>CM076579.1:1302789821-1303264821 GCA_034641835.2 Pinus albicaulis
CACTACTATTTCATTTTGGTAATAAAGCAATTGTGTGCAGCTTGTCAAACCTTCGCAACAATTCATGAATAAGTCAAACTGTTTAAACTTGGCTTACTCATATTTCAATTTCATGTTATAGATTAGAGAATAAATATATAGCCAAACAGTTTAATCTTGGCAGATAAGTAGCTAGGTAGAGTGAATAAAAGGTGCTCAACAGTTTAATCTGAGCCCTTGGATGTAATAAGGGTAGAAATAGATAGATTTATCATGTAAAAAGAAAAAGATTGAAAAGGGTTTGCAAGTCTAAATGCACCCTAATAAAGAAGAGAAAATGGTAGTGTTGAGTAGATAGGGTAGGTAGATGGTGCTGCAAAGTGTTATCTGATGAATGATGCTGCTACATGTTTTTGATCATTCACTTTCATCACAAGTACTAAAGCAGGAAATACACTGGAAAATCACAGCAAGCAAAGTCAAATTCATTAACCTCCCTCATCATTTTCCCCCTCAAGAGTTTTACTAATTTCCCCCAAAAGTACTAAGGTATTTGGAGATCAAAAGGGCTCAAGGCATTTCCTTGACTTCTGGAGGGACCGGACCCTCGGCCTAATGATCAAAAAGACCTAAGTACTTGAGATAATTCATCATTATAATCATTCACCTTTAACTTTATCCTAAGTAAAATCCTATTTTACTTAGGAAAATCATGCAAAATTCCATAAAAATCCCTCAAAATAACTTACTATTCTAAGTTTAAGTGTTGAAGATGAGATATTGCAATTTACTTCAAAAATTATCACTTTCTTAGATGTGCAAAGTGTTTTGAGTTTCCTTGTCCCTTTGTCATATTAATGTTTAACTCTATTTACTAAATCCCTAGTGAAATGCCCTATCCTAAGTATATAACTCCTTTTTTTATAAATACCCCAAAAACCCCTCTATTATAAAGTTTAACCAAAGTAATTATTTCCCCGTGCATTAACATAAAAACCCACTATACGCCCTTTGGTTAAATTTATCATTATACCATAAACCCGCCCCTATGGTAAGTTAATTACATTTGTTAATTTACCATACAATAAAATAAAAACATATATATGAAAAATAAACTTTAAACATACGATATATATGTTTAAACCCAAAAATATAAATAAAACCTGAAGTTTTATCTTCGAAACCGAAGCTTTGGAAAAGTCCCTATGCCACCGTGGCCCATCCACCTGGCATTCCACCCGACGTTTCAAACACAACTAAACCCCGCCATGACTCCGTTTATCATAATATGATGGGATTAATTAGTTATCTGAACTAATTAATAACCTTACCTCCGCCAATAAACTCCCGCCCGGGGTAATCAATTAACGTTAAATATATTGGGCCCGCACCATTTAACCACCCCACCATCTCCCCATCATTACAACCGTCGGATCGCTCCTTTACAGATCTACGGCTAATACTTATTCCGCTACCCATCCCAGGTCAGGACATTAACGCGCGGGGGATTGATGGTATTTGACCAGTCCTCCGGCCACGCGTCAAATATCCAGTGGAATCGCTGCCCACTCATCTAATACCACTCTCGTCCATAAGCGGTGCGGGATCACCGCTTACCGCTTACCACTTACCGCCCGGCCCCTCCACACGTCAGCCCGTACATTGATGACGTCACTCCTAGAAAAACTAAAAAACCCTTTTAACTTGTAAATAAAGCCAATTTTCATGTTTTTTCCGTTATTTTCGTTATTAAACGCGACTGTGCTCTCTGCTACGGTTTTCGAATTTTCATTGAAATCCACTGTTCCATTCAATTTCGCTCCATAAATCTGCCAGACCTGCGTTCAAGCGTCCTCCTGTTACCGCCTGTTACCTGTTAAGAACCAGCTTTCTTCCAAGAATAGATATTTATCCTATTCTGCCCCGAACTGCAAGAAAAACTCTGTTTTCTTTGTTTTTCGCTGAATTAGTGATTAAAACTCATCACTGAGATCTTCCCCAGAGGTTTTAAAACTGTTCAATTGCTCCCTGAAACTGCATTTGTGCTAATTTCCTTCATTTTAGAAATCACGCCCGGCCTGTGAAGAAAACCAGAAACCTCCATTTTGAATCCACAAGAACCAAAATGGAGGCCCCGACAGCTTTAAATATAACTCCACTGAATGCCCCTCACCGTGAGTTGGAATATTTACCTTTGGTAGATAAAGATTTCCAAATTAAAGACTTGCATTTTGATGAAAGTCCCCTTCTGAGTTATTGTCACTGCAGAGACGAATACTCAAAGGGGCAAGATCTCATTGGGTTGTGGGAATCCAATCTCCCAAGGTATCTCATCCCTTCAGTCATTTTTTTCCCAGAAATCATCCACTATTGCCATTCAAACTATGATCCCACTCAAAGGGCTGTAATAGCTCCTGACCAGAGTGTTCTTTTCCACATTACTCCCCAGACTATCAATGCAATGCTACATTTTGAACCTGGTCAAGAACTATCACCTTTGTCTATAGAAGCATTGATTGAAAAGTCTAATCAATTGACCCCAGAGAAATTGAAGTCCATTTTCCAGAATTTCATGTTGCCTGAACATCAACCTAAGGGACTTCCTCCCTATGGTTTTTATTATTTCACTAAGTTGGGAAGGCTCATCCTAAATATGATATCTTTTGTCTTGGGTTTCAATACCAGTGAATATGTTGATGAGATAACCCTAGTTTTGCTGTCTATCTTTACTCCTGGGCAACCTCCTGAAGTTAAATATGACTTTGCCTCCTTCATAGCCAATAAGATCCATGATCAGTTCATGAGGCTAGATGATGAGAAAGTTTTCAAATATTCCTTAGTTATTTATCATCTCATTATCTTCTATCAGTCAGAAAAGTTCCCTTTCCCTGTTAAAAAGCTTGATGCCAAGGGAAACCCCAGATCAGTCATATTTTGGTCCCCCATAATTCATTCTTCCTCTGATTCTCCCTATTCCTACACCGAATTCATTGATCAGTTTGTATATCCTGCAACAACTTTGTTAACAGGAATCCCTCCCCCAAGGCTCAGTAATGAAATAAAAAAGACCTTGCAACTTTCAAGGACTTATAAAGTGGGAGATTGGTATTTGTATCAAAACCATACAGTCATCAGAATTTATGGATGTGAATTACATCCATTCTAGTTACCAAGATATGTCCCCATGAGGATTTTTTCCTTGGAATACTTCAGGCAAATGAATAATTCAGATGTGATCCATTTTTGTAGTGTGAAGAAGAAAGCTCAATTAAGGATCAAAAGTCAATTAGGTCCTTTCATCTGCAACTCTAGGGAGGCCGAGAGAGAGGCAGAAAATATATTACAAAGCAAGTTCCAAAGAACTTTTCGTTGGGTTCCTTATGACCCATTTGGTTTTATTTGTGAAAAGAGATTAAAGAATAAATCATCCCCTTATATACACCACAAGATTCCTGAACTAGAACAATATGCCAATCAAGATGAATGGGTTGAAGGAACACTTGTTGAGGAAGAAAGTGAAGCTGAAAAAATGAACAAAATTATAAAAGATCTCGAGAAGAAGTATGACCTAGAATCTTGTGGTCAAGTGCAGGTACCCTACATTGGCACTTCTTCAGCAGCAACTCTATAGCAGACATTACAGGAAAGCAGTTCGTCAGTTGCAACAGAACCAAAGGGCAAAGGAAAGGAACCTGAAATCCAGGTCATTGAAACTTTGGTCATGGCAGAGAAACCACAAACTTCCAAAGCACCTGAACAATCACAGGTTTCTCCCACTCAGGTAAATCATCCACAAGTTCCAGAGTTACAAACTCCATCAAATGTGGAAATAGGTAAGAAAAGGCAAGTTCCAGATACCACACCTCCTAAAGAGCCTTCAGGAATACATCAAGCTAAAAAACATAAATCAGATCCACTTCCAGATGTAGAAATCATAGATGAAGTGTTTGACGATGGGAGGGAAGACAGTCAACTAACTGGCACAGTTAGTGAAACAAACACAGGACAGAAAGGAAAAGATTTACAAAAGAAATTAAGTACTGAGGTATCCTCTTTCAAACCACCAAAAATAGATACAGGGGATATTAAAAGAACCTTCATTAATATTAAAGCAAAGAATGATCCATTAAAAATGAAGGTATATGATCAATATATGAAAATGGCTCCCCATAATCAAGAAAGACTAATGTCAGCATTTGACATGTCCCAAGGCAAAATGATAATGAGCCACTTCAAATCAAAGGTGCCAAAACCCATTACTGCAGCTGACTACATCAGAACAAATTTTGAAGTTTTGGCAAAGGACATTCATCCTCTGGACCAGATAGAGCTACACAGACAAACTGGGGAAATGGTCTATTCCACTCTTACCAATAAAGCCATGGCAGCTCTAACACTGCAAGATTCTTTGAATAACACAACTGCACAATTGCAAATTGAGAGGGCCTCTTCACAGGCCAAAGATAACAGAATAAAGTCTTTAGAGGACATAATCATTGGTTTGGGGCACAACCCCAAAGATATTAAAAGCATTGAGGCATTAATCAAGAAGAAAGATGATGACATAGCTGCACTGAGAAAGCAGCTAAAATTGCCAGCCTCAAGGCACCCTCAGACCCAAGAAGTTATAAAGGGGAATTCACAAGAAGAAATAATGGAGTTGCTCCTAAATATGACTGAGCGACTAAGTGAAACGGAGAAGGAATTGGAACAAGCTTTGCAGGAACAGGAAACTATCAGGCAGACATCAACCACAGGTACTACAACAACAGGTCAGCAAACACAGCCAGCCCAAGTAAACACTTCTGGTTTAAGTTCTGATGAATTGATAAAGCAAATGGAAAGTTTACAACTAAGGGTCACAGAACTTCAAACCACAAAATTGCAATTAGTAAAATTGGAGGAAAAATATGATACATCTAAAAAGACAGTTGCTGATAACACCAGGGAAATAAAAAGATTAGAAAAATTGGTTCAGGCTTTGGAAAAAGATCTATCATTGGAAAAGCCTTTAAAGGAAATAAATGGAATTCTTTGGGGTAATATCATTGAGTTAATAAAGGGTATTTGGCCCTCTATTCAAGCTATTTTTGAACAAAATGATTTAGTTAAAATAGCCCAAGAAGAAATATACAGGACAAGAAATGAATTAAGAGGCAGGCCTGAGCAGGCCAATCAGCTTATTCAATTTTTGAACACCCGGACAAAGCAACAGCTTGCAGTTTTAGGGATTGAGGACAGGACCGGCACAGTTTTGGAAATAAAGAGAGTTTTCATCAGAAGAACTTTCATGCAGAATTTAGAAAGGAAGTGCTCAGATATTTTGATTGATACCAATATTTTCAGAGAGAAATTTCAAGCTTTGTTGGATAATGGGTTACCAAGTCCTATGCTCTCAGAGGATCAAATAATGGACTTAGAAACCTATGTAAAGAAAATAAATGCTCATGCTCAAAATACAGCTGCTTGTTCTACTAGTTTGCCAGAAATAACATTACCAACAGGGAGAAATATCTATGATAGATTGAGAAATTTATTTCATTTGGAACATGAAATAAAGTATCTATTTCCTAATGAGCCCACCTTTTACAAACTCACAGAAGCAGATGAGACATTGAGAAAAATCAAAAGGACTGTGATACCAGACGATTCATGGTGGAGAGACTTATTGGAAATTCTATAAAAGCTATTTTCAGGATGAGAATTTTATCTTTACTATCAGGTAAATGGTAAAAATGAGTACAGATGAAAGAGTATCAGTTACACAAGTTAAAGAGTATCCGTGAAGACAAAGAGTATCAAACAAGCAAAGAAATTACTCCACAAGACAGCACCGAGCCCTATTTCAGCACTTACCTCCAGCACATCCACAAAGAAAGGAAATAGCACATCAGCAGTTACCTATTATTCTATCCACGAGACCATTTGTCTCCTGTTTATTTGTAAATTATGCCTTAGTCACCCTAGATTATTGGCTAGGATAGTGTAAGATTGTTTCAAATTATTTTGTGTATAAATAAACCCTCAAAGAGAGTATTGAGGGTGGATTCTATTACTCTGCTGTAACATTGAGATTTTCGGAATAAAAGCATTTTGGAGAAATTTATTCGTGGCTTACTGGATGACGATTTAAAGCACTGGACTTGTTGCAGGATTCATGTGTTGGACTACAGTTCAATAAGTTTTTCTACCCTTTGTCTGAAGTTTTATATTAATTTATAATATCATCATGTCCATTTCTGAATAATTTACATAAAGGATTGAATCAGAATTTACTTAATTGTACTCTGATTTCAGATGTGATTGTTCTTAATGTTTTCCTCTAAATTGGTTATAAGCATGGATTCTTAAATGCTCTTGCTTTGCTAATTTAAACATTGTTGATTACTATAATAAAGAATTCTTCATTGCTCTTTGTTTGTAGTCATCTCATTTCTTTCTTTTGAACATGGTGAAAGATTCTTAGCTGCCTTTCATCCCTTCAAGATCATTCCATCCACTTTAAATTTTAAGGATTGTCCTCTGTCTAGCTATCTTGCCCTGCAAAACCATCTTGTGTTTAGAATAGAAATCCAGTAAAGCCATCCTTTGACTCCATAGCCCAATGGATTGAAAACTTTCAACCTTGCCCTTAGTTTAAGGATTCCACCATTTTTCAAAACAAACATCTTGGATCTATAACTAGCCTAAAACCTTCTAAGAACAAAGATAAATCATAAAGAGAGAGCCCTCTCTGGATGCAGATTGGCTAGATTCTGCATCTAAAAGGTTGGTTTGTGGTTACCTCGGGTATACTTTCCTCTTACACAACTTCTAGGAAAACTTGAGTGATAACATAGTGGCGACCATACTGGGGATCTGAATCATTTTTATTTGTTAATATTGTTCACTTATAAGCTATAGACAGAGTCTGAAGATCAGCCAGGTAGCCTTTGAAATTGCTTTTGCTCTGCAATTGCAAAAGTAAATAAAAGCTGCTTCAGTCTATCTCTGATTTAGCTTATACATTGAACCTTAGTTTCAAAATTTTCAATCAGATTCTCTAGTTTAACAGATCTTTGAGAAAATTTTAATCATACATCATTATTTCTTAAAGAATTTGTAGAAGTTGTATTTATTCTTTCAATTAAAATCAAAAATCCAAAAAACATATAGTCTAGGAAAACTGGCTTCAGAAAGGATTCGACATACTAGGTCAAACCCTGACCCTAATCCACCACCAATATTTGAAAATCCAAATCTGATTCCTAGGATTCTTAGAAGACAAGGAAGTCAAGAAAGTTCTGAAAGAGGAAGTCAAGAGAGTTCAGGAAGTTCTAGACCACTTTCTAGATCTGCATCCTGTCCTGTGAAAATTATATATATTGATGATATCCCTTTTGATGCACGATTTTAAACATCTTTATTTGTGAATTTCTCTTAGACCGAATTGTCCAGATTAGTTCCAGATCCATTGTTCTTTGAATATTTGCAATACAGATTTGTTTCACATCATCTTGACAGACAATTACAGAACTCTATTCAATCTGAACAAACCTTTGAAGAAAGTTCGAACATCTCTGTAATTACTGAAGCATCTCCAAGTTCAGTCACCTTTTCTCAAGCTTTTCAAACACCTGTCACCCCTTCTACTCCTCCATCTCCTCCTGCCAGACCATCAACTCCTGTTGCCCCACTATATCTTCCAATGGCCAATCGATATGCCCCTTTACAGTTACCAGCCAACCCTCCTGCTTTACCCCAAGATTATCAGAGTAAGATCACACCTTTTGATGGATCAGGTACTTACACAGCACAACAACACACCAAAAGGATGATAGATTACTTTGAGTTCTATGAAATTGACACTGATAATGTCCGAATGAGAATTTTCGTTCAGAGTCTCACGGGAGAAGTTAGGACGTGGTTTAGGGCCCTTGCTCCTGATAGTATTGCTGATTTACCAGCTTTATATAGGGAATTTTTGAATAGATGGAAGAAAAAGAAGGATCCTCTTCAGATCATGTCAGAATTCGAAAAATTAAGAAGAAGACCTAACGAAACAGTACAAGATTACATCATTAGATTCAATGAAGCATATAACGCTGTTCCCCAGAACCTTAGACCCCCACCTGACTCTGTATTGGTTAAATTTCCAAACGGTTTTGATTCTGACATTGCTTATTCCCTCAGGGAAAGATCCCCCCAAACACTAGAGGAAATGCAAAGCATAGTGGTAAGTGTAGAAGCAAATCTGATAGAAAAACGAGCCAGAGCAAGAGCAGAAAGAAGAATGCCTATGAATGAAGAACCTTCAGCTTTTGAAAAGAATTTGGATGCAATCATTAAAGGTATGGAAATATTAGGAGACAGAGTGGAGACCATTGAAAGAAAATCTTCTACTGATAACCAGAATGTTGCAAGAAACCCAAACTTTAGGAGGAATCTGAATCAAAATAGTGGAAAGAATGTTCCTGATCAGAACATTAGGCCACCCTTCCAAGAAAACTTTGTTGAAGGCTCAACTTCTGAAGAACCTACAGAAGATGTAGAAATAAACAATGTAAATGATGACAAAAATGAACCAGAAGTCTTCCTATCCCAGGATGATCAAGAGAATCATATCCTTGAAACATTCCAAACTCATTCAGGTGAGACTTTTGATTTTAAGGAAGGCTATGACACAGCAATTTATGAGGTCCATAAACAGTATAATTTGAGAAGTAGACGGATCGATGTGCCAGAGAATAGCAAACAGAAAAATACGAAACAAAATGTCAAAGGTAAAGTTAACATTCCCCCTGTACAAAACATTCCCCAAGTACAAATTCTGTCTAGGATAACTCCCAACCCTTCAAATCCAATAATTGAAGATGTCTCTGACAACCAACCAAACAATAAACAACAATCTAATACTTTTCCTCCTGTGGGAAATGTAGAAGAAACAGTAGAAGTTAGTTCAGATACCCCTCCAAAACAAAATCTCATTCATGAAAAAGAGAAAAACATTGAAGACCCAAAAAATAGAGAAAACCCAACTGTGCAAAACACTAAAACTCAAACAGAAAAACCTTTCAATCTAGAGGCTGAAATAGGCAAACTCAAGATAGCTGTTCCTTTATCATAATTGGCTAAACATGATGTCTATAGAAGTCAGATTACCAAGTCCCTAAACATTAACATTACTGGATTGGATGATTCAGTAAACATTCTTGAGGATCAACCCAAACTTCTTTTTGGCCCTGAGGTTAATGGCAAACCAGAAAATGGAGGAACTCCTCCATTTTATGTAAGCCTGAATGTTCATGACAAGATACTCCATAATGCAATGCTTGATTCAGGAGCATCTCATAATTTGATGCCAAAAGCAGTAATGGAAAGATTGAATCTAGATATTACCAGACCGTACAAAGATTTGTTTTCATTTGATTCTACTCAGGTAAAATGTTTAGGTTTGATTAAAGATTTGTGTGTAACTTTGGTACAATACCCTGCTAAGTCTGTCTTAATGGACATAGTAGTTGCTGATATTCCACCTAAATATGGTATGTTATTGTCTAGATCTTGGGGTGCTAAACTTGGAGGGTCTATTCAACTAGACATGTCATATGCAACTATTTCAGTGTTTGGTCAGCCTAAAAGATTATATAGAGAAACCTTGATGAAGTACTTAGTTAGTAGCCATGAGAAGCCTGAAAACTTCCCTGTTTACTCTGTACATTCTGATATGGATTCTTTTATTTTATACAATGCTGAGTTGGATCTCCCTACTGAAATAGAAGCTCCGGAATTGGAAACCATAAACAAAACCACTGTTAAAATTGAAGAAATATCTGAAAACAAAGAAACACCAGATGATCAAGAAATACCTGAAGAAACTAAACAACTAGCTCCTATCAAGAAACACTTTAAAACAATTGATGAAGATTATGAACATGAAATTCTATGGCATTTAGAGTTTGATGGCTCAGTAAATAAACTAGGGGCAGGAGCTGGGATTTGGTTACATAATGTTGAGAATAATCATGCAGAGGGTCATGCTTATAGGTTGAATTTCAAATGCACTAACAACATGGCAGAGTACGAAGCTCTTTTATTAGGGCTTAAACATGTCAAGAAATTAAGAGCTATTAGGGTATCAATCATAGGAGACTCCGAACTAATCATTCAACAGATTAAAGGAGAATGTTCAACAAAAGATATGAGACTGAAACAATACAGAGAGACAGTTGTAGAAATTCTCAACACATTTTTACAAGCTCAACTTGCCAAGATTCCCATGAAACAAAATTTGCATGCTCACAGCCTCGCCATGTTTGCTAGCACATGCAAGTTACCTTTCGACCCTAATCATCAGTTTTCAGCTGAGATTAGGCATAGGCCTGCTATACCAGACAATCTTTTGAATTGGCAAGTAGTTGTTAATAACAATCAAATCAATAATTTTTTGACACTTCAAAATGAGTTTTCTAACTGTAATATAGATGAAGACATAACTATTGATGAATTTGATCAAGAAAAAGAACAAAAAATAGAAATTTCAAGAGAAAATGCAATTCATATACTGCACCCAACCACATTCACAGAAAAAGACATGCAGAATCTGAAAAAGATAGAATCTGATGAGATCATAGAAGATGAGACAGAAATCATAAATTTGAAAGATAATCATTTTCCCAAAGGATTAACTCCTTTAGAAGATCTGTTTGACTCAAATGATATTCCATTTAGACCTAAAATGGAACCTGTTAAGGCTGATATGGAAGAATGCAACTTAGGGACCCCAGAAAATCCTAAAATGGTTAAGTTGTCCAAATCTCTTCCACAAGATCAAAAGGTCAAATATGTTGAACTATTAAAATAATTCCAGGATGTTTTTGCCTGGAGTTATGAAGATCTGAAATCTTATGATACATCTATCATTCAACACACTATACCTTTGAAGCCAGATCAGAAACCTTTCAAACAAAAGCTTAGAAGAATAAATCATGTTTTATTACCTTCAATTGAAAAGGAAATCAAAAGAATGTTTGAAGCAGGGATTATAGCTCCTATCAGATTCTCAGAATGGGTTTCTAACCTGGTACCAACCAGGAAGAAGACAGGAGAAATTAGACTGTGTGTTGATCTAAGAAATTTGAATAAATTTTCGTTAAAAGATAACTATCCTTTACCAAAAATGGACCATATTCTTCAAAGGGTAGTAGGATCTTCTAGGATATCTCTATTGGATGGATTTTCAGGGTACAACCAGATTCTGGTTCATCCTGATGATCAGGATAAAACAGCATTTACAACACCATGGGGTACGTTTAAATATGTCAAAATGCCATTTGGGCTCAAGAATGCAGGAGCTACATTTCAAAGAGCAATGGATATTGCTTTTGCTAAAGAAATACATGATTTTCTGGTTATTTATTTAGATGATTTAACTGTTTTTTCTAAAACAGATCAAGAACATTTAGATCATTTAAGGCGAGTATTTATAAAGTGCAGAAAATATGGAATTTCTTTAAACCCCAAAAAGTCATTATTTGGTTTGGAAGAAGGAAAGCTCTTAGGGCACATCATTTCTAAAGATGGAATTAGGATTGATCCAGAAAGAATACAAGCAATTTTACAGATACCTCATCCTAGAAACATAAAAGAGTTGCAAGCATTCATAGGAAAAATTAATTTCTTGAGAAGATTTATTTCTAGTTTAGCTGAATTACTTAGATTGCTCACTAACATGCTGAGGAAAGATTCAAGCATTGACTGGACTGTATAAGCCAAACAATCATTTGAGGAAATTAAAATGGCTTTAACAAGGAAACCAGTCCTTACCAGTCCCAAATTTGACAGAGATTTTATTATTTTTTCATTTGCTTCTGAACATACAGTTGCAGTTGTTTTACTTCAAAAAGATGACCAAGGGTGTGAAAAACCAATAGCATTTTTTAGTAAAGCACTTAGGGATGCATCTCTAAAATACAATATTATGGAAAAACAGGCTTTTGCATTGGTAAAAGCAATTAAAGATTTCAGGGTTTACATATTATATTCTCATGTGATAGCTTATGTGCCTAATGCTGTAGTCAAAGATATTTTGACCCAAGATGGCATTGAAGGTAAAAGAGGTAAGTGGATAGCTACTATTTTAGAATATGATATTGAGATTAAACCAACAAAACTCATAACAGGCCAAGGTTTAGCTCAACTAATGACTGAAACTAATTGCCAAGCCTTAGACATTAACGAACTAGATGACAATCAGGAGATGGCGACTCCACAGATCAGTCAAGATTTCTTAGATTCACCCTGGTACACTGATATAATTCATGTTTTATTAAACCTGCAAGCTCCTCCAGGGTTGTCCAGAACGAAAAGAAGATTTTTAAAAATGACATCTTTGAAATATTGTATTTTAGATAGCACTCTATTTTGGAAAAATCATGAAGGAATCTTGTTGAATTGTCTATTAAAAGATGAAACTGATAAAGTGCTTAATGAATTTCATGCAGGGGATTGTGGAGGACATCTCTACTGGAAATCAACTGCAGACAAACTATTAAGGGCTAGTTTTTACTGGCCAACTTTATTTTCTGATGTTAAGAAATTTGTAACAACTTGTCACAAATGTCAGATATTTGAGGGTAAAAGAAAGTTGTTACCTCTGCCTTTAAAACCAATTTCCACATAAAAACCTTTTCAACAATGGGGATTAGATTTTATTGGAGAAAATCATCCCCCTTCTTCAGGTCAACACAGATGGATTTTAACTGCCACAGACTACTTCACTAAATGGATTGAAGCTATCCCCTGCAGACAGGCCAATGATTCAGTGATTATAGGGTTTTTAGAAACTAACATACTTTCAAGATTTGGTTGTCCAAAAAAGATTATAACAGATAATGCTGCTGCATTTAAGTCAAAGAAAATGATTAGTTTCTGTAGTAAATATCATATTACTTTAGGCCATTCAACAGCTTATTACCCTCAGGGTAATGGACTAGCAGAATCCTCCAATAAAAGCCTTATCAATATCATCAAAAAGTTATTGGAAGAAAACAAAAAGAATTGGCACAAGAAATTGACCAATGCATTGTGGGCAGACAGACTTACAACTAAGAAATCAATTGGGACTAGTCCATATGAGTTATTTTATGGCCTTGAAGCAAGATTCCCATCATCTTTAGGAATTCCTGTTATGAAATTACTTCAGGAGGCTCAAGTGGAGCCAAATGATATTCAAAGAAGAATTAATCAAACAATCCACCTGCAACAAACCAGGGAAGAGGTATACCAAAGATCACAAGTCTTGCAGGAAAAGTTAAAGAAAATGTTTGATAAAAGGACTAAAGCAGAAGATTTTCAATTAGGTGATAAAGTCCTAAGATGGGATTCTAGAAGAGAAGAAAAAGGGAAACATGGAAAATTTGATTTTTTGTGGAAAGGGCCTTACATTATTCATGCATTGCAGGGAAACAATACATACTTTTTGAAAGATATGGACAATTCAGAAGTTGAAGAAGGACCAGTCAATGGTCGAATGCTCAAGCATTATTTTGATCCCATTTACTAGAATATTTTGATTTTTCTAACTTGTACATAATATATCCTTTTTTTTAATGCAGTTTGGATTGGATGGTGACTTCTTGAAGTTGAAGCCCGAGGTGAAGGCCCTAAGCTTCAAAAGTTTCACTATCATATGTAAAATAAAAGCTACCAGAAGAAGGAGATTACATAATTCAGTTTGAAGACATGTTTAGGCATCTGACCTGCTCTTGACTTTTCACAAGGAAAAGCCATCCCCAAGTGGAGCCAGTGTTAGACTCCTATACCAATAGCTTTCATTTTTCATGATTGTCTTGATTGAACTACGGAATATGTTCAAACCTTCTTTCTTGAGCAAAGGTGTTCCATATTCTTGAAAAACCAAAAAAGTCAAAAAATTTAAAAAATGTAAAGAGGGTATACCCTAAAAGAAAAATCAAAGGGTAAGAAAAATAAAGTGGTCAAAAAAGTGAAAGAAATGAACCCCAAACAAAAATAGACCAAGGAAAGTGTGCAAATCCAAATGCCACTACTATTTCATTTTTGTAATAAAGCAATTGTGTGCAGCTTGTCAAACCTTTGCCACAATTCATGAATAAGTCAAACTGTTTAAACTTGGCTTACTCATATTTCAATTTCATGTTGTATATTAGAGAATAAATATCTGACCAAACAGTTTAATCTTGGCAGATAAGTAGATAGGTAGAGTTAATAAGAGGTGCTCAACAGTTTAATCTGAGCCCTTGGATGTAATAAGGGTAGAATTAGATAGATTTTCCTTGTAAAAAGAAAAGATTGATAAGGGTTTGCAAGTCTAAATGCACCCTAATAAAGAAGAAAAATGGTAGTGTCAAGTAGATAGGGTAGGTAGATGGTACTGCAAAGTGTTATCTGATGAATGATGCTGCTACATGTTGGTTAATCATTTACTTTCATCACAAGTACTAAAGCAGGAAATACACTGGAAAATCACAGCAAGCAAAGTCAAACTCATTAACTTCCCTCATCACTTTCCCCTCAAAATTTTTACTAATTTCCCCCAAAATACTAAGGTATTTGGAGATCAAAAGGGCTCAAGGCATTTCCTTGACTTTTGGAGGGACCGGACCCTCGGCCTAATGATCAAAAAGACCTAAGTACTTGAGATAATTCATCATTATAATCATTCACCTTTAACTTTATCCTAAGTAAAATCATATTTTACTTAGGAAAATCATGCAAAATTCCATAAAAATCCCTCAAAATAACTTACTATTCTAAGTTTAAGTGTTGAAGATGAGATATTGCAATTTACTTCAAAAATTATCACTTTCTTAGATGTGCAAAGTGTTTTGAGTTTCCTTGTCCCTTTGTCATAGTAATGTTTAACTCTATTTACTAAATCCCTAGTGAAATGCCCTATCCTAAGTATATAACTCCTTTTTAGATAAATACCCCAAAAACCCCTCTATTATAAAGTTTAACCAAAGTAATTATTTCCCCGTGCATTAACATAAAAACCCACTATACGCCCTTTGGTTAAATTTATCATTATACCATAAACCCGCCCCTATGGTAAGTTAATTACATTTGTTAATTTACCATATAATAAAATAAAAACATACATATGAAAAATAAACTTTAAACCTACGATATATATGTTTAAACCCAAAATATAAATAAGAGCACGAGTTTTATCTTGAAACCGAAGCTTTGGAAAAGTCCCTATGCCCGTGGCCCATCACGGCATTCCACAAACGTTTCAAACCGCAACTAAACCCGCCATGACTCCGTTTATCATAATATGATGGGATTAATTAGTTATACGAGACTAATTAATAACCTTATACCTCACTTCAATAAACTCCAGCCGGGGTAATCAATTAACGTTAAATATATTGGGCCGCACCATTTAATAACACCATCTCCCACAGTCATTACAACCATCGAATCGCTCCTTCCTGAGATCTACGGCTAATGCTTAATCCCGCTACCCATCCCTTGTCAGCATTTTAACGAGCGGGGAATGGGTGGTATTTGACTAGTCACCCGTCCACGCGTCAATAACTTTGTGGAATCGCTGCCCTCGCGGTTAATACCGCCTTTGCTCATAAGCGGTGCGGGGACTTACCACTTACCGCCCGGCCCCTCCATCATACGTCAGCCCGTACTACTATGACGTCACTCCTCGAAAAAATAAAAAACCCTTTTAACTTGTAAATAAAGCCATTTTTTCGTGTTTTTCTGTTATTTTCGTTATTTGAAAACGACAGTGCTCCCTGCTGCGATTTTCAAATTTACACTGCAATTGACTGATTCACTCCAAGATTCCACTGCGCCCGTGTTTAAGTTCAGTCCCGCCATCACCTGTTACCTGTTAAAGAACCAGCTTCCTTCTAAAAACAGGTATTTATCTTATAGCGCTCAGAAACTCCAAAAGAAAGTCTGTTTTCCTCGTTTTTCACTGAATCAGAGATTAAATCTTATTACCTAGATCATTTTCTGAGATATCAGACTATGAATTGTTCCCTTGAAACTGCAATTGTGCCAATTTCCCTTAGTAAGATCAAAATTACGCCCGGCCTGTGAAGAAAACCAGAAACCTCCGTTTTGAATCCACAAGAACCAAAATGGAGGCCCCGGTAGCTTTGAATATAACTCCACTGAATGCCCCTCACCATGACTTGGAATATTTACCTTTGGTAGATAAAGATTTCCAAATTAAAGACTTGCATTTTGATGAAAGTCCCCTTCTGAGTTATTGTCGCTGCAGAGATGAATACTCAAAGGGGCAAGATGTCATTGGATTGTGGGAATCCAATCTCCCAAGCTATCTCATTCCTTCAGTCATTATTTTCCCAGAAATCATCCACTATTTCCATTCAAACTATGATCCCACTCAAAGGGATGTAATAGCTCCTAATCAGAGTGTTCTGTTTCCCATTACTCCCCAGGCTATTAATGAAATGCTACATTTTGAACCAGACCAAGAACTAGCACCTTTGTTTATGGAAGAATTGATTGAAAATACTAAGCAGTTAACCCCAGAAAAGTTGAAGTCTATGTGCCAGAATTTCATGTTGCCTGAACATCAACCAAAGGGACCTCCTCCCTATGGTTTTTATTATTTCAATAAGTTGGGAAGGCTTATATTAAATATGATATCTTTTGTCTTGGGATTCAATACCAGTGAATATGTGGATGAAATAACACTGGTTTTACTGTCTATTTTTACTCATGGGCAGCCTCCTGAAGTTAAATATGACTTTGCCTCTTACATAGCCAATAAGATCCATGACCAATTCATGAGGCTAGATGATGAGAAAGTTTTTAAATATTCCTCAGTTATTTATCATCTCATTATCTTTTATCAATCAGAAAGGTTCCCATTCCCTGTAAAAAAGCTTGATGCCAATGGAAACCCCAGGTCAGTTATATTTTGGTCTCCCATAATTCATTCTTCCTCTGATTCTCTCTATTCCTACACTGAGTTCATTGATCAGTTTGTATATCCTGCAACAACCTTGTTGACAGGAATCCCTCCCCCTAGACTCAGTAATGAAATAAAGAAGACCTTGCAGCTTTCAAGGACTTACAAAATTGGAGATTGGTATTTATATCAGAACCATTCAATCATTAGGATCTATGGATGTGAATTACATCCATTCAAGTTACCAAGGTATGTACCCATGAGACTTTTTGCCTCGGAATACTACAGGCAAATGAACAATTCAGATGTGATTCA
This sequence comes from Pinus albicaulis, assembly GCA_034641835.2. NCBI lineage: Eukaryota > Viridiplantae > Streptophyta > Pinopsida > Pinales > Pinaceae > Pinus > Pinus albicaulis. The sequence continues at coordinate 1,302,807,040 of CM076579.1, forward strand.
TTTTTGTAGTGTGAAAAAGAAGGCTCGGTGGGATCGAAGTCAGTGGGTCCTTTCTGTCTGCCCCCTTTTTCCTCTAGGGAGGAAATAGAGAGAGGCGAGAAAGGATATTACAAAGCAAGTTCCAAGGGCTTTCGATTGGTTCCTTATGACCCATTTGGTTTTATTTGTGAAAAGAGATTAAAGAATAAATCATCCCCTTATATACACCACAAGATTCCTGAACTAGAACAATATGCCAATCAAGATGAATGGATTGAAGGGACACTTGTTGAGGAAGAAAGTGAAGTTGACAAAATGAACAAAATTATGAAAGATCTCGAGAAGAAGTATGACCTAGAATCTTGTGGTCAAGTGCAGGTACCCTACATTGGCACTTCTTCAGCAGCAACTCTACAACATTATAGCAGGGCAATTCGTCGATTTGCAAGCAGAACCAAAAGGCAAGGGAAAGGAACTTGAAATTCAGGTCATTGAAACTTTGGTCATGGTAGAGAAACCACAAACTTCCAAAGCACCTGAACAAACCAAAGTTTCTCCCACTCCAGTAAAGCATCCTGAAGTTTCAGAATTACAAACTCCATCCAATATGGAGATAGGAAAGAAAAGGAAGGTTCCAGACACTACTCCTCTTAAAGAGCCCTCAGGAATACATCAAGCTAAAAAACATAAATCAGATCCACTTCCAGATGTGGAAATCATAGATGAAGTGTTTGATGATGGAAGGGAAGACAGTCAACTAACTAACACAGTTAGTGAAACAAACACAGGACAGAAAGAAAAAGCTTTACAAAAGCAATTGAGTACTGAGGTATCCTCTTTCAGACCACCAAAAATAGATACAGGGGATATTAAAAGAACCTTCATTAATATAAAGGCAAAGAATGATCCATTAAGAATGAAGGTATATGATCAATATATGAAAATGGCTCCCCATAATCAGGAAAGGTTAATGTCAGCATTTGATATTTCACAAGGCAAAAAGATGATGAGCCACTTCAAGTCAAAGGTGCCAAAACCCATGTCAGCAGCTGATTATATTAGAACAAATTTTGAAGTTACGGCAAAGGACATTCATCCTTTGGACCAGATAGAACTGCACAGACAAACTGGGGAAATGGTGTATTCCACACTTACCAATAAAGCCATGGCAGCTCTAACACTGCAAGATTCTTTGAATAACACAACTGCACAATTGCAAATTGAGAGGGCCTCTTCAGAGGCCAAAGAGAACAGAATAAAGTCTTTAGAAGACATAATCATTGGTTTGGGGCACAACCCCAAATATATTAAAAGCATCGAGGCATTAATAAAGAAGAAAGATGATGACATAGCTGCACTGAGAAAGCAGCTAAAATTGCCAGCCTCAAGGCACCCTCAGACCCAAGAAGTTTTAAAGGGGAATTCACAAGAAGAGGTAATGGAGTTGCTCCTAAATATGACCGAACGACTAAGTGAAACGGAGAAAGGAATTGGAAAAACTGCGGAACGAGCTAGTGGCAGACATCAACCACAGGTACTACAACAACAGGTCAGCAAACACAGCCATCCCAGGTAAACACTTCTGGTTTGAGTTCTGATGAATTAATAAAACAAATGGAAAGTCTACAACTAAGGGTCACAGAACTTAAAACCATGAAATTGCAATTAGTTAAATTGGAGGAGAAATATGATACATCTAAAGAGACAGTTGCTGATAACACCAGGGAAATAAAAAGATTAGAAAAATTGGTTCAGGCTTTGGAAAAAGATCTTTCATTGGAAAAGCCTTTATAGGAAATAAATGACATTCTTTGGGGTAACATCATTGAGTTAATAAAGAGAATTTGGCCCTCTATTCAAGCTATTTTTGAACAAAATGATTTGGTTAAAATAGCCCAAGAAGAAATAAACAGAACCAGAAATGAATTAAGAGGCAGGCCCGAGCAGGCCAATCAGCTTATTCAATTTCTGAACACCCGGACAAAGCAACAGCTAGCAGTTTTGGTGATTGAAGACAGGACCGGCACAGTTTTGGAAATAAAGAGAGTTTTCATTAAAAGAACTTTCATGCAGAATTTAGAAAGGAAGTGCACACATATTTTGGTTGATATCAATATTTTCAGAGAGAAATTTCAAGCTTTGTTGGACAGTGGGTTACCAAGTCCTATGCTCTTAGAGGATCAAATAATGGACTTGGAAACCTACGTAAAGAAAATAAATGCTCATGCTCAAAATACAGCTGCTTGTTCTCCTAGTTTACCACAGTCAACATTACCAACAGGGAGAAATATCTATGATAGAGTGAGGAATTTATTTCATTTGGAACATGAAATAAAGTATCTATTTCCTAATGAGCCCACCTTTTACAAACACACAGAAGCAGATGAGACCTTGAGAAAACTCAAAAGGACTGTGATACCAGACGATTCATGGTGGAGACACTTATTAGAAATTCTATAAAAGTTATTTTCAGGATGAGAATTTATCTTTACTATCAGGTAAATGGTAAAAATGAGTACAGATGAAAGAGTATCAGTTACACAGGTTAAATAGTATCCGTAAAGACAAAGAGTATCAAACAAGCAAAGTACTCAGACTGACCGCAGAGCCACATTCAGCCCACTTACCTCTGACACATCCACAAAACAAGGAAAACGGCCACATCTACGATATTAGTTGCCCATTATTCTATCCACGAGACCATTTGTCTCTTGTTTGTTTGTAAATTATGCTTTAAGTCAGCCTAGATTATTGGCTAAGATAGTGTAATATTGTTTAAAATTATTTTGTGTATAAATAAACCCTCAAAGAGAATGTTGAGGGTGGATTCTATTACTCTGTTGTAACATTGAGATTTTCGGAATAAAAGCATTTTGGAGAAATTTATTTGTGGCTTACTGGATGACGATTTAAAAACCTTTGGACTTGTTGCGAGTTCATGTGTTGAATTTCTGATTCAATGATCTCTTATCAATTTTTATATTTAATTTATAATATCATATGAAAAAACAATCCCATTTCCGGATATTTGTATAAAGTTGATAGAATTTATAGTGTGCTTCCGATTTGGTCTTGATTGTTCTTAATGTTTCCTCTAAATTAGTTATAAGCATGAATTCTTAAATGCTCTTGCTTTGCTAATTTAAACATTGTTGATTACTATAATAAAGAATTCTTCATTGCTCTTTGTTTGTAGTAATCTCATTTCTCTCTTTTGAACATGGTGAAAGATTATTAGCTGCCTTTCATCCCTTCGAAATCATTCCATCCACTTTAAATTTTAAGGATTGTTCTCTGTCTGGCTATCTTGCCCTGCAAAGCCATCTTGTGTGTAGAATAGAAATCTAGTAAAGCCATCCTTTGACTCCATAGCCCAATGGACTGAAAATCATCAACCTTGCCCTTATTTAGCGGATTCCACCATTTAAACAAAATAAAAATCTTGGATCTATAACTAGCCTAAAACCTTCTAAGAACAAAGATAAATCATAAAGAGAGAGCCCTCTCTGGATGCAGATTGGCTAGATTCTGCATCTAAAGGTTGGTTTGTGGTTACCTCGGGTATACTTTCCTCTTACACAACTTCTAGGAAAACCTGAGTGATAACAGTATCAAAAGGTAATATCCTAGGTCATATCATAAAAAAGGACGAGATCATTTTCGATCCTAACCACATGAAATCTATCGCACAAACTCCTCTTCTAAGTGGAAAAAAAGGTATGCAGTCTTTCCTTGGAAATATGAACTTCCCCCGCAAGTTGATTTCGGATTTCTCCCATATCGTCAAACCCCTGTAGAATATGATTAAGAAGGGCTCAGTTTTTAAGTGGAATCAAGAATATAAGTAATATTTCAATTGAATCAATAAATCCATCACAGAAGGCCCGTCTCTATACATTAGAGACTTTAATAAGGACTTCATCCTTTATGCTTTTTCCTCAGACTCGCCATAAGTCTTCGTGCTTACACAGAAGGATGATAGTCGCGATGAGCAACCCATAGCCTTTATGAGCGCAGGAATGCAGGATGCAAAGGTTAATTACTTGGACATGGACAAGAATACATACACAATTTACAAAGTAGTGAAGCATTTCAAGCCATGCATTTTGAAGAACCATGTAATGGTATTTGTCCCTCACCTTGCCATCAGATCATTATTTGTTCAGCAGTAAATCTGTGAGCGAAGGGGAAATTAGATGATTTTCCTTCAAGAATATGATCTAGAGTTTAAGGCCACTCACATAGTCAAAGGATACAAATTATGTAAATTATTTGTTGAAGTTACAGACCCACACAACGAGGAATCAGAAATTTGGGATAGTGATATCGAGATGTACCAAACTTAGCTCATGACTGTACCTAACTCTCCATATTGGTACACCAATCTAAAGAAATATTTAGGAAAAGGGACCTTTCCTTCGACCTTGTCTGCAAGAAAAAAAAATGGATGTGAGGCTTGACGCTGCATCTTACCAGTTATTACAAGGACAAATATTCTGTAAACATCACAATGGTGTACTACTCAATCCTTTAGAGTTCGATGACGAGCAACTAGTCTTGAAGGAATTTCATGATGGACTAATAGAGAGCCATTATGATGGAAACACCATGGCCCATAAGATCATGAGGGTTGGTTTCTACTAGCCTGCCCTATTTACGGATGCTCACGCATATGCTCACAAATGCGCTATTTTTCATAAATGCACCGACAAAGAATCTTGATCATTTTACCCACTTCAGTCCATAGCAGTAGAAGAACCTTTCCAGCAGTGGGTTTTGGACGTCATTGGGGAGGTTGTGACACATTATTCTAAGTAGCACCGGTATATTCTCACAGTTACTGATTAATTAACAAGGTGGATTGAATTTTTCCCATTACGGAAATTCAACGATCAAGAGGAAATATATTTTATAAACCAACGCATTGTAACCAAGTTCGGCGTTCCAACCTCTCTTGTATTTGATAATGCTACATATTTTTTTTATCTTTTAAGTTGTATGGTTTCGCTTTAGATAATGGTATGTTTTTAAAGAACGCATCTAACTATTATCCCCAAGGCAGCGACTTATCAAAGTCTACCAACAAAAAACCTTATTCGCATCATCAATAAAACCTTACTCTCACACCAGCGAAACAGGAAAAATGCCCTAAGAAACGCCTTATGGGCAATGTTGGCTCAAAAATATGACTATTAAAAGTAATCTTAATGCTTCACATTAATCATCAACCCAGGGAAAGTTTGTTTATTTCAAGAGTGTAACAAAGTATATGCGAGTGAAATCAGAGGTTAACTATTCTAAATCGTTGCAAGAAATATTATTTAATTCTCGAATTTCAATCAATCAATTCAAAAGTAAACTATGAAATACTTCAAATCAATCAAAGAATGAAACGCTAGTCTGAACTTATGCAAAAATTAAACACTCAACACTGAAATTAAAGATCTATTGCAATTGAACAACAAGATTAATGAATTGAACAATGATAGAAAAGGAATGTTGAATAAATTGAATAGCAATCACCTATTGACATTTTGTAATGGAATTCTCTATAATTCAATTAATGAAAATATTCAGAATTGAACATCAAACCATACGTTCACACTTGCAATGGGAAAAAGTCAAGAAATAACAATGTGTAGAATTGAACAACACTACTTAACCATGCTGAAATAAATCTAATAAATGGAAAAACATCAATCAACAGTAAAGGAATATTAATGATAAATTAAACTTGATTGTAAAGGAAACCGTAACACACCACACATGCAATTATTGAATTGAATCGTAATTCTACAAAATGTAAGAATAACTAATTTGTGAGAATCAATAAATAAACATATAACACAAAATAGCCGAAGAAATCCCAGGGACCAGGCACGAAGCCTCTAGAAGTCTTCTTCCAAGAAATACTCAAAATCCTCTTATAACGAAAATGTTGACTCTTTCATTAATCAATAGAACAGGTACATCATCACGAGTTCAAAGAATCTATCTGAATAAATGTTTATTACAGAAAATTACAATATACAGAAAAAGATCTCCTATTCTCTTTCACCTACAACCTTTTATAACTTTAAGGAGAAATAAAATAGAGAATAATGAATCCTCAGTATCAGGAGATCCTAAGGCTTCGCAGCTATCAGCCAAATGCTTCAAGAATAGACGTGTCTTTCCATCTCTTTTCGATTCACAGGAACCAGACGCGATTTCATTTGCTTTTCTTGACTACTGTTGTTTGGTCATTTGGTCAACAATTGGTTGGTTCATATTTCCTATCGATAAAGACAGCAAAATTTAGTTTTTATACTATTAAACACATTATATTATTAATTCGTTTTACCCTATTTTTACACTATTCTCCTTTGATTTATTTCTAAAATGAAAGAAAACATATAAAAGTTAACAATAAATCAAGCTAAATATGGGGGTAAAATGTACCTTTTCCATGGCCCAACATACTCCCCTACTTACCTTTTTGCATGTCCTCTTTCAAACAGATGATTGACCTATAGTTGAGTTAAGGAATAAGCAGGGTATACCTATTCCCTATAAAATCTAAAACCATGCTTTTGTTTCACTTTTTCAAATGCCAATTTTGTATGTCCCTCTAGCAATTCATAATCATGGTGGTAATATTCAGGAGGGTACCATATGATGGGGCATCTACATCTGCATCCTATCCATGTAGGGCCCATGTTTAAAATTAAATTGCTATACAAATGAAAACAAGAAGCAACAGCTTTTAAATTCCTGTAACCAAATGCCTCTCTATTCTTAATGTTATTGGTAGAGGCTTGCCATCTTTTCTTAGCTGCTAATAAAGCATCTCCCTGAATATCCTAGAAGTATGTTGTTCCATTCTGTACAATATATTTTTGAATTGGCCCTAGCTTGGCTATCACTCCTTCCTGCTGCATAAAACTCTTATGTTGAATGAATAAATCTAAGGGTTTTGTAGGTTCCCCTCTGACCCATAAATATAACCCATGTTCCCTTTTATTGAAGATATTTTAGGCCTAGCCCATCTAATCTCATTTTTAGCAAAAGACATAAAATCTTGAAACTAAATGTCCCCAATGAAGGGACTGGGGTTACTATCTCTTTCATCTTCTAAAAAGAAATTGTGCAAGTAAAATTCGCACAGAAGGCGTTGGACCTGTTAATCCTATTCATTACAACATTGGATAAATTCTACAATGGAATTAAATGTAGTAGGATTCCCTGCTCTAATAGCTTTGATCTTCAACAACAAATACCTTTCCACTAGAAATAATGCATAATTAGTGGTCGGTGATCTGCAAGACAACATATCTAGGTAAACAGAACAAACAACACTAGTTTGTTTCTTACCCTGTTGCAGTTGAGCCTGTGCCCTTTTTACTTTCACTTTTTCTTCCCTAAGTTGGGAAAAGGTTTCATCTTCAGTTGCAGTAAGGTCATTAAATCATTTTAGTAATGCCTGATTTTCATGCAAAGGCACTGCTTCCTTCCTATACCAGACTAATTCTTGTTGAATTTGAATCAGTTCATTACGAAGCTTTTTATTGGAAGATATTTGTACCAAAGGGGTATAAGTAGGTGTTTCCTCCATTTGGGTTTCTTTTTCGTCTATAGGTATCAAATCGGTTTGCACAGAGACTTAAACTATCTCTGGGGGACTGTAGTCATTAGCTTGTACAGCAACATCTATAGTTTTTGTGACAAAATCTGTTTGGGTTTCCTTTGGTTTAGTTTGAATGCCAATTTCTTCTATAGAACATAGTTATGTTTGGGTCCTCACAGTATATAATTCCTTTTTAGGCTTCCAGGCCTTATCCGCCTCTTTCAACCATCCCTTTAACTGTTTCACATTTTTTCTCAATTCTCTGCATTTCCTGCGCATTCTTCTCAACTTAGCCCAAGCTGATTTTTCCTTCAAAGGGGTCCTGGCAGGAGAAGGTGAAACAACATCTTTAGGTTTAGGCGGCGTTGTGCTAGTATTAGGGTTATCATTTAATGAAATAATATTTTCTTCAGGCACTAAATAGGTTGTGTCGATATTGATATCTTGGCTGGGTGGAGCAATTTTCTCTTCAGGTGTTAGAGGAGTGGTATCAACATTGGTGTCCTGATCTAATAAAACAGTATCCCCTGACTAATTTTCAGACTCAGAGGCTCTCTCTATCTAGCCTTCTTTATTGAAACATTCATTATCATAGGGAGATAAATACCTCAAATATTTCAATTCATCAGTGGAAGGTAGGATTTCCATGTGACCAGAAATTCCAGCAGAGGCAGACTGGTTCAAAAGATCCCTCTGCTCCTCAGATTGTTCAAATGGGTTCCTAACTTCACAATATTCTCTCAAATGTTCTAATACTTGAGCCATTTCCTCCTCATAACCTTGTAAAGGTGCATTTTGAGGGCTCGGAGGGGGTGTATAGGATGTCCCTGTCTCATCTGGAAATGCCAAGGTATTTTGTTGTAGTTTTATTCTTTCATACCATCTCTATTTTACTGGACCTGAGGTTGAGACAAGGGTTCTCTTCCCTCTAGCTTTCCTACGGACTAGAATGTCTATTTTTGGATGCTCAATTCCTACTTTATCAGGGTTTTCTTCAGGGGCAAGTAGGGCAGGATTGAAAAAGCTATCCCATGCCAATTGATGTTTATTTAATTCATGAAAAATAATTAATTTTATTAGGCCATGATGGCTGGAAAATTCCTGAGGGTTTTTAGCTTTCCTAATCATAACAACAGTGTCATGCAATATAGAATTCAAGAGAAAAAGGAAAATTAACTGAAATATTTTGTTTGAGTACAGCTAACAATTGGAGTTGATGATATTTTAACACGTCCTGGCGTCCGTCACATGTGATATAATTTTGGATGATGACTGCTAGTTCTCACCAAGGCTGCTTCAAGGATGCAGGGTAAATACCTTTTCCTTTTCATACCTATTTCTCATCTGGGTCCTGATATACTGAAACTGCTTCTTGTATGAGGACATGTTTATCAGTCCACTTTTTCCCTTCCATTAGAAGTCCAGAGACCTTAGCAACTACTTCTTCGAAGACTGGTATAACTCTGCCTTTAAATATGGTATGCCCTTCCTGCAAGTTCTACAGGAATTCAATTGTTATCTCCGTATTGAACTCTTGTAGCCTGTTCAAATACGAAATCCAACCAGATTGTTGGAGAACAGTGTGATCCAATTCTATCACTTGAAACATTCTGGGTTCATTGAGAACATAGTATCCACCCATGGCTACTATGCTTTTGGAACTGATTTCTTCACCCTTTTGCATGTTCTTCTCTCGACTCTGTTAGTTAAAAACAACACAAATAATGCATGCAACTCTTATAAAATTTATTATTAGAAATGCGATGGCATAACAATCAGCCTATCCGAACAGAGTCTCATAGTTAATTTGCATGCCTATTTATTATATATATGTGTACCCCCTCCAATGAGAGAAGGACGTCGACGGCCTTTAAGCATAAGAAAAGAGGAAGGGTGGCAGAAATCATGAATTCACACGAAATAGAATTTAGAGGCTAGCAATCATAAAAAATGTACATCATATGGAAATGACCAAAAAAGGAGAAAAGCGGAGGAGAAATTATTAGGAAAAGGATTTTCTATTTTAACGGCATAATATGACAGAAGCATGATAGGTAACAGATTATGATGGATGTTGTTATCACTCAATTCAACATAATTCATATAATTCATATAAAATGAATTGGATTATGCATATAGGTTATTATAATGATAACGCTTAGTCAAAAAGTGAATTCCTCTTTAGGAATGGATCAATAGGAGATAGGGGAATGTAAAATAATTGGTGGTTGTAAAAAATACTCCAATACCACAAGCAGAGCCACTGCTTCTAGCAAGCGTCCATAGCCTCGACAGGGTTGTTTTTTTAACCCAAAAATGAGGCAGAATCCTCTATTTAAAAGTAGACACTTTTCTTGTTTTGTAGAGAGATCACTATGCTGGTGTGGTGGCCAGATAGTCATAGTGCCATTCTCGGGGATTTAACAGAGTGATCAGGCAGACTAATGATGAGACCTCTTGTCCTTCAAGCATTTTTAGTTGTCGAGAAGGTCACTACCCTAGTATGGTGTCCATTGTGGGAATGTCACCTGTTATATCCTCATGATCATAGTATGTTGGATCATAATGAGATTCCCTATCCTCTCTTTTAAAAAATTTCACATGGAGACATATTTTCTTTTTGTTATAAATGGAGGGAGGCTCATTAACTCCTTAAGAGTTAGGGATGGTGTAAGAAGTAGAAAAGAAATGACAATAAAAATGATGCCCTTATTCCCATATCCTCGTGCCAAAGAGAATTACCACTTGATATTGTAAAAAGATAAACCAACATAAGATTAATATAATGAATTGTGTGATAATATGACTGAACAAGGGATATCCAACCAATCATTATATAGACAAACCACGTCAGCTTCCAAAGTAAATATATCCATCAAAATTTCCAAAAAACATAATATTAGTAATATCACTTCTTTTCTCTACTTTAGGTGCAAATTCCTCATTCAATAAAATAGTTTTTATGGCAAGAATGTGTAAAGGAAGAGTGGATATTTTTAAAATAAAATCAGCAAAAAAACAAAAAATTTCTACTTTGAACAACAAACTTTTAAAAACTCACAACAACAACAAAAAATGCAGTTGTTCAATTGGTTCGAACAACAGCTGTTCAACTGATTTAACAACAAAATCAATAAATTAAAAATATTAATTAAAAAAATACGCTAAAAAAAAACTGTTCATTTGGTTCGAACAGCAGTTTTTCAATCGGTTGAACAACAGTTGTTCAATTGATTGAACAACAACAAATAAAAACACACGAAAAGAAAAAAATGTGGATGTTCATTTCCAAACAACAGTTGTTCAATCGATTGAACAAAAAATATTCAATTGATTGAACAACAAAAATAAAAACACAAGAAAGGAAAAAAATGTGGTTGTTCATTTGCTTTGAACAACAGCTGTTTCCTCCACCTGAGACCTAGGGTCACTAACCAACCTACTCACTCTTGTGTTTCCTGGATATATCAAGCATTGATGGTCTCAAAATTATCTCTATAGATTCTTTAGATAAATCAAGTACATTGGATTTTGGATCTCCAATACACCACCTTGTCAATACTCTGTTTTTACACTTGAATATTCCAAAACAATTTTCAGTCAAAGAGAGGTCAAAGAATCCCCACTAAGTCAATTAGGGTTTCATGTGTTTTAAGGTCATCATCTCCAAAAAATACTACCATTCAGCTTCACAGTCTGCACATAAGGTAATGGGATATCTTGACACTTTTGCAGAAGAAATAAGAGGCCAACCAGCAGAAGAAATTGATAAGGTAAGAGGTCTGATACTCAATGATGTCATATTGCAACAAGGGAGACAAGAAAACTAGGGTTTTTGAGGGAAAATTTCTTGGTTTCATGACTTCCATGGTTAAATCATCAACAAGGTTTGTATCCTGATGCTCTTACACCTTCCCCTATCCTTAATGTACCTTCATAAACACTTCCCATCACTCCTATCCCTCAAAATCATCATTTTTTCTACAGAACCTAGTCTATTGCCATAATTTGGTACTTTTTGAGACTAGGCCTGTGTTTTTCCCTTTTGGACCCCTTCCCCTCACTCAATTCTCGAAATTCCACTTTCCCCTACTATCTAACATCTATCCCTATTCCCCAAAATTTCCCCAAGAATTTAGACAACACTTAACCCCTTCATTCCTCTCCCTCTACAAGGCAATCCTAAATCCCCTACACCAAACCCTAATTTCCTCTTCCAACTAAGCTAGGTTTTGCTATGGTAAAGACACATAAGAGAAGAAGATCCATATGGTAGGTCATATCAGCAATCATAAAGCCATACGAACTCATAAACGTCATGCCTCCATCTTTTTCCAGGAGTTCTTTCCAAGAGACAAGCCATGTGTCACACCTAGGACCAGTTTTGCTTCAAACTGTGTTTCTGACCAAAAAGAGATGAATTTGAAAAAATTGAGAGATTTTTTTGTCCATAATAGGCCCAAGAAGAAAAACCTCCTTCAGTTTTTACACAGGTATCATGGTTTGGGAGCAATGTCAAAAATACAAGTGTCCCAGGAGAATTTCTTCACTTCTGGAGTGACCTCGGGAAAATCAGTTTCTCTCATAGTAGGAGTGTCCAAATGACTTACTTAATGAGTCAAATGACAACTATACTTAAATATATTTCCAATGAGATATCCTGAGCTCAATTTGGAATTGAGGAAGGCATCCAAAAGTGGTCTGCACCAGCACTCTACATTTATGCACCATCATTCAGCACCTTTTGACCAGTCTTTGGAAAATCAACTTTTGACTGGGAAAATCAACTCCAATAAGGAAAAAAATGGCATATTTGAAAATCATCAAAACTTGGTTGCAAGTAGACCCTTTTTTGGCGCTGCGCTAATCCATGGGCACGACTACCTAGCGCTGCACTAATCCACGGGCAGGACTACCTGGCACTGCGCTAATCCATGGGCACAACTTTCAGGTCTTATCTAATGCAATCAACCTCAAACAAACAAAAATTTTCTCTGAGGCTTAATGTTACCTTCTAAATTTTCCTCCAAGGCCTGCAAAGGAACTAAGAGGCAACGAAGAATCAAATGAAAGTGAGGGTAATGGTGCAAGAGAGTCAGCCCAAATTGAGGAAAAGGATGATGTTGATGAATAGAGGGCTGACCAAGATGATGTTGATGAAGATAAAAAGGCTGACAGCCAAAGGGACAGTGAGCATGACAGTGAAAACAGTGAACAAAACAAGGAACAAAATAGTGTCACTATGGAAGAAGATGCTGGAGGAAATGAGGAGTTTGAAAGTGAAAATCAAATGAGCATTGCAGGAGGGGACATCAGCAATAAAACAGAGGATACAGAGGCAGAAATGAAAGAGGAAAGTGAGGAGGCAGAGACAACAAATGATGATTCAGCCATGACAGATAATGAAGACATAAAAGAAGAAGAACGTAATAATGAAAGTGAAGAAGGAGCAGAAACAAAGGATCAAGAAGAAGACAATAAGGACAACACATAAATTGAAGGCATCAGCAAGGAAAATGAGACAAATCATAGTGGGGAAGAGGCTCAAGGTATAAATAATGATCACAGCCATGATAAAGACACCAAAAATACCACCATCACACCTCTTTCCTTTAGTTATCAAAGAGGGTTAAGGCCTGTGTTTGCTACCTCTAAAACGCAAGGGACCATGCCATCCACCTCAACTCAGTGAATTGAAAAAGGTAAGCAACAGGTAAAGGTAGAAGAGGAGGATTTCAAACTCCCTCCTCCAAGACAAGAATGCACAAATCAAAGACCTAGAAGTTGAGTTGGAAAGGGCAAAGGATGTCATCCACTTCTATCAGATGGAAAATAAGAAAATGAGTTCCCAATAGACCATCTATGAGGCTAGAGCACTCAAAGCCTGGAAGGAAGCCCAAAGAACACAGGTGAAACTATAATAATACATGGGCACTTATGAGGAGAGTGAGGATGAAGAAGGTAAAACTAGGAGGAGACCTAGAACCATGGGGTTAAGGAAGGCATTGGAAAAAAAAAGAGAAGAAGAATCAGCCCTAACAGAAAAACTTCCTCTCAATGAACTCCTTGCAATAGAAATTGAACATGATCGAGAGTCATGGCTTGAAAGGGAAAACATACACCTAGAGGCCAAGCTAAAGAAGGAAAATGAGGGCTTAGAGCTGCAAAGAAAAATGACAAAGCATTATGCCCGGAGGAACCAATTTGCAAGGACCAAACTGAAGAAAGCCCTCATTTAAATATAAACCCTAAAGCAGGAAAAAGGTCATGAAAACCTTGGAACTTTGGCATCATATTCTCAACAGGTCTCCCAAACTCCATGAGGGAGGCATCCACCAAATTTGAGGAAATTTGGACAAGTTTTTGTTTTTTGTGATTTTGGAGGCCCATTAGCGCATCACCACTAGCTCTACGCTAATCCCTAGAGCATCCTCAGGAGGAAAAATCTGCATTTTTGGATTTATCATGGCTATCACATTATTCTCACCAAGTTTCAGAGAAATTGGAGCAGTTTTGACCCCTCAAAAGGTCAAAAAACACCTAAATTTTCACCATTCTGCCTCTAATTCTGACCTGGCGCAACACTAATAGCAGTGTTGCAATTTTGGCATTTTTACTATGCTACAAGAGTTGGATCAGGAAAACACAAGCATTTTTGGAATGTAGACTCATCAGGATTTCCAACGAGCCATCACGAAGCCAAATCCGACATCAGGAAGGGGTCCAAAACTTGGTTGCAAAAGTGCCTATTTTCTGCCTGAGGTGGCACTGCACAAATGGACTATTTAGTGTGTTTTGGACCAAAAGTCAACAAAACACACTCATTTATTGCAAAATCATATTTTAGTGTTTTTTGAGGAAAATCACTCTAGAAATAGGTGCAAGAATTTATTTTAGTTTTTATTTCATGAGATATTTTGTGCCTTGGGCCTTGCATGGTCTCTTAGGCATAAATGACATTTATGGGTGATTTTGACTTTTTCCAACCCTATCTAGGGCTTTTTCCCTCCTTCGCTAAGTTAAATAGAGCATGAGGTTTTCATTGTAAATGTTGGCATTTGATGAGCTTTGAGAGCAATACATGGTTTTTATGAGCTTGGAGAAGAAATTGGTGTTGTGGAGTTTATGAATGGCTTGCTTGGATTGATGATGGAGAAGCTTGTTTGCAAGATCCCTGAGCTTGGTTTAATGGTGATGTGTCTCTAATTTGTTCATGTTTTCTTGTTTATCATTATGTTCCATCCTTCTATATGCAGTAGAACAGAAATTATAGGTTAAGAAATTCTCTTTGAAGCACCTTAGTCCTCCTGCCTTCTATTGCCTTGATGTTTTCCTCTGTTGGGTGTGTTTAAGGAATTATTAGCTGCTCCTTAAGCCTCTTTATGTTTTTTTATTTCATATATGGATTAATATGCTAGTTTCCAAATATTTTTTATGGCAAGCCATGCTTATTTGATGCTATCTAAACTCTGTTTTTGAAATCTATCTTTGAAGTATTATTTGTTAGGTTAAGCCAAGGAGGTCTTGTTCCGATCTTTCCGTTTGTCCATGCCTATCATTTTGCCTCAAAGTACTTTGTATCTTGATCAACAATGTTTAGGAGTTCCCTCTTTGATTAATTAAATTTATTTTGTTATCTTAAATTTTTTCTAAAGCTTGAAGGTGAAGTCACTAGAAGTTAAATGAGTTTCTCGCCTTCTATATTTCATTGGAATGTTTGTCTTGAATGTCTATTTGTTTAAGTATTTTCATTGAGTAAATGGTTTGCCTTATCTCATGATTTGTATCTTTTTCTTATCATATTTTAGACCTTCTTGTTTATGGGTATTTAACAAAGGATTCTTAATTTCCCTTTGCCCTACCTTTTTTCCTCAACTTAATGTCCATTTCACTTCACACATAACCTTAAGGGTCCATTGACCACACTAGATTTTCCCTATAATGCATTCTGACTCTTTGTTGAGATATCCATGACTTTATAGAATCTATAGCCCAATGATTTGAAAACCTCTCACTCCACCTATTCTACCTGTTCATCTCACCCAACCAAAACAAACTACAAACCCTACACTTAACAACTAGCCTAAAATCAAAACCCTAAAAGAAAACAAGTTCACGTCCTTTGCATCTAATAGAGAGAGCCCTCTCTAAGTCCAGGAAGGCTAGGTCCTAGGACTCCAAAGACTGGTCTGATGTTACCCTGTGCATTTGGTTTACCAATCTGCTAAATCACGGGACCCTAACACCATCCATCTTGCCCTACATGCTTTGTTGCCCTTGAGCCCAATCCGAAGATAATCGACACTTCTCCTCTTAGAAGTGTGTGTCCTCCTGTCAAGGATGGAATCCTCCTTGAGCTCTTCTAGAAATTCTGACGAGAAATCTTCTATTGATGGCAGTTGAATATCACTCCCTTGATCAATAATCAAAGGAGGCTCATACAAACGTAAATTCTCCACATTAACATTGGAATACATTTTCATATATGAAGGCAAGTCAAGTTGAAATGCATTATTACCAACTTGTTTAATGATCTTGAATGGACCATAACAAATAGGCTTGAGCTTTTTACCTTCTCCTTGCATCCTTCCATTTCTTATGTGCAACCATACTTCATCTCCTTCTTGAAACTTCTGATCAGCTCTATGTATGTCATGCCTCTCCTTGCACTTTCTTTGACTCTTCTCAAGTTGTTCTTGAACTTGTTGATGAATAATCTGAATTTTCTCAATGAACTTTCGAGCCTTGTCAATATCACTATGCCCATCAATTGCAACATCCTTCTCAAAGATGAAGTCTAATGGCGATTTCGGAATATACCCAAAGCAGGCTTCAAAAGGTGAAGTATTTGTAGAAGAGTGTTTGTTCCAGTTGTAAGCATGTTGAATTTAATGTAGTTGTTCATCCCACAACTTCGGATGTTTGCTGCAATATCCTCTCAATAGATTCATAATGGTTCTGTTCACCACCTCAGTTTGGCCATCAATTTGCGATGAAAATCATTACTCTTTTTCAACTTTGTGTCCATCATCTTCCAAAGATTGGACCAAAAATTCCCAACAAACTTGGAATCCCTGTCATTAACAATAGAAGTTGGAAAACCATAATGAACCCATACATGTTGAAAATAAATTTCAGCATTTTACTGAATCTATTCACAACTACATAAAGATAATCATGTTGTTTTCTTGACAAAGGTAGACCTCCAACAAAGTCCATGGAGACACTCTCCCATGGCCTTGATGGTACTGGTAGTGGCATGTAAAACCCAAGATTCCTATTGCTAGGCTTGCTTGTTGCACAGATATAACATCCTCTTATAAAATGTGACACACTATCTATCATGCAAGGCCAATAGCAATACCTCTGTATATGCGCCACTATTTTGCTTACCCCAAAGTGTCCAGCAATAAGAGACGAATGAGCCTCTCTCGTGACACTAAGTCTCTCTCCTTGTGGTATACACAGCTTCCCCAAATGAAATAGAAAATTTTTATGCATGTGATAATCATTTTCCTCAACTTGATTCCCTTCACTCAAACTAGCATACAAATCCTGAAAATCAGCATCAGATGCATACTGTTCTATGTAACTCTCATGTACAGTAGAATCATTTTTAAGCAGAGTAGAAGCACTTATAATTGGCCTTGAAAGCATATCAACAAATTTATTGAAAATACATTTCTTGTACCTTATAACCAAGTGAAACTGTTGAATAAATCCCATCCACCTGAAATGTTGTGATTATTGCAATTTTGTTTGTGACTGCAGGTACTGTAACGGTTTGTGATCGGTATGTATAATCCTCTCTTTACCCATCAAGTAGTGTTTCCACTTCATGACGCTTTGTACCAACACATACAACTCTTTGTCATATGTTGGATAATTAGTTACAACACCATTTAATGTTTCAGAATGAAAATTGATAGGCTTACCATGTTTCCAATGTACTGCACCCATGGCATAATCACTAGCATCGGTTTGAATCTTGAATGGCTATCTCAAATCCAGTAATGCAAGGACCAGAGCTAAACTGTTCTTGTCTTTTAAAGCTTCAAAATCTTGTTGTTGTTTTCCTCCCCATTGGAAGCCTTTATTCACACTTGTCACTGCATGCATAGGAGTTTCTATGGAAGAAAAGTTAGCAATAAATTTTCTCCAATATTGAGTTGCGCCTAAGAAACTTCTTACCTCGGTTACTGATTTGGGAGTGGGCCAATTCACAATGGCTTCCACTTTATAAGGATCAATTCTCAATGTGCATCCTCTTAGAATATGTTCCAAATAAACCAGATAAGTCTTTCCAAATTCTCACTTAAACATCTTAAGAAACAATTTCTCTTTCTTCAAAACATCAAGTACCCTTTTAACATGCAAGACATGTTCTTCTCTTGTTTTGCTGAAAATGAGTATATCATCTAAAAACACAATCACAAATTCATCAATAAATGGACAAAAAACATTATCCATAACATGCATGAAATTCTTCGGTGCATTACACAAACCAATGGGCATAACCAACCACTGAAAGAGTCCTTTTTTGGTTTTGAATGCAGTCTTCCATATGTCACTTTCTACAATTCTTACTTGATGATATCCACTTTGTAAATCTAAATTAGTGAAAAAATTTGCTTCTTTCAGTTGATCTAGCAAATCATATATCCTTGGGAGTGGGTATCAATTCTTTACCGTTATCTTGTTCAAAGCTTTGAAGTCGACACACATGTGCCAAGTCCCATCTTTCTTCAGAATCAGGACTATGGGTGAACCACATGGCGAAGTGCTTGGCCTTATGAGTCCCTTGTCCAACAAGTCTTTGATTTGCCTCTTTATTTCAGAATTCTCTGTTATCGACATGTGATACATGCCGATGTTTGGAAGAGGACAATCTTGTTGAAACTGAATCTCATGTTGAATCTCCCTTTTAGGAGGCAATCTTGTTGGCTCCTGAAACATCTCATGATGTGCATCAACTACATCATATAAATCTGATTTCAACTTAGGATCACAATCTTCAAATGACTCATGATTAACATCATCTTTAGGCTTAATCATTAGAAGAACAAAGTTCTTAGTTGAATTCACCAGCGTTTTTACCCATCCAACATTTACCATTGCCATATTTGTCTTCTTGTGATGTGCTCTAACAATGTACTCCTTGCCATATTTGAATAAATGGTATTTGTTCTCATGGAAATGGAAGATATATTTCCTGTCATACAAGTAAGGACTGCCCAACACAACACCTATAATATCAAGTGGAACCCCATCTAATTCAACTGTGTCAATAAAATGTGCAGTTGTTGCAAAGCACAATATGCATTTCTTTGAAACCTGTAAATTTGCATCCTTACAAATACACCCAAGTGGATATGGTTTTAGATGTGGAATGGTCTTAAGATTAAATTTCTTGACCAAGTATTCAGAGATTAATTTTTCTTGTGACCCACTATCAAACAATGTGTCAACCTTGGTATGTTTGGATATGACCCTCACATGAAACAGTTCAATTCTCTCTTCTTCATTTGGAGCTTCTATGTGACAGTTTGAAGTACTAGTACTGGGTTTTGTTTCAATTTCTTTCCCCTTCATGTGTAGGTTTTAACCCTGAACAGAAATTATCTGCACACGAATCTTATAACAGAAAATAAACAATAGCGAGAGCATAAAACATAAAACAGATAAACACAGAGATTTTCCCCTGGATCCCAAATTGGGACGACCAGCTTGATTTTTCATTATTTTCCTTTTAGTGTTACAACACATATATATACATGTCGAAGCATACATAAACCCCAATCCATTAACCTTGGATTAGAATGTAGCCATAGTTCCCTTGACCGGATCTACAAATACCAGGGGCCTAAAACCATCGTAGACCTTCAAAACCATGTGCAAAATCATGTACAAAACATGGGTGGGTCCGCTTTATGAGGGGTCCACACACCAAAAAATTGCCAAAGCCGCCTTCGTACTCCAACAATGGGGGTCGCCTCCCCTCAGGACCCTGTGCCCGGCACAACATACAACGCGTGGGGCTAGTCGTGGAAAGAATATAACACATACCCAACATCATGTTCTTCAATCCCATGGCTGTAATTTTAGTTTCATCACCCGAATCCTCTCATAAGTCATGTTGAGTTGTAGCTACAGTTTTCTGCTTCCCTTTTTTATTGTTAAACTTGGGTCTCTTTTCAGGATGTAATTTTCAACAAATTTTCTCTTCTTGGCCTTCTCTTGAAAAAATTTTACAAACCACTTTCTCTCCCTCTTTCTTGACAGATTAATTCTTTTTTCCTTTTCCTTTTGAGGTCTTCTCTTTGTTTTTCCCCTTAAAAGGTTTGTTTCTACCCTCTTCAAAACTATTTTTCCCTCTAGCTTCTAGATGTGTAGCTTGAACACATACCTCATCTAGACTTGTAGGATTAAACATGAGGATAGTATGTCTAAGGTAGCTATGTAAGCCCCCTATGTACTTGAGCAAATTATCTTGACTCTGCAAATCTACCCCTAATAAGAGAGCCCTTCTCCTAAATTCTTGGGTGTAGTCTTGTACATTTTGTCGTTTCAATTGTCTAAAATTTTGCCAGTTTATTATGGCTTTCTGCATATGAGCTAATGGATAAAAATATTTTTTTATTGCAGTAATGAAATCAATCCATGATAGAATAATCTTATCATGATTTTTGTTCTCCTACTTTGTCTTGGCTTCCCACCAAACAAGATCTGCACCTTCCATCCTCAATGAAGCTAGTTGGATTTTGGTGTCATTATCATGAAGGTTCTGAATTCTCAAATAAACCTCCAATTTCCTAATACAATTATCAAGATTTTCTGCATTGACTTCACCATTAAACACTGGCAATTCAAACTTAACATCAAGTTTTAGAAAATGACTTTTACCAGTGTTCTTTGACTTATGTGACTAGTGTACTGAAGATGAAGTAGAGGATGATGATGATGAGGGTGAGGATGGTGACTTTCCACTGCCTCCATTTCCTCCATTTCCCTTCTTTGATTTATCTTCATCATTGTGACCTCCTGATGATCCCTGGCCTTCCTTGTGAATTTTGGATCCTTCTCCTTCTAGTCTTTCATTCCTTTCTTGATAAAGGACTCTCACCATCTCAGTCATGTAAAGGAATGCTTTCCTGAACACTCTTTATTCTTCTTTGGAATCCACATCTTCATGGGTTTCTTCTTCTCCTGGAGGCATGCTTATTTTTTTTTCTGCTTCTCTTGGAGGTGAACTAGGTGGTGGAGAATGTGGAAATATTTCCCTCCTTTACTGTGGCTCACTTTGAGGACGTCTTGCTTCCACCAATTTGCCTTCTCCTCTCTTAAGCTTGAGCCTAGTAAGCATGAAAACCCTTGCAAATAGTTAACAAATCTTTGCACATAAAAACACCAGAGATTAAAATCTAGATTTGATACCAACTTGATCTGAAAGGAGTGTATTGGCTTTTCTGTGCTAAGTGTCCTTTCAGTAATTTAAACATGTACATTTTTTCTCCATTTGTTTGCTTAAGGAATGATTCTTTTAACCATGAAACATAGATGAATTAGTGAACTTTAAGCATGAAAATAATCCTTAAAAACACTGAACAATAATGTATAACATAGAAATACAATCACACATAATTTTTACACAGTAGGCATGATGAAGCAGCTCACCCCTCCTAGGCTACATCTACTGGTCCAGCTCCCATGGCATGTCCCTCTTTGTAATTATGCTCAAAATTGAAAATTGCATGTGTTTAGAGGCCTCTAATGGCTGTTTTCTCTGCACCAATGGCTCCAGAATGCTCAAATTAGTCTAGTAAGACTCTTGTTTCACCAAAATTGGTCAAAAATTGACCTCCCAATGCATTTTTCTGAATGTCAGCTAGAAAAGCTCCACTAAAAGTGGAGACTGACACTATCTGTGGCTAAAAATAGAAAAATCCCTAAAATTTAGGCCTCCACTACTGTTCTCATCGGATAAACTGTTTGGATAGGCATAAATTTTGGGCAGGGTGGTCACATACTGACCCCCCGCCGTCATCTCCACATTAACCATTTGATATTATCTTCGCGTGTTGGCAAGGAACCTGGAGTGACACGGTTCCTAAAACCGTGGCATTGAAAGCCATTACCCCGCACCATGTGATCACATGGATTCCTGCCAGATAATCCATTTAATACAACCGCCGGTAAATCCACCCAACAAAACCGTAAATTGTAAGTTTATCACCTTGCATGTGATCGCATTCCTTGACCATCGGGATAAGGTTTTGTAGCCGCCAGTCAAAAATTTTAATGTTGTGGTTGTTATAACATGTGACTAGTAGTTTTGGGGCTTCCAGCGAGTTGGGACCGTTGGCGGTCCCCCCCCCAACCATAAAACTTTAACACGTTAAGTTAATGTGGAAGACCATAAGGTTAAGATCTAAACAGTAGGTGAGATGGTCGGAAGTCTGCAAGGTGCCAAAGTTCGTGGGTCACCCCCCGCACCCCCCCCCCCCCACACCCCCACCCCGCCCTCCCCGTGCCCCCCAACTCCACGAAATTTTACATGTTTACCGAGGACACATGGTGGTCTTCGGGCTTGCCACATGTCGCTCATCCGACGACTCATTATAACATGTACAAACCATCCAACGGCCATAAACCATCTCAGATCAATGATCCACAACATGCCACATGTCGAAATCAGGTTGACTATGAGAAAAGGGAATATTCCCTAGAATAGACCTTCTGACTGTACCTGCATGCTGACTGGGCATCCAGTCACAAAATTTTTGCTTTTTGGGAAAACAAACAGAACACAATATCTTCCTCATAAGACATCAGTTTTTCGAACCATTCATGGCACCGGAATCGCAACAATGAGACCTTTCCGGTCGCTAAGGTTCAAGCCTATTTCGAGCACTTTAAATTTTTATCATAACACATGATCTCCTGATCATTAATTGACCAAATGTGCGACCCTTTTATATATAGTTGCTCGATCCATTTGGTCATTTTTTTCAGTTTGGCAGAGCATTCGAGAGCCTGGGAAACCCAACAAGAACACGAATTCCTCTAGGTAGGTGGCTTTTCACCTCTCGATAATCATTTTTTTCGCCATGTGTCCTATACCTTCTCCTGACCTTCCACCTTCCCTTAGAGGAGGGTTTTATTTACCTCACTAACTCTTCCAAAACTCATTATTGTTCTTAAAACCCTTCTGGGTGAGTATCTATCCTTTGCATCCCCTCTACCTCAGCAACTATGCCCATTTCTCAACCACTTAACCTCTTTTGCCCTTTTCCTGAGTCCTTTTGGCCCATATAAGCCCCTAGCCCAAATATTTAGCTTTGGCCCCCTCGCCGAGCCTCCCTGGTAGACATGTCACACGAATAAAAATCGTGATAGGCGAATTTTTGCAACCTGTGACCTTGTGACCTCATCACTCCCGCAACCTTGTGACATATTCACTCCCGCAACCTTATGACCCCACGACTCTCAATTCTTGTCCCTCCCTGCAACTTACCTTCCAAGTCGCATCAGTCACAAGTTTTGTCACTTTAACCCTTGCAACCTCTCCCAGTCGTGTGACCCTGTGACATGTCCTAGACATAGTCTTTCCTCAAGCTCTACTAAGCATTAAGTAGCCTTGATAAGTTAATTTTTTTGCCAATATTTATATTATTCATGTGATCTATTTAATCATGGGATTGTATTTTTGACATGCCAAATGATGTGGATCTCGACTGCATCTTAATTTCCACCTTTTCAGGCGAAATGGCACAGTCAGTGATAAAAAATCCTTAGAAGGGTCCCGACGTCAGCACACGGGAGAGTTATCAGATCGTGTCGTCGCCTCCCATTTACAGAGACACGACATGCATCCTAAGCGCAAGCACCAAGTGGACTTGGTATGATATTTTCTCAGAGTTATCCAACCCGAACATCTGAAAGGACCAGGAGGAATTCCCAGTATACATAAATGTCAAGAGGTCCAAGCTCCACCAGGTTATTGCACACCTGCCTATATTACCATGTGAAAAGGTCATTGATTAGAATTTGCATAACAAAAACACCAAGAGATGGGTAATAAGGAGCCACGTCAGGAAACCTTTCACATTTATTCATTCATTATACATGGTGGCATATTATGGGCTTCTTGAAAAGGAAGAATCATTTAATCCTCGGTGGCTAGTAGATTACAAGGTTCTAATCCAGAACATTGTTAAGGGCTGGTGGTAGGATCCTTCTAAATTTTGGGCAAAGAAAGACCAATTGTATAAGATGGAAGGAATAAGGAAAGTATATCGTCTCATTTCTTCCATGATGAGCAAACTATATGGTAGGGCTGACATTAGCACTTTTGACAGGACATGGGTCCTGATAATGCATATAGTCGCTACCAAAGGAACGATTTTCAATTAGCCCAATATACTAGTATCAACATTAAGGACTAACATTATCGTGACACAAGTTCCAGAGGAATTATAACCATATAAGTTTTACATGACCTCATATTTAATGGATTTTGTATGTTCCAGCTGTCACTTTGACCACTGGAGTTACAATTGGAATTTGGAGACAAGAGAGCCAAAACACAGGTACTTGAAGGTTTTCTGAGATTCATGTTATAATAAGGAACATGACTCCATATCTAATGCATTCATCACCCCCTTGTACCGACTGTTGCATAGAGAAAATCCTCCATGCATGTCCAAGAGAGCCATGGATACTATCACTAAGGTGGCACACTAGTTCCCGATACAAGAGGGCACGTTCATCAGAGTCTTTTGTTCCTATAAATATCCTCATGCACTTCATAGGTTTGTCACAAACAAATTACTGTTACAGGAAGTATTTTACCAAATGACGACATGATTTTCAAATACATTAAGAAAATTCAAGAAGAAACCTTGGCCAACATTTCCTCTCACTATCAGGGCATACAGAGTGGAGAACTTTAAGGAAGTCATGTAGAAGCTGAAGAAATAAAGGGATTCCATTTTATAGTGTTTAACTACCAAACCTATGACCCCGACATAGTAGTGTCATCCCACTGCAAGAAGGACAACTTCAATTGGTCATATGATCACACTATACATTCTCATGAATACGAAGTCAAAAACTAGTATAATGCAGAATGAACGCTCGGACCGAATGAGGATTTAGAAGACGAGGATGAGCAGGACAGGCATTCTCAAGAGAACATAAGCTTATAGGAAAGGCAAACTTCACTAAATAAACGGAAGTAGCAAGGGGAGACATCAAGGAAGAAAAATAAGCAAAAAGGAAAAGAAGTGAAAGAGTCCCCAAGCAACCAAGGGGAGGAAGAAGACGATGAGACCCTAGAATAAAGAAATTTGTCCCTGGAAAGGTAGAAGCAGGAGCTCAAAAGGAATATATGAGAAGAGCTCAAAATGTCACAAGAATAAGAATATCACCAAAAACAATAAAAGGAAGGTGAGGAAAGAAGAAAACAATGGGAAGAAGATAAAAAAAGGAAGCAATAAGAGGATGAACAACAAAAGAAACAAGAAGAGGAGAAACGAAAGAAGAAAGAAGAGGAGTAGATAAAGAAACAAAGAGAGGAAAAATGAAATAAATGGGAGGAAGAGTAGAGGAAATTTGAGGAAGAGGAAAAGAAGAAACAAGAATAGAGAGCTCATGAAGAACACAATAAACAAGAGGAATTCAGGAAGAAACGAAAAGAAGGAGAACAAGAAAAGAAAAAGTAGGAAGCTGAGAAAAGGAGAAAGGAAGAGGAAGATAAAAGGGATAAATAGGAGGCAAGAGAAGAAGTTGAATAGGCCTTGGCACACCAACAACATCTCAACAAATAAGTGGAGCTACCTCCATTGGATATTCTTTCGTCCACCCCCATCATTGAAGGACATCTTCCCCTTAGAGAGTTAGGCATTCCAGATGAGGCGGAGAAAGGAGTGCTAGACTTGACCAGGCTCACATTTGATGAAGTCAACCCTAAGATCATGCAGGAGAAGAGAAAATGTTACGCTAGAAACCCAACGGAACCTTTATCCATGTCTACGGAAAAGGAAATCATCCTGGACACCACAGTGAATCCTAAAATGATCGCTTCAGCATGGATTTCTTTCGTGACTGCAATTGAATTGAATGTTGGAAGGATTAGCAAGAATATCCTGGAGCTACAAAACAAAATATATGCATCCGAACAAAGGGCTACTAAGGTGGAAGAGGAGAAGAGGAAGTTGGAAGAAGAAAACATGGCCCTTCACCTAGCTCATTCAAGCATAAAGGAATTGCAATCCTTGATCAAAAAAGTTGTCGAGACGTTGGGAAGAGCCATGACATTAGTTTATGAAGATATGATGAAGTTACATCATACAATCGCTCCTATTTTGGTCATACAATCCGACACTAAAGAGAAGTCTGCCAGGGAATGGGCCAACAGGTATCCAGACGAACCAACAACTCTTCCGAAGAAATATTGGATCACAACTCAGAATGATAAAGTGCAGTTGCACATTAGAATACAATCATGAAACAATTTGGCTAAGGATGTGGATAGATTATTTTCCTCATACAATAATACTCTTAGCGGGTTGGAGTTAGTGGTTGAGGTTCATGGCCGTGTCCCTTCTCTTGGGATAGTGGGGATAGTTAGAAACCAGGAGGAAGCATTGCAAGAAATCCAAACATTTCTTGATCCGTTCAAGAAAGCCTCAAGATCAGGTGATTTGTAGGTAACAAAGGAGAGTATCACACGGTATGTGGTAAAATCGGTCAGAATATACACAAAGTTGGAAACCTTGGCCAACTAGATCAAGGCCAAGAAAGGTAATCTAATTCCAGATTCTCTCATGTGCCTCCCCAGACATAGTGAAGAACAACCAAAGCTAACCCCGATAAATTTCAATTGCAAACTATGACAAACCTACCTCAAAGAGCAACAACACACAGAAGCCCCAGATTTGTCAATCACTAGATTGTTAGCATAGAGTCAACTCATTTTTTTGTTGCATAGCATGATAGAGTAGAGTAGGAAAAAAATAAGAGTCTAGAGAGTCATGAGGAAGTTGAAAAGTCATAGGCAGCTCAAAGGTTATGAGGGAGCCCAAGAGTCATGGGTAGACCAAGAGTCACCCTCTATTCTATAAATACACCCTCATGGAATTTTGTACGAGACTTTTAGCTTTGCATTATTTTTGGAGATACATTGTTTTCGAGAACTTGAGCTCTTTTTAAGAATACGAGTAATAGTTGATTTTCACTATTAGATCTGATGAAAGGCTCTTGTATGGTCGTGTTATGAGTATCGTCATATTAATTTTTTTTCCAATATTTATATCATTCATGACATTTGTCTTATCATGGGATTTTCTTTTTTACATTCCAAGCGACGTGGATCTCGACTACATCTTAATTTCTTCCTTTTAAGGTGAAATGGTACATTCGGTGATAAAAAATCCTCAGAAGGGTCCCAAGGTCAGCACACAGGAGAGTTATTAGAATCTATCATCGCCTCCCATTTACGGAGACACTCCATGCATCCTCAACAAAATCACCAAGTGGACTTGGTATGATATTTTCTAAGAGTTATCCAAATCGAACATCCCAATGGACCAAGAGGATTTCCCAGTATACATAAACCTCAAGAGGTCCAAGCTCCACCAGGTTGTTGCACACCAACCTATCTTCTCGTGTGCAGAGGTCAATGACTAGATTTGCATAACACAAACACCAAGATATGGGTAATAAGGAACCACGTCGGGAAAACTTTCACTTTTATTCATTCATTAAACATGGTGGCATATTACGCGCTATCTGAAAAGGAAGAATCATTTAATCCCCGGTGGCTAGCAGATTACAAGGTTCCAATCCAGAACAGTATCAAGGGTTGGTGGTAGGATCCTTCTAAATTTCAAGCAAAGAAAGATCAAATGTATAAGATGGAAGGACTAAGGAAATAATATCATCTCATTGCTATGATGATGAGAAGACTATATGGTAGGGTTGGCATTAGCACTTTTCATAGTACATGGGCCCGATAATTCATATAGTCACTACCAAAGGAACAATTTTCAATTGGGCCAATATACTAGTATGAACATTAAGGACTAACATTATCACGACACAGGTTCCAGAGGAAGGCCAACCATATGAATTTTACATGACCTCATATTTAATGTATGTTGTCTATTCTAGGTGTCACTTTGACCACTGGAGTTACAACTGGAATGTGGAGACATGAGAGCCAATACACAGGTACTTGAAGGTTTTTTGAGATTCGTGTTATAAAAAATAACATCACTCCATATATGATGCATTCATCACCTCATTGTATTGAATGTTGCGCGAAGAATATCCTCCATGCATGTCCAAGAGAGCCATGGAGACTATCACTAAGGTGGCACACTAGTTCCAGATACGAGAGGAAACATTCATCAGAGTCGTTGGTTCCTATAACTTTCCTCATGCACTTCCTAGGTTTGTCATGAAAAAATTACTATTACAGGAAGTATGTTACCAAATGACGACAAGATTTTCAAAGACATTAATCAAAGGCAAGAATAAACATTGGCCAACATTTCCTCTCACTATCAGGGCATACACATTGGAAAAATTTAAGGAATTCCATGTATAATACGAAGAAATAAAGGGATTCCATTTCATGGTGTTGAACTACCAAACATATGACCCCGACATAGTAGTGTCATCCCACTGCAAGAATGCCAACTTTAATTGGTCATACCAGTGCACTGTACATTCTCACGAAGACGAATTCAGAAATTGGTATAATGTATAAAAAAGGCTCGGCCTGAATGAGGAACTAAAAGATGAGGATGAGCAGGATGGGCATTCTCAATAGAACATAATCTTACAAGAAAGGTAGACTTCACTAAAGAAAAGGAAGCAACAAGGGGAGACATCAAGGAAGAAAAAGAAGAAAAAAGGAAAAGAAGTGGAAGAGTCCCCAATCAGCCAAGGGGAGGAAGAAGATCACGAGACGCTAGAACAAAGAAATGTGTCCCTGGAAAGGTAGAAGAAGGAGCTCAAAAGGAAGAGAGAAGAAGAGCTCAAAAGGTCGCAAGAATAAGAATATCACCAGCATCAATAAAAGGAAGGTGAGGAATGAAGAAAATGGCGGGAAGAAGAGCAATAGAGGAAGCAAAAAGAGGATGAACAACGAAAGAAACAAGAAGAGGAGCAGTGCAAGAAGCAAGAAGAGGAGCAGAGAAAGAAACAAGGGGAGGAAAAACGAAAGCAACAGGAGGAAGAGTAGAGGAAAGTTGAGGAAGAGGAAAATAAGAAACAAGAACGGAGAGTGTAGGAAGAACACAAGAAATGATCTGAACTTATATGCTAGTTTTGTTGTGTTAATTACTAGTTTAGAATTATAATTCATTTGCTTCTTGTTTTCTTGTGGTGCTTTAGTTTCCTTTGCGCAGGCGAGTGTTAAAACAAGAAATTGTCTTGTGTTTTATGTTGAAATTAATGAAAAATAAACAAAATAAGTAAGAATTGAACAAAAGCATAAACATGTACAAAAAACCATAAACAAGCCATCAACACAAGTTTTTGATGAAGGAGTTCACCCCTCCTTGGCTACTTCTCCTTGGTCCAACTTCCATAGCTTGGGCCTCTTGTATTAGCTCAAATTTGGCAAAAGTATTGTGTACATTATTCAATTTCTCCTGAAACCTATTATATTGTCTTTAGAACATACAAACCATCTAAAAATTACTGTCCAATTACTGAAACTTACTCTGGATGGTCTAGACTTGACCTCCTTCCCTAGTGACCCTAGGTTCTCTTGAACTTCCCTATAGAAAAATCACATGTAGAAGTCATTTTCAGCCTCTGAAACCTGTACCATTGTCTCTTTAATGCCAAAATAATCTAAGGTTGACTATTAATTTTCAAAAATTGGTTGAAACCTGATCCAGATAAGCCTCATTTAATTTTCCCCTAGGAAACTGCCTCTAAAACTGGATATCTGCCATATAACCCCACTAAAACCGGGGGTCTGCTGGATTTGTGCGCTTCGCAAAATGGGTTGCCAAGTTAAATGATTATTTAACTATTAATTAAGTTGGGTTTAAATTATGTCATTAGCGCATAAGCACATTTAGTGCTTGGCCCTCGGCGTTGGTCGTGTGGTAAGGTTACATGGTGGAGGGGTTGGCCCCTCCGCACTTCGCCGGTCCGCCACATGAAGGATTAAATATTTGTTGGCGGCATAGCATTTCAAATCTCCCGTCATGGCTTGTTGGTTAAAGGGTTGGCTTGTGGGGCAGAGGTCCAGGGTTCAAACCTGACCCCACCCCATTATATATATATTTTGCCATATTTTTTCAATCGACCTTGGCATATGTTTAACAAAGCTTGGCATTTGGACCATATATTACGACGGACTTTGGCATGTGGATAATTACGCGAACTATGAACTATGGTGTAGTTTAATTAATATTTAAATATAATTAATATAAAATATATATATAATATGTATGATATAATATAATACATATAATATGTTTAAACACACACACACACACACACACACACACACACACACACACATATATATAAATCAGAAATAAATAAAATAAAATAAAACACAATTTCCACCTTAGAACCATTAGGAGAATTTCACCCACATAGACCAAACTCATGAATTCAAAAGTGCCACTTTTCATAGCCTCATTGGCAGAAACCTGAAGAATATTCCTAGAAGGTTCCTTTTTTCTGACTGGGCTGCCATGTCAGCAACCTGTCACAGTTTTGCAATTTTTTTAGTTGTTTGAGAAAACGAACAACATACCATAACTTACTCATACGATCTCTAATTGTGATGAAACGATTTGCATTGGAATCTTGGTGACGAGTTCTACGTTGTCATCCTAGTTTCGAGAAATTATAAAAAGTTTGATTTTTGAGCTAAACATTGAGCACCTGATCATTCCTCCACACTAAAAGCCTTTTGGACCCCAAAATCTCTCATGATTACTGATTATGTGGATTATGGGATTGTTCCCTCACCCTTCCAGTCTCTATCCACTGAAATTTTCCCAATTTCATCATTTGGAGCTTTTCACAAAAACTCAAGTTTTTCCTCGATTCTTGCAACCATCTCTTGTTGTCATTGATATCATCATGTTGCAATATTTCTGCATTTGCAAAACAACAATCTATTTTTTAAGGAACCATATTGTTCTTAACTTGGTCAAAAATCAAAGAAAACTTAGAAACTTTCTCACCTTGCACACTGTCACCATGGCGATTTTTAGTTGATATCGCTTTGTACTTGCGTCGACTCTTGACCAAGTTTCTTTGCCATTGCCATGTACCTTTGGAAACCATAAACAAGCATTTGTGGAACCCATGCCTTCATTGCCAAGCTACTTTGTCACTTTCTCTTTGACCTTTTCACCCTCTTGCACTGACATCTTGTTTCCAACACTGCTCAGCTCTACTGTTGACTGCTACAAATGTTTTTCACCGTCTTTCAAAGGAAACTTGTTAACGTCCTGAAACAAATCATTACAAGCATAAGCATCCTTTTGAAAAGTTTGATTCAAAACATCTCTTTGTATGATCATCAACAATGTCAAGTTATGACTTGCATTCACTATCCTCTTCATTTCACTTGCATGCATAAGAGACAAACATGTCTTGTTCTTATGTGCTCTAATTAAGTACTCAATACCATCCTTAAAAAAGTGATACTTGTTCTCATGGTGATGAAATACAACTTTCCTATCATATAGATAAGGACTTACCAATACAATACCCGATATCTCAAGCGGCACCAAATCAAGCTCAACTTCATCAAGAAAGTTTGAGTTAATGATGAATCTTAGTAAGCACTTCCTTGTAACCTTCAAGTTTGCATTCTTGCAAATCCAACCCAAAGGATATGGTCTTGGATGTCTAATAGTTTCAAGGCCTAGTTGCTTAACCAAGTATTTGGAAATCAAGTTATCTATTGACCCACTATCAAAAATTGTATCAACCTTGGTATGTTTAGAGACAACTCTAATATGGAAAATTTCTATTCTTGTATCTTCATCATGAGTATCATTTGAACAGTTTGAAGTACTAGTGTTTGCAACATGTTTACCTTTCAAACCCATGGCTTTAATTTTTGTCTCATCTCCTGAATCTGACCCTAAGTCTTGTTCAACTATAGCAACAATTTTCCCCTTCTCTTTGGCTTTCAGTCTATTTGGTTTCAATTCTGGATGAAGTTGCCAATAATGGTCTTCATCATGGCCAATATTTGAACAATTTTTTGATGTGATTTTTTCCTTCTTCTTTTTAACAGAATTATTTCTTTTTCCTCTTCCATAAACTTTCCTTTCTCTTTACCCTCACTTTCCTCTTTCTCCTCTATGCCTTGTTTTCCCCTTGCCTCTAAGTGTGTGCTTGTACACAAACTTCATCTAAATTGCTTGGGTTAAACATAAGGATAGTATGTTTCAAATATGAATGTAAACCTCCAATATATTTTAAGAGTGTGTCTTGGGATTGCAAGTTTACACCTAACAAAAAAACCCTCTTTCTAAACTCCTGGGTATAATCTTGAATTGTTTGACCCTTGAGCTGCTTAAAATTTTGAAAACTCATAATATATTTTTGCATGTAGGCTAGTGGATAAAACTATCTTTTAATGGAAGAAATAAACTCAACCCAATAAATGGATATCTTACCATGAATTCACATTTCCTCTCGAGTCTTTGCTTCCCACCAGACTAGTGTTGCTCCTTCTAGCCTCAATGAAGCCAATTGGATCTTTGTTTCATCATCTTGTAGGTTTTGAATTTTCCAATACACCTCCAATTGACGAATCCAATTGTCCAACTTCTCTGCATTTACCTCGCCATTGTACATGGGTAATTCAAACTTTATGTCCAATTTGAGTAATGGAGTTTTTCCTCTTGGGGTCTTGGAATGAGCATGGGTATGGGTGGTTTTGGTTGTGGAAGTGGAAGATGAAGTTGATGGTGATGATTAGGAATATGGTGAAGATGGAGGTGGATTTCCTCCACTGCCTTTTGAACTCTTCTCTTCATCCTTCTTATCATTTGAAGTTCCTTCTCCTTGTGGGAACTTAGAACCTCCTCCTACCATTCAAGCAATGAATGCATCAAACATAATCTTGACCATCCTCTTAATGTCATTGAAATATTTCTTGACATCCTCCTCTTCTGAGTGTCCTTCATTATCTCCAACACCTAACATGATGGCTTCGGATTCAACTTCAGTTTCTGGTGCAATTTGGACCTCCTCAATATCAAACAAAGACAACACTTGAGGTGCTTTAGGTGCAACTGGGAGTGAAAATTCATGTGGAGATGGTGGCCTTGTGCCTCTCCCTCTTCTGGTCCTAACCTCAGGGCTAGCAACCAATAGTTTCCCTTCTCCTCTCTGCGATCTTAACCTTGTAAGCATCACAAAATTGCAACCGTTAAAATCTTTTGCACAAACTCTAACATTGCAAGAAAACAACCTTAAGCAGCCTGATGCTCTGATACCAATTGATCTGAACTTGTATGTTAGTTTTTTGTGCTAATTACAAGTTCATAATTATAATTTATTTGCTTCTTGTTTTCTTGTGGTGCTCTAGTTTCCTTGGTGCAAGTGAGTGTCAAAACAGGAAATTGTCTTGTGTTTTATGTTGAAATTAATGAAAAATAAAAAACATAAGTAAGAACTAAACAATAGCATAAAAATGTACAACAAACCATAAACAGATCCATCAACACAAGTTTTTGATGAAGGATTTCACCCCTCCTGGGCTACATCTCCTTAGTACAACTTCCATAGCTTGGAGCTCTTGTATTAGCTCAAATTTGGAAAAAGTATTGTGTACATTATT
Organism: Pinus albicaulis; assembly: GCA_034641835.2. NCBI lineage: Eukaryota > Viridiplantae > Streptophyta > Pinopsida > Pinales > Pinaceae > Pinus > Pinus albicaulis. The sequence continues at coordinate 1,302,840,471 of CM076579.1, forward strand.
CAATTTATCTTGGAACTTGTTATATTGTCTTCAGAACATAAAAATCATCTAAAAATGATTTTCCAATTACTAAAAATTGACTCTGGCTAGTTTAGACTTTCCCTCTTTCCCTGGTGGCCCTAGGCTCTCTTGAACTTACCTGTAGAAAAATCACATGTAGAAGTTGTTTTCAACCTGTGAAACCTGTACCATTGTCTTTGGAATGCCATAATCATATGAGATTGACTATTAATTTTCCAAAATTGGTTGAAATATGATCCAGATAAGCCTCATTTAATTTTCCCCTAGGAAACTACCTCTAAAACTGGATATCTACCAGATAACCCCACTAAAACTGGGGGTCCACCGGATTTTGCACGCTCCGCCAAATGGGCCGCCAAGTTAGCTCCTTGTTTAATTGTTAATTAAGTGGGGTTTAAATATTTTCATTAGCGCATAAGTGTGTTTAGTGCTTGGCCCTCAGCGCTTGTCGTGTGGTACGGTTACATGGTGGAGGGGTTGGCCCCTCCGCGCTCCGTCAGTTTGTCGCATGAAGGATTAAATATTTTTTCAAATCTCTTGTTGTGGCATGTTGGTTAAAGGGTTGGCTTGTGGGATGGATGTCCAGGGTTCAAACCCGACCCCACCCCATTGTATATTTATTTTGCCATATTATTTCAACCAACCTTGGCATATGTTTAACGGAGCTTGGCATTTGGACCATATATTATGACGGACTTTGGCATGTGGATAATTACGTGGACTATGAACTATGGTGTAGTTTAATATATATATATATATATATATATATATATATATAGTAAATCATAAATAAAATAAAACAAAAACAAAAAACACAATCTCCACCTTAGAACCATTAGGATAATTTCATCCACATAGACCAAACTAGCGAATTCGAAAGAGCCACTTGTCACAACCTCACTGGCAGAAACCTGAAGAATATTCCCAGAAGGTTCTTTTTTGCTAACTGGGCTGCCATGTGAGCAACCTGTCACAGTTCTGCAATTTTTTTAGTTAAAATAAATCTTCTGGGAAATCACATGAGAAATCTGGTTCTAAAATTTCTCATGTGATTTCCTGAAAGATTTATTTTAATATGATATGGATCACAGAAGTTTATACTCTCAAATTTTTTTAGTTGTTTGAAAAAATAGACATCAGACCATAACTTAATCATACGAACTCAGATTTTGATGAAACGAGTTGCGTTGGAATTCTGGTCACGAGCTCTATGTTATCGTCTTGGTTTTGAGAAATTATGAAAACTTTGATTTTTGAGCTAAATATTGAGCACATGATCAAGAAACAAGAGGAAGTCATGAAGAAACGAAAAGAAGAAGAACAAGAAAAGAAAAAGTTGGAAGCAGAGAAAAGGAGAAAGGAAGAGGAAGACAAAAGGGAGAAAGAGGAGGCAAGAAAAGAAGTTGAATATGCCTTGGCACAACAACAACATCTCAACGAACAAGTGGAGATACCTCCATTGGATATTCCTCCGTCCACCCCCATCACTCGAGGACATCTTCCCCTCAAAGAGTTAGGCATTCTAGAAGAGGCGGAGGAAGAAGTGCTAGAATTTACCAGGCTCACATTTGATAAAGTCAACCACAAGATCATGCAGGAGAGGAGAAAATGTTACGCTAGAAACCCAACAGAACCTTTATCCGTGTCTATGGAAAAGGAAATCGTCCTGGACATTATGGTGAATCCTGAAATGATCGCTTCAGCAGGGACTGCTTTCGTGACTGCAAATTGATTGAATGTTGGAAGGATTAGCAAGAAGATCGCAGAGCTACAAAACAAACTATATGCATCCGAACAAAGGGCTGCCAAGGTGGAAGAGGAGAAGAGGAAGTTGGAAGAAGAAAACATAGCCCTTCACCTAACTTATTCAAGCATAAAGGAATTTTAGTCCTCGATCAAAGAAGAAATCGACACCTTGGGAAGAGCCATGGCATTAGTTTACGAAGATATGATGAAGTTACATCATATAGTTGCTCATATCCTGGCCATACAATCCGACACTAAAGAGAAGTATTCCAGGCTAAAAGAGGTTGCCACGACACTAGAAAATATCCATGAATGGGCCAACATGTATCCAGAGGAACCAACAACTCTTCTGAAGAAAGATTGGATCACAACTCAGAATGATAAGTGCAGTTGCGCATTAGGATCCAATCATGAGATAAGTTGGCTAAGGATGTGGATATATTTCTTGCCTCATACAATATTAATCTCAGCAGGTTGGAGTCAATGGTTGAGGTTCATGGTGTCCTCGGGACAGTGGGGACAGTTAGAAACCAGGAGGAAGTATTGCAAGAAATCCAAACATTTCTTGATATGTTCAAGCAAGTCTCAAGATCACGTGATTTGCAGGTAACAAAGGAAAGTATCACATGATATGTGGTAGAATTGGTCAAAATATACACAAAGTTGGAAACCTTGGCGAACTAGATTAAGGCCAAGAAAGGTACTCTAATTCCAGATCCTCTCGTGTGCCTACCCAGGCACAGTGAAGAAAAACCACAACTAACCCCGATAGCTGTCGATTACAAGCTATGAAAAACCTACCTCAAAGAGCAACAACACACAAAAACCCCAGATTTGTTAATCACTAGAGTGTTAGCATAGAGTCAGCTAATTTTTTTGTTGCATAACATGATAGAGTAGAGTAGGAAAAATTAGGCGTCTAGAGAGTCATGAGGAAGTCGAAAAGTCATAGGTAGCTCAAAGGTCATGAGGGAGCCCAAGAGTCATGGGTAGACCAAGAGTCACCCTCTATTCTATAAATCCACCCTCATGTCATTTTGTACGAGACTTTTGGCTTTGGATTATTTTTAGAGATACATTGTTTTTGAAAAAATTCTTTCGGTAAAAAATCATATATGAAAAATATTGTCGACGCGTTTCGAACCAATTATTGTGGTTTATCATCAGGACCGGATGAGAGCACAGATATTGGCTTACGATTTAAATAGATGCAAAGAGAATCAAACTAGCCGTTATCCTATAACGACTAGTTTAACTAAATTAATAAAGAAATTTACCTAGCTAGAAAATTTAAATTATTTAATAAAAAGTAAGATTAATATTAATTTTTTTATTCTTTATTTTATTTTTTAATAAATAAATAAATAATAAAATAAAATAAGTCTTTAATTTGAAAAAAAAGAATAAAGGAATAAATAATAAATAAAATAAAATAAAATTTAAAATTTAAAATAAAAAAAATAAATTAAATAAATTAAATAATAATAATAATAATAATAAATAATAAAATAATAAATAAATAAATAAAAATATATAAATAAATAAATAAAATATATAAATATATAAAATAAGGTAAACAAAATAAAAATTAAAATTAAATTAAATAAAGCATACATTGTTTTCGAACTTGTGCTGTTTTTGTGAATACAAGGAGTAATAGCTGATTTTCACTATTCTATCTGTTGAAAGGCTCTTGTGTGGTGGTGCTATGAAAATAGTTTTCTAAATGAAATGAAAGCTTCTTTGAGTTGTGGTGCACTCTCCTCTCATGTATTCTCCGGTGTTATGAGTTTTCTTGCAACATATGGATGGTATATGATATGCTAACCTCATGCTATGTTGATAAATTTCTTTATTGATATAGGCATCATATTATTTTGTATTGTGCACTTGTTATGATTCAATTACTTAGCTATCATGAACTCTTTCTCGATTGTTGAGTTTATTACTGCTATGTGTGTGATCTTATTTAAGGTTTTGCTAACAATGTTTTTCTTAAGATTCATGCTTTAAAGTCTCTTCTTGCTATTCACGGTATGTTTTCTACAAGGCACACATCAATTACTTGTTTGTGTTTATTAAAGCTTGTAAATTCCTTCACTCAATAAGTTCCCCGGTTCGGGCTCTGAAGCATACTTTGTAATATCCCAAAATAAGGAAAATCTACACTATTGGGAATATCTTAAGATATTCCAAATGTGGAGCTACAAGAATACATGAGCACAATGAAGTACCGCAGAAAATTATCTCATAAAATGTGTCTTAGACACTCTTCCATCGATTATGGACATATCAAAGAAAAGTATGCTTTATACACTATCTTCTAGTGGGGAAAAGCAAATAAGAAATGGACCCTAAAAACGTTATTCCCGTGTGACTGCGTGATAACAAAGGGAAATAATAGTTTGGTCCCTTAGCAATTTATCAATTGAGGACCTCACATAAAAAGGGGAATAAAGAAATCCCTTTTGATATGTTAAATGTGTCTCCCTACTTTACAATGCCTTAAAAACACCCAAATCCCATGACTTTGATTATGTAGAAAAGATTGAAGCAATGTACAACGTTATCTTATGAGGGTTTCTGAAACATTTCAATAGAAAAACATAGATCTAGAGATTGATAGCACAATATGCTAAGAAAACAGAGATCTGGCCTCCTTATTGCATTATAGAGATAACCCGGCAAGGGTTTCTTGAGACACATGTACAAAAAAGAGCAGATCTGATTTATTCAACTCAGAAATAACACAGTCTCACTGCAACATGACATGAATGTGGCTGAATAATACAAAGAGGGATAAATATCCCTTCCTCTAGCTTTTCAGGAGAAGGGTTGGCCCTTTCCCTAGGAAACTAGCTCCAAAACAAGGGTTAAAACCCTACTGCAACAACTCTCTGGAAAATGATGCAGTTCCTACAAGGGACTACGCTGTAGGAGAGCAGAGGTGCTTTGGTATGCTGCCAAGATGTGAAATGAGCTCAAGAATCTCCTTTGTCGATCTCTCAAGAGAAGGAAGGCCCCCTTTACTGAGAAACAGACCCGGGAGTGGAATGATCAATCTTCCACTGCAACACCCTGCAACACAGCACTACACTGCTAAAGAAATAACATTGTGACTGAAGATTGCTACTTGGCCTCAAGTCTGGATGTAGAACAAATCAATACAATACTCTCCCAAGAGGCCTCTCAAGGGAAGAGGTGGGATTCCCGCTCGGGAACACTCGATGCTCAATAGCACTGCAACCCTGCTAAACAACAAGAGGAAGCCAAGAGTCTAAATAGACCAAATAATAATATAACATAACATGAATGGCAAAGGCTTCCATCCTCTTCATATATAGCAAGTGAACCTCTTCTCATTGGGTCCCATCCACATTTGCCTCCAAGTTCCTACAAGTTGTCCTCCACCAAATCTGCGATGTTCATCAAGGAGATGCAATGTATCTAGACAACATGTGTTGACTTGGTCAAAGATGACTGAAGCAACATGATATCTTCCTTGTTCACACCTAAATCTGCTCCTTTTAGCTGCTTATTCTTCCTCTGTTCACATGAGGAATGTTATTCTTCCTGTCAATGGGCCTCCCTACCCATTTATTCATTTATCTAAAGATAAAATCAACTATAATATTCCATTTAAATGAGATCTAAATTTTGAGAATATTACATACTTCAACCAACAAGATGGCCACTGGGCCTACATACTTGATGGGATCCCTAAACCAAACAATGTAGAGTCTAATTAAGACTCTGCATCGGAAAGATCCCTAACTATTGTCGATAAATTCCAACCCGTCAACATACTCATTTAAATAAAATATGATATTATCAAATTTTCTATACACTTTGAATATACAATTGTTTGGTAATTTATGGATCACCCATTAAAAAAAAATCGCTATTTATTATTCATGTATTACCCATCAAAATTAAAGTTGCTATCAATGATTCAAAAAGATTGAATGTTCAATTTATAAAATATTGGGAAAATGTAAGCTTTCATGGTATAACTCGTATTCTCATAATGTAAGCTTTCATGGTATAACTCGTATTGTAATGCTAAAGCTTTCATGGTACAACTCATTTTATTGTAATGCTATTAGCTGGTCCCAAGTCACTCATTCTCTCACATATTGTCGGCCTGTGCATTAGAACTATCTTTTCTCTTCAATAAAACCTTAAATAATTATGTTCTTAAATGAGCTCCTCTTTAGCACCAAAGGTCATGTAGCTTAATAAATTGAATTCCTAATTACATGGAAATGGTGACGAATTGATCTTTAATTAATTACATTCTTAAATGTTATTCCTTTTTGTGCCAAAGACCAGAGCAGGAAATTTGGTTCCTAAACGTCATTTCCTCTTATGCTAAAGGCCAGAGTAGCCTAAGAAATTGGAATCTTAGTGGGGAATTGCTCGGGAACATGCGTGGGCTTCCAGTCCACCATGAACCTTTTACATGGCATCAAACTCGTGACGAAAATTTGTAACACGCAGGCACATGACGTCACACCTGACACTTTTATCAAACATTCAAACTAAGCATACATTGCAAGTTAAGTCTCTGTCGAAACACGCGAAAAGAAAAGGGACGGGAAAATCTATTAATACGCGATCGTAATCCGGGCACGTCTCAAAGGTCCCTTCATAATATCTGTGGAGCCCAACCAGGAATGGAAGAGACTCCACGTCATACGCGATTGAGGGCAGTAATATATTTTACACTTTAATTAGGATGTGATGTAATTGTTAGGCTGGGAGGTTTGAGGTCTAGTTTTTACAAATCTCGTCCAATTATGAAAAGCTTGAAAACTGCTTCAATCACAAATTTTTAACCTAAAAAATTCTTCCACTTTAATTGACATGGGGAATTGGGCACGGTATGGAATTGCTCACATGACTTGGAAGCAGGGCAGCCCAGAGCAAAAGTGCACAGCCAGCGTGTCACCACGTAGACTCATTTCCCGCGGACTCTTTATAAGCTCGGAAGAGACACCGGTGAAGCTCCACTGAGCAGAACGCAGGGGAGGAAAAAACATTACGTTCCAGATTGTATTGAATCGTCAAGAATGGACATTGAGGTCGAGACAAGTATAGCCAAGGGATGGGTGAGGGGCGCCATTATTGGGGCCGGAGCTTGTGGAACAGTCAGCCTTGCTATGATAAGGTCTAATGGCCAACTCTTTGCAGTCAAATCCACGACTGGTTTTAGCTTGGCATTGGATAATGAGTACCGGATTTTGCGGCGTCTGGATTCTCCATACATTGTTCGCTGCCTTGGGCGCAGTTCAAGTGTTGAGAACAATGCAGAGGTGCACAATTTGTTCATGGAGTACATGCCAGGTGGCTGCATATCGGATCTGGTAACTAATTTTGGAGGGCGGCTGGATGAATCCGTGATCAGGGCTTATACTCGTGACATCCTGCATGGAATCCATTACCTTCATAGGCAGGGGATTGTGCACTGCGATATCAAGGGGAAGAATGTTCTTGTGGGTGCCAATGGTGTGAAGATTGCTGACTTTGGCTTTGCCAAGAGGCTTGGTGATGAGAAGAATGGGCAGGAGGCAGTCCAATTGAGGGGAACCCTTCAGTGGATGGCTCCAGAGGTGGTGAACCAGGTGGAGCAGGGACCTGCTTCTGACATTTGGTCTCTCGCCTGCACTGTATTGGAGATGGCCACTGGCAGACATCCATGGAGCCAAGTGTCCAATCCCCTCGCCGCAATGTATCGGATTGGATACACAGAGGAACTGCCGGAGTTGCCTGCATCGCTTTCACTTCAGATGAGGGATTTCTTAGAGAAGTGCTTTCGGAGAGATCCCAAGAAGAGGTGGACCAGTGCGGAGTTGTTGAACCATCCTTTCCTAAATGACAACTGCTGTACCCCGAAGAAGGTGGAGGTTGTCACTGGACCAGGGTCGCCGACAAGTAATTTGGATGTTGGGAATCAAGTATGGTATTCCTTCTCTTGTCAGTCTACTGCCATTCTGTCACTCAGCGTCCCAAGCCCAATAGGGCAATGCAATGCAGACTTGAATGGATCAATTAAGCAATGCCCAGGGCCTTCTCCCAGTGGCAGAGTAATGGCATTGGCAGCAGGTTGTAAATTTGAAGATTTTGGGGCTAATTGGTCTGCAAACCCCCCTGGTCAGTGGATTATTGTGAGATCTTCTAGAAGCAAGTCTCTAACTTCAGATCTTCTGTCAAAATCCGACAGTCGTAGACTCTAGAGGCTTCTTCAGCCAGGATCTTTCTTCAAGCTCAGAAGCCAGCAATTCGAAAGAGTCGCAGCCAAGAGGAAGCAAAAAAGATGAATTCTCAGATTCCTCTGCCTCTGCAACACAGGCTCAACATGATTCATCTTCCAGTGTTTGTATTGAGAGTCTCGATGAAGCTTGGGAGGTCTATGGAAAATCATCTCTGAACATCCTTAGTAGTGATCCTGGCATCCATAACACATTAAGACTAAGAGAGCCATTTTATGTCTTTGGTGATAAGTGCTCCTCTGTCACTGAGGCAATAGCAGTTTGCTGCAATTGTTCTAGTAGCATCTGCATTAGCCAATTTTGCCATACAATCATGACAAAGGCACAATTGGCACAATTGTACATTAGCTCCCTGGCAATATTTTTTGTTGTAAATTTTTGCCAGTCACGTACCTAAAGAAAGATTATGAAGCACCACATAAAGATCATGATACTTTATTTTGATTTTAAACTCTTGACTAAAACATAATTTCACACTCAATTACCACAACCTTCCCACTATAAGGTCCTCACTCACTGCAGGAGCATTGTCTGCCAACGATAGAGTTGGGATAAAGCAAGCGCTTTAGCTTACAAATAGATGAGAGATAATGGGTCAGTGAACTTTTTTATGGTTTCCAATAATGATTTTAATGACCTGAAGGATACAAAACAGATTTTTTATTCACTTTGAACACCTTTCGCTGCGAGCCTCTTTTTCTTCCCAGCCAAGTTTTTAAATTCATTTGTGCCTTGGACGGGATCTTTATTGCGCGGATTTCAAGGTTGTTATAGACTGGGTCTCGGGGCATCACTCTTTCTTTTGTGCCCTCTCGTTTTCACTGGTTTGAGCAGTTTGCTTTTTTGAAGGTATGCTTCTCTTTTATCTCTTTTTGCCATATTTACCGGGAGCAGAATGAATTTGCTCATTAGTATTTTAAAGGTAGAGTTATTATTTTTGTATAGAATAAGATGTAGAATAAACCTTTAGGCTCAATGAATGGCTGGACAATCGTTTCCCATGAATATCAGATCAGAGGCTTTTGTTTCTTCTTGATGGCCTATACTTTTTGCCGAGTATTTTATAGGCTTCCCCTGTTCAGTCATTCTCCTGGCTCTTCACTATTTTTTTTTTTGTTTAAGGTCTCTACAAGTGCTACAAGTGGTCTTTGTCTAACTGTTTTTTAAGGATGTATGGTCCTTCTGGACTAGTTCTGGGCATTTTCATGTTTCTCTTTGCTTTCAGATGGGAGGTTTATCTCTATTTTTATTTTGCTGCATTGTGTTCCTCTGCAATATATGGTCATCTTTTTGAGTTTTTTTTTTTTTTTTTCAAACTGGGATGATTGTAACTATTTTTCTTCTTTGAAAAAAAATCAAAATCATTTGTGTCTTGGGGTCTATAGCCTCGTCCTCTGGCTTATTAAAGACAGGCCTTATTTAAATAAGGAACAATTCTGATTTCTCTGAGTAATTTCTCACTTCTCCGTTCAGGTTTTTTTTCTTTCTGGTTTTTAAGGGAGGTTTCTCCGTGAAACTTTCTTGTAAACCCACCTTTCATAAATTTAATCAAACAAAAATGTTTAAATGGATTTGATTTAGACTACAGACTATGCTCCGGACTTTCCCGGATTAGAATTTTAAATAAATGTCACCTCAAAGCCAATATGTCAGGGAATTCCATAAAGAAACTGCCAATATGTTAGGGAATTCCATAAAGAAACTTTTGATCACAGTATCACAATTGTGAACATTTTTCCAAAGGGTTAAATGCTATGTTAAATTCAAAGCGTGTTTAAATGCTAAATATTGCTTCCATTGTACCTTTCTTCAAAAGTAGGTAATGCATAGTATTGCTCCCATTGTGCCTTTCTTCCCAAGTAAGCTTCCATTAGAATATTTTAATATGCTCATTAGTGGATTTACATCGATGTATCTTGTGAGAATACATCATGCAACTTGTGCGGTATTTAATGTAAATACAACTAACAGGGTTATATATATATATATATATATATTTTTTAATTATTATATTTTTAATTATTTTTTTTATTTAAATAAATAAATAATTATCAACTTTAAATTTAATAATATTGATAAATAAAAAATATTAATAAATTAAAATTTATATTTATATTGTTTAATAATAAATATAAAATTTTGTTTAATTTTTTTAATATATTAATGATTTTACATTTATAATTTCAAAAAATTTGCATACAAAAATATGATTCATGAAAAAATAATAGAAATTTAGATTGTTTTTCTTATATTTAAATTTTGCATTAGAGAAGCTTTTTACTTGTACATGAACTCTTTTTTTTTAAAGGTTATATTACATCTCTGACATTTCAATGAAGCAATAGAATATCAAAATTTCAACTTTTATTGTTTGAATTTCTTTTGTACCTATTACCTAGAATTCTAATTGTTAAGGGGGTTGTCTATATGTGAGATTTTTTGGAGTTTTTAGTGGATTTTTGGCCGGAATCCAACAAAAAAAATTGTGGTGAAATCTTGATTTGTGTTGTTTAAATTGGTTTTTTGACTGCATATATGGATTCATCACCCTCAAAATCCCCTGGGGCACTTTGATTGTGAAGAGTTCACCTGTCAAACTTGTGATTTCAATAAATCCCTGCCATATTCTAGACAAATTAGATTAAAAAATAAACCTGAAATTTTTTCAAGAAGTCTCACTTATATAGACAACTACTTTTTCCTTTTGTTTTTATTTTTCCTAACATATCAATGATTTATTCTTCATTTATGGATTTTTCCTCACATTAACAATTTGCATTCATGCATCCACCTTTTTTTTTCCTAACATATCAATGATTTATTCTTCATTTATGGATTTTTCTTCATAGTCTGATCCAGGGGGATATTGGTGGCCACCCACCTATTACATTTTGACCCGCACCATCAATTCTTTCAGTTTTTCACTTTCAACATAACTTACTATTTTTAGCAGGTTGTCGGTTCCTGAAATTTCGGAGCCGTTTGGAGGCCTTAATGAGCCACGTGGTTATTGGTGGCCATCCACCTATTCCATTTGAATCCCCACCATAGGTTATTTTAGCTTTTCAGTTTTGGCACAACTTACTATTTTTAGCAGTTTTTCAGGTCCTAAACTTCTAGAGCCATTTTGAGGCCCTAAACGATGTTTTTTCATAAAACTGAGAGTAACATTAGTCCATGGATGGATGTTTCTCACATTGAAAGTTGTACTCCTTGGATAGATATTTCTAACGAGATATGATATGCGTCAAACGGAGATCGTATGCCGAAGTTACGTCCCCAGGAAGTTGAAACACCAATTTACCCAAACGAGGCCCATAGTTTTGGCACTTCATCTCCTAGGGTTAGGTTTTTGGACGTTTATAGTTCTCCATTGTTTATGAATAATAAATAGGCGCTCGAGCCTCATTGTAACACAGTTCAGAGGCATGTAGCAGGCACATCTCTTCTCATAGATAAGCTACCTTCGCCCTAGCTAGTTTATTTCCATTCTGTCTGTAAACATATTTCAGTTATTTGATTAATGAAATGAAGCATTATTTCCACTGCATCTATGTGTTTATTTCTATTTCTGTATTTTATTGCGTTCCTGCATAAATCCGGATCAGTGGTACCAGAGCGGGTCTGCTCTTTCTTTGTTTTTCTTTGCATGTTCCCAACACGGCCAGGGTATAAAGAGTTCGGGCTCGATCTGGTTGAACCTTTGCAAGATCAGTCTCGCAAAATCCGACGACCTCCCATGGCGGAAGAAAAGAAAGACGAGGGAGTAGGAGATCTTATAAAAATATTGCTCGAGTAGGCCCTCGAGAAACAAAGGAACGCGATGATGGATAACTTTGCTCAGATCCTTCAACGGCTACTCAACTACGATGCATCTGAATCCAACAGCCACTCTGGAGGGGCCACACCCTTCAAAGTACAGGTAAACTTTGACATTCCTATATTTGAAGGCTAGATAGATGTAGACGGCGTAGATAGATGGTTGAATTTTCTAGAAGGGTATTTCTCGGTCCACAATTTCTCCGACTGAGAAAAGATTATTTTTGCACTCCTCAAAGCCGCTCCCCATGTCAAAAACTGGTGGGAAACTTACTGTAAGCAAGAGGAAAAAGGAGAACCCTCTCTGTTCTCGGCGACACCCACTTGGAATTCGTTCCGAGATGGCATCAAGGAACAATATTACCCTGTGGGGAGCTATGAAGACAAATACATCCAATGGACCACACTGCGGCAGCAAAGGGATCAAGATGTGCACGAACTAATGAATTTTTTCCATACCCTAAGCACAAAGTTGGGTATTAAAGATTCAAAGAGACATTTGGTGCTCAAGTACCGCGACTGTCTGCACAAACACATCCATGAGGAAATGGAGTTCCTCGACATTACATCGCTTGGCACGACATATCGTTATGCCGCCAAGATCGAGAAGAAATTTAAGTAGAAAAAGCGAGACTTTGGATCTACGAATCCGAAGCCAGGGAAAGGTGCCCCCGAACCGAAGAACAAGGGGCAAGGCCAAAGCGGTGTGACTCAGAACAACACCACAAATCCAAAGAAGGACACGAGGAAGTGGTGTGAATTTCATAACAGCCCCACAAGTAGCACAAACGAGTGTTGGGCCAAACATTCATTGGTGGCCGAACTGAAGGCACCCAATTCAGATGCATGTTCTGATCCTGAGCCAGAAAAAGAACAGAGAGATGAAAAAGGGAAGCAGATCATTGATGTAGACCCCAGTGCCATTATTGCCACCACCAAGATCTAGAGGGAGGATCCCAAGGATCCAGAGGAGGGGGAGTGGCTCTTCCATTCGCAGATGTGGGTGAAGGGTTCTCCACTCCAATTTCTTGTCGATAGCAGAAGCCAAAAGAACTTCATTTCAGCAGAGTTCGTGAAGTGGCTCGGCCTATTGACCATAGCACACCCGCAGTCGTATACGGGTGGCTTCACCCAGGGAGAGATCTGCGCGTCCACCAACAGTGTTGCCTTCCATACAGCATCAAGCCATTCACAGATGAGGTATTGTGTGATGTTTCTCCTCTTGATGTAGTTGATGTATTATTGGGCCAACCATACTTGTGGAGGTGACATGCTGTGTATGAATCTAGGCCTCGTGCTATCATTATTACTTTGGGAAATAACTTGTACAGGATACCAGAGGTAATACAACCTCCTACCATCTCTTTGAATACTACAAAACAACGTAGTAAGATTGTTTCCCAAACAAGGAAATTTATTTGCATTACCATTCTCCCACAAGGAAAGAAGAAGATTGTTGCCACAACCTCAAAACAAGGCTCCCTTGCACAAAAACAACAAATGGACAAAGGCGTGGAGGAATATGAAGACATTTTCTCCTCACCCACAGAGGTTCCTTTACACTGTCTGGACATGCACTCCATTGATCTGACCCCCAGCGCACCGCCGCCTTATATTTCCATAACTCATGTGATTACACAAAGAGAATCCACACATGTACTGTTTGAGGAAACCAAATTTATTGAATGCATCTAGCATGTCCACAAGAAGGTCCACGACATCGTGGACAAATCCAATACCAACTTTAGCATAATTTGCCTCTCATGGGGGAACTTAACGCAATGGGGACCATTTTTTCCTAAGGAGGGAGGAATGATCCAGTGGATATTGGTGGCCACCCACTTATTCCATTTGGACCCGCACCATCATTTCTTTCAGTTTTTCACTTTCAACACAACTTACTATTTTTAGCAGGTTGTCGGTTCTTGAACTTTCAAAGCCGTTTGGAGGCCCTAATGAGCCACATGATTATTGGTGGCCACCTATTCCATTTGAACCCCCACCATCGGTTCTTTCAGATTTTCCGTTTTGGCACAATTTACTATTTTTTGTAGTTTTTTGGGTCCTGAACTTCCGGAGCCGTTTTGAGGCCCTAAACGACGTTTTTTGGGAAAACCGAGAGCAACATGGGTCAATATACCAATGTTGCTCACACCTAAATTTGTACTCAGATAGATATTTCTAATGAGGTATGATATGCGTCAAAAAAAGATCGTATGCCAAAGTTACGTCCCCAGGAAGTTGAAACACCAGTTTATCCAAACGAGGCCCATAGTTTTGGCGCTTCATCTCCTAAGGCTACGTTTTTGGATGTTTAGAGTTCTCCATTGTTTCTCAATAATAAATAGGCCCTCGAGCCTCATTGTAACATAGTTCAGAGGCATGTAGCCACCACATCTCTTCTCAGAGATAAGCTACCATTTCCCTAGCTAGTTTATTTCCATTCTGTCTCTAAACACATTTCAGTTATTTGATTAATGAAATGAAGTATTATTTCCACTGCATCTCTGTGTTTATTTCTATTTCTTTATTTTATTGCGTTCCTGCATAAATCCGGATCATAATCACAATTTGCATTCATGTATCCAAAGTCAATTGTGTGACAAATTCCTACTTCAAAATGCCAACTAAAGTAATTTTTGATGATAAGTTTGTGTGCCTAATAGTTGGCTTAACCATACAATTTAATTGGATGCAAGCTTGTTCTCCATGGTTAGTTAGAGTGTCACCATTCAATGATAGAAATTCTCAATGGGACATCAAAAGAGTAAGGATGTTATTGACCAAACTTATATGATCCTACAACAAGTTAACAACTATTTAAGTAATGTGAACATGGTGTAAAATGGCTAATATAAATCACCTTGAGGATGAAGCCACATATTTAAGAGGGCTTGGTGGATAATTTCAATACACAAGGAGGTTGGTTGGTCACATCCCATGCTCAAGTTATATTTCATAATTGTGAAAATGGGAGTTGGAGTTATCTTCATTATGTCAATTCCCTCACAACCTGCTAATAGCATCATTGTTTAAGAGTCTAGATGTTGAATATGGATATCGGAGCAACCTAAGATGCTTGGAGAAGCATACAAAAGGAGGGGAGGTGGTGGATCTTCACATGTATAATGAGGGAGAGGAAAGGGCTAAATTGTGCCTCATGATAGTTTGTGGAAATTACATGTTATAAATGGGCCACATTTAAAAGTAGGGTCATTGTGGTGTTTATGTCCATGCTTTTCCAACCATAATGAGAACCACTTAAACCCATAGAAATTTTACATTTTTAAACAACCATATTCATTATAACAAAATAGATTTGAATTCCAAAAAAAAGCCTAATATACACCATGAATATATGCTTAAATGCAATGTTAAAATTTCAATATAATACCTCAACATAGATTAATTAAATTGATAAAAAAACATACTAACAAACTCATAGCAATCCTTAAACACATTAACATACATTGAATGTATAACTTATCATCATAACACAATGTATTTCCTTAAACACATTAACATACATTGAATGCATAACTTATCATCATAGCATATGGTATTTTCTCCCTTTGTGTTTTTTATTCCATATATATTTGAATAAATTTTCACCATTTGCTTGGTTCTTAGGGTCAAAGATCCCCATTTTTCCTTTTATTGTTAGTTTTTAAATTCTTTACCCAATTTTAACTTACATTATTGATGGCTTAGCTTCTAAGGGGTTATTAACTATAATAA
This sequence comes from Pinus albicaulis, assembly GCA_034641835.2. Classification (NCBI taxonomy): domain Eukaryota; kingdom Viridiplantae; phylum Streptophyta; class Pinopsida; order Pinales; family Pinaceae; genus Pinus; species Pinus albicaulis. The sequence goes on from CM076579.1 coordinate 1,302,856,067, forward strand.
ATAACAAATAACATTTAAGAATAATGTTAATGATGTTTAAGATTGATTTTATTGAGTTAAAATTCTCTTTGTTACTTAGATTTACCTCCTAGAAAAAGGGGCTACACAAATCCCCCATGCCCTTCACAAATGGTGTTTGTTGTGCAAGTTGAGTTTTGGGGTCCAATGTGAATGTTCTTAAGAGATTATGTGAGATGGTACTTAGATTATGTGAGTTTGTACCATGATTTAGTCTTACATTGCTCGGTTGAAGGAAGGAGGGAATTATCCCCTTATGCCTTTGAAAACATGTGAATGCAATGTGTAGATTATTGTGGGATAATTATTAATGACCTTAATATTTTATATGAAGTATTTATTTGTTATGTAATGGATTTTATCGTGTTTTGGTCTCGAGGCTGGTGGAGCTGATGTTATAATCTTTTGAGACATTTTGTGTAACGATGCATAGGTCGATGACGAAGAAATAATCATGTAAATTAAAGAATCAATTCCTTATGTTTATAATTAATTTGATGACCATGGAATCACACTTATAATCAATGTATAATTTGTTACATGCATAAGCTTAGTCACATTAATTGTAAACCTTAGAGTTTCCCTCCTTAAGAAGAGACCAAGACATCCATCTAAGATATTCTAGAAAGTTGATGAGTCAAAAATGATTGATGAAATTTTAAAGTAGAGTTATTATGTTCAACAAATGTATATATGCTTGTGGTGAATTGATTATGCCACTTATGCTTGATTGTCAATGTTTTGGAGATGTGTTTGTTATGTGGAAAATTATGAAATAATAGCTCTAATTAACTTGATATTTTGATATTGGTTTTGAGCTTGAGATTACAAGTTGATTGGTTTAATTCCAAACTCTACCATAGTAATGAATATGAAGGTTTATTTTCCAAACTTGTCTTACATTATTGAATTTTGATTTAGATACTTACCACCATCAATGAAATTTTAGAGTTTTGAGATTGATATTGAAGGTACATTACATATTTGATTAATTATAACATTACCCTATTTATATAAAGATTTCATGAGTTGATTATAACATCAAACCATTCAGATAAATTCAATGGTTAATTAAAACAATTGTGTATATTATCTTCATTCAAGGTCCATATAAGAAATTAGATGTTGGGTTAATCTTGACTTAATCATATAGTAGTTAGGATACCTTTGATACAATCAATGATTGGTTTACAATTCATGATTTATTAACCCATGGTATTGAGTAATGCATGGTGTTTACTCATGATATATTATATGATGGAGCCTATATAATAGCTTGGGATACTCGATTATAAGATACCTCATATAATAGGAATATTAAAGAGTTTTCATATTAGCTCATAGGAGCCTAGGTGTCCATTGTAGTTCTAGGGTCTATAATGTAGGCTTAAATCTCACTATTAAACACTCTTATTGAGAGCATAAAAATTCCACAATGTATTGCAAACATTTATTTATTGAATAATAATTTGAGTGTGATTCAAAGTGATGGATCTCTTAAAAGGGTTTTCCTAAGAAATTATGTTGTTAATTATTTGTGTTTCATTTGTTCGCTATTGTTATGTTTATTTAATTTATGCACATTCTTCTCTCTTGAATTAGTATAAGAAGCATATTTTTCATTGCTACTTCCTTTCATTTAATATTAGATGATCTGAAAATGAAACTACTTGTATCTATTCTAGAGATTCATTGTAGGGGCATTTACTGGATATGTCACCTTTGAAAAAAAGGATGAGATCCAGAGGCTACCTGGCCCTATACAGACTCTGGCTTTAGAAATTGTATTTGTTGTTCAAGGTATTCATTTCCATAAAATTATATGTGCAAACTGTTTTATATGTCTTGCAATTGAAACAAAGTGCTTTTGGTAAATTTCCGAGTCTTATGTGTGAAGGAGTGTTATTTATTTTTACTGTTTAACTTATTAAATCTGAAAAACATAGCAAGATAAAATCATATAATATAACACAACATTTGATGAGGCAGTTCACCCCTCCTGGGCTACATCTGCCGGGTCCAAGGCCCCCAAATGGGCATGTCCTTTTGCTTATTAGATGCTCAAATTGGTTATACTGTGATAAGAATGCCTAAAAAGGAAAAATAAGTTATGGAAATGATTTTAGAACATAGAAAACAATAAATATTGGTTTTTGTTTCACCTCCAATGGTTAACCATAGCCCAATACAGCTCCAACACTCCCTAGGCCTTGATGGCTCTTCAAGCTTCTCTGCTGAAAAAATACCTGAAGATGAGCTCTGTTGCCTCTACAACCTATGCCATTGGCTCTGGAATTCTCAAAATACCTAAAATCAAAAAATATTTCACTCCAAAAGGTTTTTTCTAGTGAAAGTTATGCCCAACTGAAGTTTTGTCCAATTTGGCCTAAAAAACCTTCACAAAATTTGGGAAACTGCAGTTAACTCTGCCATTTTGGCTATCTCCGCCGATTTAGGGGGGGCCTGATCCAAATTAGGCGGCAACATTTAATGTAACTGTGAGAAGCCCGCGCGTTCATATGCGAGGTTTACGGATGACTAACTGTCAACGAATAAGTTTAAGCCTCGTTTCTTCGTGACCCGAGCTCGTGCAGTGGTGACCCACAGGTAGACCCTGCCGGAGTCTACGTTCAACGACCCACCAGCGTTTACGTGCAAACTCTGCTCGTTCACGGGTCAACACCACCCGCCGGTCCTACGTGCACTCCTGACCCAGATTTGTTCACTGCTCAACTGTTCACACTCCGACCCGCGGGTAGACACCACCTGGGGCTCCATTCACATGCCAACACTACGTTCATAACCAACACTCAATTTTTGACCCGTTCACTATTCAACCAACCCATTTTCACACTTGACCCGTGGGTAGACACCGCCCGCAGGTGACCCGTGCCCACCCGGGTCGGGTCGGCCCAAATGACAAATTTTTTTTAAATAAAAATTTTCAACCAAATGAACCATTAGGCTTGGGGCCACATGGCAGCCTTCATGCAGGCCACGTGGCACCCACTGATAGGCCATATTTTTTTTTAATAAAAATGAAATTTGGTCAAAAAAATAATTTTCTGAATGTGCCATTTTAGCCTTCCAAAGTGTTGTTTTAAAGGTTACCGGGAAAATTAAAACTTGAATATCTTCCACATCTGAAATCAGATTTGAGTGTCATTCATAGCGTTAGGATCATAATGACAAACACTATCCGGTCGATCAATTTATTACCAGTTCTAAGCAGTTTCAATTTTGAGCATTTTTTTCACTTAGGACATGATCACCTGATCACACCTCCCCATTGGGAATCTTTTGGCCCCACAAAATCTCTCTGATTACAGAAAATGAAGATGAGGAGACTGATTCTCCACTCTTCCTTATTTGAACCACTGAAATCTTCCTGACTTCATCAAATTGAGCTTCTCATAAAAAGATAAATTGTTCCTTGAATTCACTGACCGACCGTTGCTAACATTGACTGAGACATTACCCAAATTATTGAAATTTGTAGAAAAAAACTATAATTTGCAGAAAGCATATTGTTTCTGCAATGGTAAAACTTCCAAGAAGGCTGAAAATAAGATTCTCCTACCAAATTTCCACATGGCGAATTTTTGTTGTGTGAGCCATGAACTTGTGCTGAATCTCAACCAAGTTTTCTCGCCATACCAATCTGCCATTCTGAAACCAGCAATGACCCTTGCTAAATTGTGTGCCCCCTTTGCTTGCATGCCTTTCCATCTCATGGAATCTTGCACCGCTTTGCATCGACACTTCGTTCTCTGCACCGATCGTCACCAAAGGTACCTTGTGCAACATATTTTCATCTTCTTTCAAAGATGAACTGTTATCAGACTGAAACATACCATCATTTATATCAGAAATATCATGAAAAGGAAAATGTACAAAATCTTTTTGTTTAACCATTAACAAAGTTAGATTTTAACTTGCATTAACTAGCCTTTTCAATTGCCCTGCATGGACTAAAGAAGATTCTAGCTTCTTCTTATGAGCTCTCACAATGTACTCTTTTCCATCCTTGAACAAGTGATACTTATTCTCATGGCGATGGAAGATTTCCTTTCTGTCATACAAATATGGAATACCAAACACAACACCTGTAATGTTAAGTGGTACTACATCCAGTTCAACCCAATCAACATACTAAGCTGTTATGGCAAAGTGCAAGATGCACTTTGTTGAGACTTGTAATTTTACATCCTTACATATCCACCCAAGTGGATAAGGCTTTGGATGTGGAATTGTCTCAAGTTTCAGTTGTTTGACCAAGTCTTCTGAGATGAGATTAGCTTGAAACCCACTATCAAAAAGTGTGTCTATCTTTGTGTGGTTTGAGAATATCCTCACGTGAAATAACTCTATCCCCCTCTTTTCATTTTGAGTTTCTTTGTGAAATTTTAATGTGCTAGAACTGGGATTTGTTTCTTGTACAACCTCTTTCCCCTTTATGTTATTTAATACCATGGCGATAATTTCAACCTCATCACTTGATTCAGACCCTAAGTCTTGTTCAACAGTTGCAATATTTTTTCCCTTTTCTTTGGTTTTGTCTTTGTTTTTATATTTCTCTGGTTTCAGCGCCGGATGAAGCTTCCAACAATGGTCTTCATCGTGCCTTGTTTTTGAACAGTTTTTGCAAAAGAATTTCCCTTTTTCCTTTCTAGAGTTTGCAATCCTTTTTCTTCCTTTTCTTTTAAAATCACTACCCTCATTCAGTGCATTAAAAGTGTTTTTTCCTCTAGCCTCTAAATGCGTAGCTTGTACACAAACTTCAACTAGACTAGTAGGATTAAACATAAGGATAGTATGTATAAGGTAATTATGCAATCCACCTATATATATCAGCAAAGTATCTTGACTTTGTAAGTCTACTCCTAACAAGAGTGCTCTTCTCCTAAACTCTTGAGTGTATTCTTGAACACTTTTCCCTTTAAGCTGTCTAAAGTTTTGCCAATTCATTATAGCCTTTTGTAGATGAGCAAGAGGATAAAATTGCTTCTTAATTGCGGAAATAAATTCAACCCATGATAAAGTAAGCTTACCATGTTTTTGAATTTCCTCTTTGGTCTTGGCTTCCCACCATACCAAAGCTTCTCCATCCATCCTTAGCGAGGCTAGTTGTATTTTAGTGTCATCATCATGCAGATTTTGAATCCTTAAATAGACTTCCAATTGTCTGATCCAATTATCTAGTTTCTCTGCATTAACTTCATCGTTAAACATGGGAAATTAAAATTTGACATCAAGCTTTAAAAAATAATTTTTACCAGTGGTTTTCGACTTATGTGACTGATTTACCAAATTCGAGGAAGACGCCGATGAGGAAGAGGATGACGATGGAGATGACGGATCACCATTTCCTCCATTCCCTTTCTTTGATTGATCATTACCCTTCTTTCCTCCTGAGGAATCCTCTCCTTCTTTTTGGTTTTTAGACCCTTCTCCAACAATCCTATCATTTCTTTATTGATAGAGGATCCTTACCATTTCAGTCATATCCAAGAAAGCTTTCCGAAATACCCTTTCTTCTTCCTTGGGATCCATCTCTTCAGGAGTTTCACCTTCTCTTCAAAACATGCTTGTAGCTGCTTATAGGGCTCTTGGAGGTGGTTCTCTGACCCTTCTTGGTTGTGGATTATTTTGTGCACTAACCAAGTTTCCTTCACCTCTCTTGAGTTTTAACCTAGTCAGCATCAAAACTTGCAAACAATGACTTAATCTTTGCAAAAAACAAATGTTGAGTAAAAAATCTAGCTTCTATGGCTCTAAACCTGAGCTCTGATACCAACTGATCTGAAAATGAAACTACTTGTATCTATTCCAAAGATTGACTGTAGGGCAATTTACTGGATATGTCATCTTTGAAAAAAAGGATGAGATCCAGAGGTTACCTGGCCCTTTACAGACTCTGGCTTTAGAACTTGTATTTGCTGTTCAAGGTATTCATTTCCATAAAATTATATGTGCAAACTGTTTTATATGTCTTGCAATTGAAACAAAGTGCTTTTGGTAAATTTCCGAGTCTTATGTGTGAAGGAGTGTTATTTAGTTTTACTGTTTAACTTATTAAATCTGAAAACACAGCAAGATAAAATCACATAATATAACACAACATCTGATGAGGTAGTTCACCCCTCCTGTGCTACATCTGCCAAGACCAAGGCCCCCAAAGGGGCATGTCCTTGATCTTATTAGATGCTCAAATTGGTTATATAGTGATAAGAAAGCCTAAACAGGTGAAATAAGTTGTGGAAATGAGTTCAAAACACATAAAACAGTAAATATTGGCTTTTGTTTCACCTCCAATGGTTAACCATAGCACAATACAGCTCCAACACTCCCTAGGCCTTGATGGCTCTTCAAGCTTCTCTGCTGAAAAAGTACTTGAAGATCAGCTCTGTTGTCTTTGCAACCTGTGCCATTGGCTCTGGAATGCTCAAAATATCTGAAATAAAAAAAAAATTGCTCCAAAAGGTTTTGTCTAGTGAAAGTTATGCCCAACTGAAGTTTTGTCTAGTTTGGCGTAAAAAACATCCTCTAAATTTGGGAAACTATAGTTAACTCCGCCATTTTGGCTATCTCTGCCGGTTTAGGGGGGACCCGCTCCAAATTAGGCGGCAACATTTAATATAACTGTGAGAAGCCCGCATGTTTATATGCGAGGCTTACGGATGACTAACTGTTAGCAGATAAGTTTAAGCCTCGTTTCTTCATGACTCAAGCTCGTGCAGTGGTGACCCGCGGGTAGACCCTGCCGGAGTCTACGTTCAACGACCCACCGACATTTACATGCAAACTTTGCCCATTCACGGGTCAACACCACCCGCCGATCCTGTGTGCACTGCTGACTCGGATCTGTTCATCGCTCAACCGTTCACACTCCGACCCGCGGGTAGACACCACCCGGGGCTTCGTTCACACGTCAAAACTGCGTTCATAACCAACACTCAACTGCTGACCCATTCAGTGTTCAATCGGCATGCATTCACACTTGACCCACGGGTTGACACTGCCCGCAGGTGACCCATGCCCAACTGGGTCGGGTCGAGTCGGGTCGGCCCAAATGACAATTTTTTTTTTACTTCAAATTTTTTCAACAAAATGAACCATTAGGCTTGGGGCCACGTGGTAGCCTTCGAGTGGGCCACGTGGCACCCATTGATAGGCCATCTATTTTTTTTAATAAAAATGAATTTTTTCCAAAGAAATAATTTTCTGAATGTGCCATTTTAGCCTTCCAAATTATTGTTTTGAAGGTTACTGGGAAAATTAAAACTTGAATATCTTCCACATCCAACATCGGATTTGAGTGACGTTCACAGCATTAGGATTGTAATGACAAACACTATTCGGTCGATTAATTTATTACCAGTTCTGAACAGTTCCAATTTTGAGCATTTTTTTTCACTTAGGACATGATCACCTATTCATTAGACCATAATAATCTCATATCCAATATGTGAGGGACAAGGTACTTTTATCTAATCTAGGTTTGAGTGGGAGCTTGTGTAGAATGAAAACTTGTTTCATGAAATTGGTAAGCACAACAAGACTTGGAATATAGAGTGAGCTTGAAACAAGGAAAATTTTAAGGATGGAAACTTATTTTAAAGTGTAGAAACCTTGGCGAATCTTATTATTCCATAATATGCAAACTATAAAATGTTTGGTGATATTTTTCTTTAAATATCAAAATTTCTAGTGATTTTATGTAGGCTCTATAATGTTTTGATGATTTTTAAGGTAAAATAATTTTATCCTATAAAATTTAGGTGAATCATTTTTAGAAAACTTGGAAATTGGTGAATAATCTTTTGAAAAAAACATGGGAAAATAGTCATCTATAAAATTTATCCCCTAATATTTTCCCTAGCTTGAAGCATGTGGCTTTGCATTAAAACATAAATGGATAAGCATGGATTTGTGGGTAGATGAATAGATCTATCATCCAGATGTCGAGAGTTGCATAGTGCTTGATTTTAGCTCATTACATTTGGAGCAGAGAGGGTTTTCTCTAAAGTAGGTAGATGCTTCTTGCATTATTTACTCATGCATACATGTAAGATAAGTACCTAGTTGAAAAATACATGGTCAGTGTAATTATATTTTAAGTAGGAGGGATGCTAACAATGAAATAGGTTAATGTTTCATTGCATAACATGCCCAGGCATACAATTGTAAATATTTTATGGAGCTATATTTTATCACATACGTAAATGGGAATATGGTTGCAAGACCTACATTTAGGAATGTGTAACCTTGTCTAAAGTCTAGATATAGACTTACGTCATAGGGGGACATGTTGTATCCCTAGAAACCTAGTTAATAAAATTTGAGGAGGGTAGGTCTTTATCTGAAGTCAAGTTTAAAGAAGGGAAAGGGGGGAATGTTGGCATGTTAATATTGACTTAGTCATAGAGTAGTTAAGATAACCAATTTAAACATTGACAAGTTTTCTATTGGTGGCTTATGATCCCATGATATTGGATAACCTATGGTATTTTCCAAGGGTATTACATATGATTTGGGTACTCCATTATAATATGCCTCATGGTACAGGCCTTATGAGATGACTTATTGGATTGTATAGGCTTTGGGTGGCCAGTTTATTCTTGGAGTACATACTGTATGCATAAAGCTCACTACTCATCACCCTTATTAAAATAAAAAAAGACTCTATAGCATATTATAACCATTTAGTTATTGAACAATACATTGAACATACACTGGAGTGTGAGATTTTTTTTTAGAAGGGTCTACCCTTGTAAATCGTTGTCGAATGGTTATATGTTTCTTTGTTTTTTATTATTGCGACTATGGTAATTTATTTTTAGCAAAATATTCTCTCATTGATTAATGTATAAAGCATACCAAACACACCTATACTTCATTTAATTTGGTTTCACCTTGCATCCAATGTGTTAGTGAAAAAGATTTTAGATCTAATATTGGTTTGAGTGAGAGCTTGTTCTTAATGAAAACTTGTTACATGAAAATAGTAACCATTGAAAGACTTGAAAATGGAGAGTGAATTTGAAGTATTTGGCTTTGATCTAGAACATGGATAGAGAAGCATGGATTCGTGGGTATAAGGATAAATCAACCAAAAACCATTGGGATGTAGGGACCTATTAAGTGCTTGATTTGGCTCACTATATTTAGAGTAGAGAGGGATGCAAGTAAAGAAGAAATTATATGCTTCTTGAATTATTTTCCCATGTATATAGGAAATATAAGTACTTGTATGAAAAGTAACAGGTCCAATGTAATTATATTTGGAGTGGGAGGGATGCTTGTAATGAAATAGGCTGGTGTTTCATGGCATCAAATGATCGAGCATATGATTTTAAGTATTTTTATGGAGTTGGAAATCATTACATATGAAAATGGGCATATGGTTGTAACACCTATTTATGCATGTGTACTCTTGGTTTGATGGTTAAAAGATGTAAAGTCCAATGTAGATTAGGTGACAAGGGAACATGTTTTATTCTGGATACCTTGATAATAAAATTTCATAGAGGTAGGTATTTACCACAAGTCAAGTTTAAAGGGGGGAATGGAGAGTGAATTTGAATTATTTGGATTTGATCTAGAACATGGATAGAGAAGCATGGATTTGTGAGTATATGGATAAATCAACCAAAAACCATTGGGATGTATGGACCTATCAAGTGCTTGATTTGGATCACTATATTTGGAGTAGAGAGTGATGCAAATAAAGAATAAATTATATTCTTATTGCATTATTTTCCCATGTATATAGGAAATATAAGTACTTGTATGAAAAGTAACGGGTCCAATGTAATTATATTTGGAGTGGGAGGGATGCTTGTAATGAAATAGGCTAGTGTTTCATAGCATCAAATTCTCGAGCATATAATTATAAGTATTTTTATGAAGTTGGATATCATTACATATGAAAATGAGCATATGGTTGTAAGACCTATTTATGCATGTGTACTCTTGGTTTGTCGGTTCAATGTGTTAGGACCCTGTAGTTTGCAAGATTGGAAAGAACAAACGCTGCAGAGCCTACATCAGAACCACTTTGGAATCTTAGGATCTAGCCCTCCTAGATTCAGAGAGGGATCTCTCTATATCTGTTTTCAAAGGATATATCTTTAAGGATTATGATATGATATTAGGCTAGTTATGAAGTACAAGGGTTTTGTTTGTTTTTGGTTGGGATGGATATCATCAAAATGAAGGAAGTATTTTGAAGGGTAAAGGTGTGAGTAGGTTGAAATAATGGTTCAGCTGATAGGATAGGTAAGAGGTAGTATCAATCCATTGGGCTATGGAGTCACAAATGGGTTTAATTGCACAACAAGTTTCAAGAATGGTCCATGGGGCAAGTCATCTATATCAAAGGATCTCTTTAAGTTGATTGGTGATATGGAACATTAAGAAATGTGGTGAAAGAAGAAAACATATAAGAAAACAAAGGGCAGCTTAAGATCAAGTTAGGAATTTTAACCTAGCCTTCTTTCAACAGACTCTCAAAGGAAAACATTTAAGATAAACAAAGAATAGCCTAAGATCAAGTAAGGAATTTGAACCTATCCTGCTTTCGGCATATTCTGAAAGGAAAAACATTTAAGATAAACATAAAAAGTAGCCTAAGATCAGGTAAGTACTTTGAACCTATCTTGCTTTTGACATACTCTTAAGGGATCTTTTCAAAGCAACTGTTGGAGATAAACTAGGGGACAAGGCTAACCATAGACTTCTCTAGTTCAACTTTAATTAGCAGACATTTCAAGAACTTTCAAAGACAATATCTCAAATTGTACTTAGTAAACGTGGGCTCACCAACACTTCACTGGTTATACTCTATTGAATCACCATTGAAACACAATTTATAAGAAAATATAAAGATAAAGCTTATCAGTGAGAAATAGGGTACTTTGCAGTAAATCCTAATTTATATTTGTTGTTCTTTATCAGAGAAAGTGGACAGTATGGAAAGCATGAGAAAAATAACGATTACAGTAAGAAAAACATCACCATTGACATAGACCAGGCTCCCATAAATCAGCTTGTATATTTGATGTTCAAACCAGTTACAATCTTCAAGTCCAGTAGGTCTTTACAGCTTCAAAATTCTCTTTTCAGCCTATCTTTCTTCAATAACAAACAGAGCTTCAGCAGCCTCAACAACTATTTACATTCAACAAGTATTCAACCAACAACAATACTAGGCTCCTCATATGATATATATAGGTAAATTGAGGAGGTGGAGTGAAAAGAGGAGTTATTTTTTCAATTAATACAAAGTAAATGCTTCTCGGCCTTTGGGAGGCCTAATGGAGAAGATATCTAATGTATTAACTCTGTTAATTGTTTTTTACATTAATTTTCATCAACTTCAGTCACTTTTGTTGACTTTTGAGGCTTTTGGTAGGCTTGAAATTAATTTCTGAACTGTCTTTGGCAAATATCTCTGACTTTGCATTGAATTTGTATTCTTTTGAGGAAAATAAACTGGAAGGTGGCATTTGTAGAAATTATATAACTTATGTGTTATATATCCAAGATTCTCCTAATCTCACACTATCTTAACTTCATGCAAAATACATAATCTATTCCACCATTGATCATTTGCGGAAATAAAATCAAGATCACAATGCACACATGAAACAATAAAAATTCACACACATGAACACAGAGTTTAACGGGAAAGCCTGAAGCTAAAAACCCCAACTATATGTATATAATATATGTCATAGAGATCATATAAAAATCCTCATACAAAGATGATCATATCAAGCTCTCAGTACAATACAATCGCTACACACTAATCAGGCCCGATCTTGCAAATCCATGCACCGATCTCTGCCACCTGCTAGCATGCCTCTACTGCGCAATCCTTGATGAAGAATGGCTCTGAATGAACTCGAATTCACCAAGATTTCACTGAAAAATCCTAATTGGCATCTCCACTGAGTGTTGGATGCAATAAATGCATCACTATAGTCACAACTGATAGTCACACTTGCTCTTTCACCTACCTCTCCACCGGTCTCCACTGAAACTAGCATGCACTGTAGCTAACTGATGTATTATTCAGTTGATTAATGAGTTATTATTTAGTGAATTAATTAACTAATTAATTCACTCCACTCTCACTAGTGTATCAATCAGTTAGACTATATACAACTAGCTCAACTGAGTCTAACTGAGTTAAACTAAATACAACTCCACCAACTACTTCTATAACTCCACCAAAATCTGTCACATGAGTTCTAACTGAAGTCCTCATGCATTAGTTCCAGTAAACCCTCAGGAATAGCGTAATTCCTTCTGTCAGCTGCTGTGCCACATCTGTGCACTTAACTGAAGTGCTCCAAGAGAATAAGATAATGTTTAGAGTCCAAATATTATTAAGAGCTAATAATATTCGACATATCTATTTATAGACTGGCAATCTAAAAATAGATTCCGCCCAATATGTCTAAAAACAGAAGTCCATCTATTTTTCCAACTTGACCAACCATCCACAAATAGCATCCCGCAACTCATAGAATATGATCGACATGTCTAAACATAGGAATAGTCTAAAAATAGACTTTGCGCCAAAAATACTCTGCGGGCCCACTTAGTGAAGGTGAATCTTTTCACTAAGCTCATCATCTTGTTGAATCTCAACACTCCCTCTCAACAAGATAGGGATTATCTGCCACCTCGATCCTGTCTCTGTGGTATTTGAATTTGATCCTGGTGAGCACCTTCGTCAGAATATCTACATCCTGATCCTCTGTAGGAATGTAAGAAAGTAACATGATCTTCTGCTGCACACAATCTATGATATTATGGTACCGAATGTCAATATGTTTAGATCTATCATGAAATACTGGATTAACCGAGAGTTTAATGAAACTCCGATTATCACAATATATCACAGTAGGATCTAAGCATGAACCAAACAACCCGACCAGGATCTTCCTCATCCATATAGCCTCGCATGAAGGCAAAATTGCTGCCATGTACTCGGCCTCCGTTGAATTGAGTGCCACCGATATTTGTTTCCTGTTGTACCAATAAAATGTTGTAGACCCGATACTGAATATCCCTCCAGAGGTGCTCTTTCTGTCCGTTGGGCTCCCTTCCCAATCTGCATCCATGAATCCATGCAGCTTCAACTCATCTGACTGTCTGTACCACAATCCATATCTCGATGTGCCCTTGAGATACCTCAGGACATGCTTGCCTGCCTTACAAAAGAGCTTGGTAGGCTTAACCATAGCTTGTGAAAGCTGGTTAACAACATAGCATATGCCCGGTCGTTTATTGACTAGATACATGAGCGAACCAACCAACTGTTGATAAACAGTGGCATCCACTACCTCTGCCGATGTAGCATCCTCTTTCCTCCAACCACCAGGAAGAGGAGTGTCGATAGGCTTGCAGCCTTGCATGTTGAAGTTCTCCAGTATCTCCCAGACATACTTGCCTTGAGACACAAACAGTCCACCCTTCCGCTGCCAAATTTCCAATCCCAGGAAATAATGAAGGAGGCCCAAGTCCTTCATCTCAAACTCCTTTGCAAGATCTGCCTTGCATGAGTGTATCAACAATTCATCACCTGTTAGTATTAAATCATCTACATAAAGTACAATGATCAACAACTTACCCTCCATCACAATCTGGTATAGGTTCGGATCCGCCTCACTCTTGGCGAAACCAAGTCTGGTGAAATAACTGTCTATCCATGTGTACCAAGAATGAGGTTCTTGTTTCATCTTATACAACACTCTTTTGAGCCTGCACACATGCAACTCGCTGTTGAAGATTTCGAATCCTTCAGGATACTCAATGTACACCTCCTCCTCAATGAATTCGTTGAGGAACACAGTCTTCACATCCATTTGATGAATGTGCCAACCCATATGCACTGAGAGAGCAAGGATGGTCCGTATGGAAGAATACCTTGCGATAGGTGCAAAGGTTTCTTCATAGTCAATCCCCTTGATCTGTGAGAAGCTCTAGGCAAAAAATCTTGCCTTATACTTCTCGAAGCTCCCGTCAGCAGCTTTCTTCACTTTGTAGATCCATCCCGAACCTACCACTGATTTCCCTACCGGCCTTGGGACAATCTCCCATGCGCTGTTTCTAACAATCGAATCATACTCTTCCACTATGGCATCTAACCATGCGGGATCCTCCACAGCTTCCTCGAAAGAAGATGGTTCTGTCACGATACACTTGCTCATCAGAGCCATGTATCCAGTAAATCGGTCAGGTGACTATCTCTGTCTGTGCTGTGATGTAGGTGCTCCTACATTCTACGTTGCATCAAGATTCAGTCGCTCAGATTCTGTAGTGCGTTTCCGGCCTCTGATGTTTGGCACTGCATGAGTGGTTTCTTCCACTCCATGAAACTCCTCTTGTGGCTGATCCACATCTCGAGGCTCAAATTTAGGAACAAGTAGCTCCTCATCTGCATGCAAGTGTAGCTCCCTCTCAAGCGACAACTTCATGGATTTCTCCTCATGAAATTTTATATCCCATCGCACAACAGTCATCCGTTTTTCTGCCAAACACACACGATAATTGTAGGGTGTTTTTGTGTACCCCACAAATATCCCAACCTCTGTGGTCGGCTCCAACTTCTTCCTGGCATCCTTCGTCACATGAATGTAAACAGGTGAGCCAAAAATCTTCGAATGAGAAATATCAGGCTTCTTACCAGAAAATGCCTCTTTGGGTGTACTCATGCCAAGTACTCTATGAGGACAACGGTTTTGCACATAAACCGCAATGTTGCATGCTTCATCCCACAAGTGTATGGGAAGGCCCTGATCATGCAACATCGCCCGTGAAACACCCATGATCATTCTGTTCTTTCTCTCCATGACCCCATTCTGTTGTGGGTTATGAGGCGCTATGAGTTCTCTTCGAATTCCTTCTGTGTTGCAAAAGTCTTTGAATTCACCAGAGATGTATTCACCACCATTATCGCTCCTTAGAGCTTTCACCTTCTTCCCTGACTCTTTCTCAACTAGCGCCTTGAACTCACAGAACTTTAAGTATGTCTCACTCTTCTTCTGCATGAAGAAGATCCAACACTTATGAGAAAAGTCATCATCAAATATCATATAATACCTATGCTTTACTGTTGAAGCAGCCGAGAAAGTTCCACACACATCTATGTGAATTCTCTCAAGGATCATCGTGGCGTGAATATCCTTCTCATGAAAAGTGGTCTTCACAAATTTTCCCAAAGTACATCCCTTGCACTGATCTGAATGTGCAAGTGTACCCTGTTAGCTCCCCGTAATTCTAGCAGATTGGTGAGAGCAGAACTGCAGAGAGAACACTTGAACCACTTTGGGATTCTAGGATCTAGCCCTCTTAAATCCAGAGAGGGATCTCTCTAATAAGTGCAAAGATTGATTTATCTTTAAGGCTTTTTGGGTATGATATTAGGCTAGTTATTAAGAACAAGGTTTTTGTTTTGGTTTTGGATGGTTGAGCATGATTATTAGTTGAGTGGAAAGTCCTAAAATAGAAAGAGTTTCAAAGGTTGAAGTTGCAAGAAATTAGAACAAGCTTGGGCCGATTAGATAGATATAACACTAGTTTTTAGTCCATTGGGCTATGGAGTCATAAAAGGGCTTTAATTGTGCAACAATTTCAAGAGTGGTCCAAGGGGAAAGTCATCTATATCACAAGATCTTTGAGATAAAATGATGGAATGAAAAAAATAAAAGTGTTGAAGGGCTGGAAACAGACACTAATTTCAACTAGGATTTAACAGTCTGTTCGAACAAGAAAAGCCTTTTAAGTAACTATTTAAAACAAACCAAAGGATAGGGCTAACCATAGACTCTTTGGACAAATTCATATTAAAGCTAACTCAATCGACAAACAATCCAGTAATCCACATAATTACCTTTAGAAAGTATGAAAACAGATAAGAAGAACAAAGTGCAACCTAAGATCAGTTAAGATACTTTTAAATCTAGATTGATTTCAGCATACATTTAGGGAAACTTTCAGAATTACTTTTGGAGAAAGAAGCTAGAAAATAGGGCACACCATCACTTTTCTAGTCCAACTTTACTAAGAAAATAATGAAAATCACATTCAAGAACAATGTTTAAAGTAAATAGTAGGACAAGGGAACGCCGACATTCCTAACTGTTTGAACTGTATTGAATCATTCTTAAATAAACAATTTAGAGGAAAAACATTGAGATAAAGCTTATCAGTCAGAGAAGGGTACTGTAAACAGTAAGTCCTAACTCTATGCTTGTTGTTATTTATCAGAGAATAATGGAAAAAATGGCATACATGAAAGGGAAAAATAATAACATAGAAATAAGCACTTCACCAGTGATATAGACTAGGATCCCAAGAATCAACTTGTATATTGATGTCAATCTAGTTACAATCTTCAAGTCCAATGTTTCAGTTCAGCAATCATCTTCACTTCTCAGCTTAACTTATTTAATCACAAACAGAGCTTCAAGAGACTTTGAACACTATTTACATGTAGAAGTTCCAAGCACAAGTATATTTCAAAGTTCTGCAACCAACCCTTTACAATGAGCTCCTCAAGAAGATTTTGTAGGAAAACGAGGAGGTCGAATTAGATAAAAGATCTTCTAAGTTTAATTAATATAGTTAATGCTTCTCGGCCTTTGAGGGGCTCAATGGATAAGTTTACAGATATTTTTCTGTATTAATTGATTTACATTAAATGTTAAGCTTGCTGGGAAGCTTTTGTTGACTTTAAGGCTTTGTGTCATCTTGTAATAAATCTGCTGATATTTTTTGCAATAAGTCTCTTTGGCTCGAAATAACAATTGAGCTATATTGGGGCAAATATCTTCCATTTTGGTAATAAATCGGCCCTCTGTTGAATGCTTTGAGGCTACATGTGGCTTTGGTAGCTGAGAGGAATCAATTTGCCTCTGATGTGGAAGTGGAGGCTTTCTCAGACTGATAGATATTTTTGATTTTTGATTAAACACTGTTAATTTTATTTGATTCTATGTGTTAGGCTTAATCAGGCCTAAATTATGTCTGTTGTTCTTTAACTGTGTTTAATTTAGTGGATTAGGCTTTTGATTGTCGATCTTAGCCATAATCCATTAAAACTGTGAAAACAATCTTCAAATCTTAGTTCTGTTGTGGTTAGGTCTTCAACACTGATACTCTTTTCTTGTTTAAATTTCACTGTGTCTTGTTGATGTGCAGGTGCGCAGAAAGTTCTTATGCCATCAATGCTCATGATGCATTGACGAAACATGGTATGGAACCCTGCAGAATGATCTTCTTTAATGAATGAAAGCCTAGAGGATCGTCATCCTCGACTTTTATTTTTCCTTTAATATAATGGAAAAACCATTAAAACCTACAAAATACAAAAAATGTTATAAAAATCCTGCATGGATGGGTAAGACTGCTTCAGTGGTGGTGGTTAGGAGCATGGCCGTTGGATGAAAACATTCAACGGCGGAGATTGAGCATTGAGGTTCAAAGGAGGCAATCGGAAGAATGGTGGAAAGTTTAAGTTAGGGCCGTTGATGTTGCAAAGATCAACGGTCGAGAGAAATAGTAATAATATAAAGTGAAAGAGTCACTTTACAATAAGACAAGGAGAAATGCAAAGAAAATAGGTTAAAAATCCTTTGGCGGAGGAAATATGTGTAGGAGAGAAATTAGGGGTTTCTGAATAATCGTGAGCTGTTGGATCATATTGGCTCCTGAGATCAACGGTGGAGATCGCATTTAGCAGTCCCTTGGTGATAGGTGGAGGGCGATAGTGTAATGACAGGATCAAATGCTGGCCGTTGATCTGCAGAGATCAACAGCGGAAGACAAACGCAATAAAACAAAATGAAAATGGGGAAAGCAGTTTCGACTTGGGAAACCAACGATATCGCGCGACAAAAAGGCAGATAGGTGGTTTCAACTTTTCGAATGCGATATGGGTTCCTGCCTGACACGTGGCATTTGAAAACCGCTTACATCGCGTAATTTCTGAGAATTATCATTCAGGGATGAATTTACATGAAAATTCACGTCTACCGTCAGATCTGAGGTCTTAGATCTGACGGCTGTGGAAAAAGCGCGATACAGGACAGGTGCTCGGGAGATAACAAGTGGGGCAGAG
The DNA here is from genome assembly GCA_034641835.2 of Pinus albicaulis. Taxonomy (NCBI): domain Eukaryota; kingdom Viridiplantae; phylum Streptophyta; class Pinopsida; order Pinales; family Pinaceae; genus Pinus; species Pinus albicaulis. Next base: position 1,302,874,221 of record CM076579.1, read on the forward strand.
CATGAGTGGTTTTAATCTGGGCTTGGATAAAAATATGAACGATGGTGATCAAATCTATAGGAAGGCAGGACCCATAGGAGTCAGGCCTGTCGGGATTATTCTGAACCGTCAGATGAAAACATATCAACGACTGAGATTGAAACTAGAGTTAAATGGAAATGATACACGAGGCAGAGAAAGGGTTAATATGGGCTATTGATCTACGGATATCAACGACGGAGATCAGCCAGGAAAAACATTATAAAGCGGGGCTGCATATTTTTAACAAAGGTCGAGGGGTGCGATCTGGACCATTGGATCTTGACACGTGGACGACCCAGATGCAATCGGAGTATTGCGATTGGCAGGGGCATAGACAGAGGAGTGCTGATGCGATTAGACGTGGATCGTCGATCTGCAGATCAAATCGACGGTGGGGAATGAATCAGGAGGTAGCCAATCGGAGGTGGTGAAGACTTCCGACGCGAGATCGTGCTAGCCATTTGATTGGTCCAAGATCAACGGTGGAGAAGAGCTCCGACCACTGAACAGAGGGCTTGGTTATAATATTAAAAAACAATTTTTTTCTGAAATACAAAGGATTTTTGTATTCGGGGAGGGGTTTTATATTATTCTTAGCACCCGTTTGCGGGGCCTCAGGGTATATGGAAAGAAGCGAAGGGCGGGGGTTTTATAAAATGGGCCTCATTGAAATCAAAATGATGGAGGGGACTTTTCAATCTATCCATTAGAAAATCCCCGATGCGAGATCCTGTTGACTGTCGATCGGCCTTTTAGATCGATGGTATTTTTTATTAAAAACATTGAACCGATGGGTTTAATATAAACATAGGAAAAGTGGGTTTTATGAATTTACAAAGGGAAAATTGGATCAGGATGGGCTTATTGATAGGTTTAAGCGCTCGATTGCGGGCTCTTGAGTTAAATGAAGCAGCAAAGGCCTGGGGCTTAAATATAAGAGGGCTAATCGAATCAGAGGTTTCATAAAACAAAAAGGACTTGCGCTCTCCGATTGTTCTGATGCGATAAGCGCTTTTGGACATAGAGCTTGGTTCCAGTGCTAGGGCATATGGTGGGGAAGTGGTTTAGGGCTTAGCCCAAAGGGGCTTAGGCACATAGTTTAAAAACTTATTTTTTATGAATTTTTCAAGGTTTTTTAATGGATTTGGGGGTTTCGGTAAGGTTCAAAAATGAGATTTAAACCTTATAAAAGGGATTTTATGGAGGGAAGAAGGGAATACATAAAAAATAGAGGAAGTGTATGGGGAAAAGGAGAACAAAATTAAGGTTAATGATGAAGGGAAAAAGGAGTAAAATGAGGGAAAAATAGGGATTTTTGCAGCAGTGTTTTCTTCATGAAATCAGCAAAATTTCTGAGTTTAAAAGGGAAACAACAGTGAATATTAACCAAAGACATGATGCCTTCATAAGACTTCAAAAATTAAAAATTTTGCAATGAAACTTGTTTCTTGAAGGCTTGAAAAAAATTATTTTGCCACCATTTGATATGAAATTTTTTATAGGTGGCTAATAGTGGCTCCACATGGGGATGGTGCCTTCTTGAAGGCATCAAGAATTTCAGACTTGCATTCTCTGGGGGGTTGATCAGTGCCCCATCCATTGGGATGCAACCTTCTTTACTTGAATGATCTTCTTTTGCTCTGAAAATATTAGCAGCCATGAAAGATAATGGAATAACATCAACACAAGATTTCTACCTACCCAATCCTACTGATCTAACATTTTTTCTTCTTTCAGAGTGCACTTGGATTGAAAAACTCTTTTACAAAAATTTTATTCTTTTGAAAGAAAAAAACTAATCTATTTATACTTCTTATTTCTCCATGAACTCAGATTAAACAGTTGAATTCATAAGCTTCTCTACCTAATCTACTATCTATTAGGATTAAACAGTCTAACAAATTTTTATTCACTAATTTCTAAAACATAAATTTAAAAGCATACAAGTCAGGATTGAACAGTCTAACTTGTTGCTGATCTATGGCATGAAACAAGCTGCACATAGATATTATTTTACAAAAAATTAAATCAAAATGGTGAAGGCTTAAGATCTTAAATTTCTAAGCACGACCTTCTCTTTTCTTCAGCTCTGTTTTTTAATTATTTTGAGCTATTTTTCCTTGTTCTCTGGTACAGATTTTAGGCTTATTAGAACCAGTTTACTTGTATTTTTGACTCATGATTTACACAGATTTGGGTCACTCTTCTCTTGAAAACTGCGGTTCGGATTTTGAGCTTGTTTGAACCTTTTATTTCTATCCTAATCTTCCTAACTGATAAGCCAAGATTAAGTTGTTTGGAAAATCAAATTCACTAACCTATCAGTAGTCAATTAAAAAATAATTAGTCATGATTAGGTTGTATGACTAACTAGAAGTGTGTTTTTTTAGGAGTGGCATTTGAGCTTGCACACTTTCATATTTTGTTTCTCATTTTTGGTATGGGGCTGTACCTTTTTGTTTTTGCAATCTGCCCTCTTTTCTTTCTTCTATTGTTTTTGTATTTTTTATTTTTCTAACTTTGAATGCAATGATGGATAAAATATTTATAATGAGAAAAAAGATAAAAAGGCTTCAAAACATGATAAGATCAAGAGAATTAATGCTTGAGCATCCTGCCATTGACAGGACCCCTAAATAGTTCAGCTCCATTCAACTCTTGCAAGAAAAAGGCATTGCTACCAGCAACAGAATGAATGAGATAAGGGCCAATCCATAAGTTGGAAAATTTCCCATGCTTTCCCTTCTCTTCTCTTCTTGAGTCCCACTTTAAAACTTTGTCCCCAACGTTAAAATTGCTGGCCTTTGTTCTTCTATCAAAAAGTTTCTTAATGCTCTCTTGCTTTTGTAATGCTTTGTTATAAACCTCCTCTCTAGTTTGCTGAAGGTGAATGGTCTGATTTATTCTTCTGATCATGTCATTATCTTCAGACTGCACCTCTTGAATGAACTTCATAACTGGTACACCAAGGTTGGTTGGAAAATTTGCATCTGTACCATACACAAGTTGGTAGGGTGACATTCCAATAGATTTATTTAGTGTCAATCTGTCAGCCCATAGTGCATGAACTAGCTTTGTGTGCAAAGAATTCTTGTTGTCCTCCAACATCTTCTTGATTATGTTCACCAAACTCTTGTTTGAGGATTCTGCTAGCCCATTACCTTGAGGGTAATAAGCAGTAGAATGACCCAATGTAATATGATATTTGTGATAGAATTTAACCATCTTCTTGGATCCAAATGTTGCAGCATTATCAGTAATGATCTTCCTAGGACATCCAAATCTAGAGAGGATATGAGTCTCAATGAATTTTATTATGACAGAGTCATTGGCTTGCCTAGAAGGGATGGCTTCTATCCATTTGGTAAAGTAGTCTGTTGCAGTGAGAATCCATCTATGTTGGGAAGATGAGGGCGGATGGATTTCTCCTATGAAGTCAAGTCCCCACTGTTGAAAAGGATCTTCAATAGTGATTGGATGCAGAGGTAAGGACAACAAATTTCTTTTGCCTTAAAAAAGTTGGCATTTATGACAGGCAATAATCATTTTATGGACATCTAGAAAGAGAGTGGGCCAATAGTAACCAACTCTAAGGATTTTGTTGGCTGTTGTCTTCCAGTAGAGGTGGCCTCCACATTCTCCTTCATGGAATTCATGCTTAACCTTCTCTGCATCAAACTCAGGCAAAAATTTAAGCAATATCCCACTTGCATTTTTCCAATAAAGACATTTATCTATAATGCAGTAGTTTACAAATTTTAACTTTAAAAACCTTGCCTTTGTTTTTGATAGACCGGGAAGTGTATTCAAATTAAGAAAAACATATAGAATATCGGCATACCAAGAGGAATTCATAAAATGATCTTCAACAATGGGAGTTGAGAATTCCTCTTGTTCATCTAAATAATTTATCATATTAATATCAAGAACTTCAAAATTGGATTCGGCCATTAATCTAGCTAGACTTTGGCCTTTGATGAGTTTAGTGGGCTTGATCTCTAAATCGTATTCAAGTATAACAACTATCCACTTACCTCTCTTACCATCTGGGTCTTGTGTTAGAAAGTATTTCACAACTGAATTTGGGACAAAGGCAATGATGTGAGAGTGCAAAATGTATACTCTGAAGTCTTTTAAAGCTTTGACCAAAGAAAAAGCTTGCTTTCCCATAATGTTATACTTCAGAGGAGCATCTCTCAATGCCTTGCTAAAGAATGCAATAGGCTACTCTTGTCCGTGTGGATTTTTCTGTAAAAGGACATTAGTTATTGTATGCTCTGATGCAAATGAAAAAATATAAAAATCTTTTGAAAAATCAGGACTTATTAGAACTGGTGTTTTGGTTAATGCTTGTTTCACCAATTCAAAGGACTTCTTTGCTTCCAAGGTCCATATAACCCCTTGCTCCTTCTTCAACATGTTTGTAATGTTTCTAAGGAGCTCAGCCAAGTTGGGTATGAACCTTCTCAATAAATTTATCTTTCCAATGAAAGATTGGAGTTCCTTGATGTTTCGAGGATGACAGATTTGCAATATGGCCTCAATCCTCTTTGGGTCTATCTTTTTTCCCTCTTCTGAAATAATGTGCCCAAGAAGTTTACCTTCTTGGAGACCGAATAGTGTTTTCTTAGGGTTTAAAGATATCCCAAACTTTCTGCATTTCTCGAATACTTTTCTCAAATGTTCTAAGTGCTCTTCATCTGTCTTTGAAAAAATAGTGACATCATCTAGGTAAATAATGATGAAGTAGCCCAATTCTTCCGAGAATGTTATGTCCATGGCTCTCTGAAAAGTAGCACCAACATTCATTAGACCAAAGGACATTTTCACATACATAAAAATGCCCCAAGGTGTAGTAAAATCTATCTTTAATTGATCATCAGGATGAACTAAAATCTGACTGTACCCTGAGTAGCCATCAAGCAAAGAAATTATTTTAGACCCAACCACCCTTTGTAGAATATGATCCATCTTGGGTAAAGGGTAGTTGTCTTTCAATGAAGCTTTTTTCAAGTCTCTAAAGTCTATACAAAGCCTGATCTCTCCTGTTTTCTTCCTAACTGACACCAGATTAGACACCCACTCAAAATATCTAATAGGGACAATAATACCAGCTTCATACATTTTCTTGATCTCCTTTTCAACCAAAAGTAACTGAACAGGGTTTATTCTGCACAGTTTTTGTTTAAATGACTTTTGGTTTTCCTTGAGAGGTATCTTGTGCTGAATTATTTCAGTGTCATAGGATTTCAGATCCTCATAACTCCACGCAAAAACATCAGAAAATTATTTAAACATATCTATGTATTTGAGTTTAATGTGAGCTGGAAAAGTCTTAGATAGTTTGATCATCATTGGTTTCTGTTCAATGCCTATATTACACTCTTCAACTTTAGTCTCTACATGCTCCAGTTTTGGTTTGGCCACATCGTTGAAATCAAACAACACTTCTAAAGGGGTCAGAAATTTTGGCAAACTGTGATCTTTAGACTGTAGGGTTTCTATGTCTTCTGTTTCTAACTCTGCAATCATTTCTCTTGTGTTTTCAAGTTTACTAGATAACAGGTTTACATTAGCAATCTCAGGAGACTTTTCTTCTTCATCAAGAAAATTTTCTTCACTAGGGTAGTCTGTTTCATAGTCTGAATCCAAATTTGGTAGTTCAAATTCATTTCTGAACTGCATGAAGTCTTCTATTTGTTTGTTTTCGTCAAACACTTGCCAATATTTCTCGTTATCAGGCACAGCTGGTCTGAATTTAATTTGAGTTGTAGACTGTTTGGTTTCATATGGCGTCAGGCATGTTCTAGCAACAAAAGCTAAGCTGTGGGCCATGATATTCCTTTTTATTGGGACAAAAATCAATTAGGATTCCTCAAAAGTTTTCAATAAATCCATGACATCGTTTTGATAGGCTCTAAGTCTGGGGTGATTAGCGTTGTATTCCCTGTTGACCTGCCTAATGATTAATTCTGAATCCCCATGCACTTTAATTCTTTTAGCTCCTAACTTTTTCAACAAATGTAAGCCTAAAAGAAGGGATTCATATTCCGATATGTTATTTGAACACTGTAAGTTTAATCTATATGAATGGCCTTCTGTGTGATTATTTTTAGTGTTGTGTATCCAGATCCCTGCGCTAGCATTGCTCCTAGTGCAGGACCCGTCAAAGTTCATACTCCACAGAGGACTAGTTTCAGGTTCATTCGTTTGACTATCATCCTCTTCAACTAGCGTGCTTTCGGATTGTTCTTGAATATCAGCACTTTGTTGAATTTTTTTTAACTCCTCAGGTTTTTCATGGAGTTGAGGATTGTTTTCTTGACTGTGAAGGTTTAAAAGCAATGAATGCATGACTTGTAGTTCAAGACCCATGTTTGGTTTTCTATAGTTTTCAGGCTCAACAAACTGTTTTGATACTTCTGTGTAGTCTTTCTCCTCCTCTCTATCGGCCATTAATTCAGTTAAAGTGACTTGTTTATTGAATGTTTCATCATTGAAAAGGATAAAAGAATCAAGGCCTGTATTTACAGAATATAGAGGAGAGTTTTGTGGTCTCTCTTGGCTAGTCACCATGTATTGCATATGGGACTCCCTGTAAAGTATTATTGTCTAATTGAAAACAGGGATGGTCGCATAGGTCATATCTCTACATCATTCCTTGTAATGTAGCTCCCCAAGATCTAGATAAAAACATTCCATACTTTGGGGATACACCAGCCACAACAATATCCATGACTAAACATCTGGCTGGGATTTGGGCTAAGTTAACACAGAGGTCTTTTATTAATCCTAAACATTTTACTCTGCTTGAGTCAAAGGAGTAAAGGTATTTGTAAGGTTGATTGATCTCAAGGCCTGGGCTCTCCATGACAGCTTTGGGCATTAAATTGTGAGAGGCCCCTGAATCGTGCATAGCGTTATGTAAAATCTTGTCATGAACATTTAAACTAATGTAAAAGGGAGGAACTGGTCCCTCTTGATACCTACCCTCAATCTTAGGACCAAATATAAGCTCTAGCCAGTCATCATTAATATTGACAATATCGTTAGTCTCTTCTATGTTTAAAGCTTTCAAAATTTGGGATCTATATACATTTTGGGCAGCTAATTTAGTGAGAGGAACAGAAATTTTGATTCTGGAGATTTCCTATTCTAAACTAAAAGGAATCTAATTCTTTGAAGTACTTGTCTCAGCCTTATTAATTGCCACTCTTTCAGTAAAATCATTTTGCTGATTCCCTTTATTTACATTTGACAAAATTGTTTTAACAGGAGTACTAGTTGAGGTACTAGTACTGCTAATATTTGCACTCTGTTTTTCATTGTTTTGAGTGCCTTTCTCTTTTTTTTATCAGAATTTACAACCACTGTTTTGTCCTTCTGTTTTACAATTTTGGGTTTATTTACAGTGCTACTTTGTACAGATTTTTCAGAGGTTTTAGTCTTGGGAGTTTGTTGATTGCTTTTACTCCTAAGGTCATATTCCTTTTGAGACTCTATGATAACATTTTCCATGTCTTGATAATAACTTTCATCCTCATCTCTTTTGTCATCATAGGGTGTGTATAGACCCTGTTTTCTATCATAATGGACTTCAAAGTCATCATTATCTACTCCTAGCATGTTAATATCATCTTCCTCTATTTTTTGTATCGTGTCTTCAACCTCACTTACATAGTTTTGATGAAAAGGAGGAGTGATCTGTTGATCATCCTCCCTTGGTCTGTTTTGAGGCTGGTTTCTCCTAAAATTCTGATTTTGGTTCTGATTTCTATTTTGAGGAGCAGTTTGGTTTTGACTTGCTTATGCTCTCTCAAGGATGCTAATCTTTTTCATCATCTCCTCCATCATTCTTTCCATCTTTGAGCTGGATGTGGAAGGTGTAGATTCCTCTCCGAAGGACACTCTCTTCTCATTTATCATTCTTGCTCTTTTCTCCATCAAGTTAACTTCCACAGCGAGAGCCCCTTTTTGCATGTCTTCAAGGGTTAAAGGATCTCTTTCTCTTAGCTGATAGGCCATTTCAGGGTCAAACCTTTAGGAAAATTGTTTAAAGCTAAGCCTTGTGGAGGTTTTAGGTCTGGGGGTAGAGCATTGTACACACTATTAAATCTAGTGCAATAAGCTTGTACACTTTCCCCTGCGTTTCTTTGGAGATTCTTGTAATTAGAAAGTATTTGAAGAGGGTTTTTCCTTACTTCCCATTTGTTTAAGAATGTCTGATGGAAGGCTTGGAGATCATTAATACTATGAGGGGTTAAGCCTTTGAACCATTTTCTTACTTCTCCCCCTAAAATTTGAGAAAATAGTTTAAGTTTGACAGATTCATCATCAATTTCATTTATGTCAAAGTAGTCATTCATCTTATCCACATGTTGTGAAGCAGTAGTAGCATTACTGGCATCATACAATGGTATTTTGGACTGATAGTCCTGTGGAAGATTGACTAAGGGCAAGGGAAGGACCAATGGGGCATACCATGTTGCCATGATAGGGGGTGGAGGTGGATTTACAAGAGGTGGATTAACAAGAGGGAAAGTGGGCTGGAGTGGATTGGTTTGAACAATGGAGGTAGGATGAGCAGATGTGGATGGACCAGGAATAGATTGCTGAGCTGATCTTGGATGAGAGACACATAAATTGTGAAGGAAATGTAGATCTGCTGGTGTTGTTTCTCTACTACTAGGATGTTCACTTGTTTCCGGGGATGGAAGTGAAGACTCTGAATCTAGTTGATCTAGATCATCAAGCGACCTAGTTCTAAATGGATTTCTTAAGTCCACTTGTGATTGTTGTAGAGCTGCAAGGTTTTCAGGAACTGAATTAGCTCTCAAGGGTGATCTGAAAACAGTTGAAAATGTATCCTTAGGAGACTTCCTAAGTATACTTTCAGGGTTATCAACTATCTCAGGCGGGTTTGGGTCAGGGTAGGCTCTAGTATGAATCTTTCTAGGAGCCACTATGCTGTGTTTTCAGACCCAAATAAACAAGAAAAGTTTAACCAGATATGACAATATTTAAGAGGCTAACTGATCTTTTAAATAAGAAAATTTTAATCCTAAAAATCCTCTTGCTGAGTTTAAATGATGTTAAAATGATAATGGGTCTTCCCAGTGGAGTCTTAAGGTCTGTTTAGGATTGTGGAGTCGCCAAGTGGAAGTTTTTAGCTCTTTTGGAGGTAAAAGGTTTTATGGTCCACTACCATGTTTATTGAATACCAATCTAACATGTTTTTGGGTTTTCTGAGTTATTTTTCAGTCCTATGAGTTCTAAAAGTATCCTAAATGTGTTTAAAACTTAGCTACGGTAATAAGTCAAAAATAGTCTACTCTTATGGCTAAGCTAGCTGATCCTTCAAGGTTTGACAATCTCTTATGAGAATCCTAAGGTTTCCTTAGTTTGTCACTGATTCAAACAAGTTTTATCATGATTACCATTTGCTTGGTAGTTCCTGAAGAGGGATGCTTGTACTCACTGAACACTAAATGTTTGGCCAGAAGTGTTACACTCGGTGGGCTAACTGGCTAATATACCAAATGTTCTTGAAATAGAGGGATTCTTGATTATCCAACGATCAGTTTAAAATGAAAATCACTCAGAAGTCCCTAGTGGAGTCGCCAGAAATGTTAGCTCCCTGTAATTCTAGCAGATTGGTGAGACCAGAAATGCAGAGAGAACACTTGAACCACTTTGGGATTCTAGGATCTAGCCCTACTGAATCTGGAAAGGGATCTCTCCAATAAGTGCAAATACTGATTTATATTTAAGGATTTTTGGGTATGATATTAGGCTAGTTATTAAGAATGAGGTTTTTGTTTTGGTTTTGGATGGTTGAGCATGATTATTAGTTGAGTGGAAAGTCCTAAAATAGAAAGAGTTTCAAAGGTGTGAATTTGCAAGCAATCAGAACAAGCTTGGGCCGATTAGATAGATATAATGCTGGTTTTTAGTCCATTGGGCTGTGGAGTCATAAAAGGGCTTTAATTGTGCAACAATTTCAAGAGTGGTCTAAGGGGAAAGTCATCTATATCACAATATCTTTGAGAAAAAATGATGGAATGGAAAGAATAAAAGTGTTGAAGGGGTGGAAACAGACACTAATTTCAACTAGGATTTAACAGTCTGTCCGAACATGAAAAGCCTTTCAAGTAACTGTTTAAAACAAACCAAAGGACAGGGCTAACCATAGACTCTTTGGACAAGTTTGTATTAAATCTAACTCAATAGACAAACAATCCAGTAATCCACATAATTACCTTTAGAAAGTATGAAAACAGATAAGAAGAACAAAGTGCAACCTAAGATCAGTTAAGATACTTTTAAATCTAGACTGCTTTCAGCATACATTTAGGGAAACTTTCAGAATTACTTTTAGAGAAAGAAGCCAAAAAAACAGGGCACACCATCACTTTTCTAGTCCAACTTTACTAAGAAAATAATTAAAATCACATTCAAGAACAATGTTTAAAGTAAATAGTAGGATGAGGGAATGCCAACATTCCTAATTGTTTGAACTGTATTGAATCATTCTTAAATAAACAATTTAGAGGAAAAACATTGAGATAAAGCTTATTAGTCACAGAAGGGTACTGTAAATAGTAAGTCCTAACTCTATGATTTCTGTTCTTTATCAGATAATAATGGACAAAATGGCATACATGAAAGGGAAAAACAATAACATAGAAAGAAGCACTTCACCAGTGATATAGACCAGGATCCCAAGAATTCTCTTGTATATTGATGTCAATCCAGTTACAATCTTCAAGTCCAATGTTTCAGTTCAGCAATCATTTTCACTTCTCAGCCTAACTTATTTAATCAAAAATAGAGCTTCAAGAGCCTTTGAACACTATTTACATGTAGAAGTTCTGAGCACAAGTATATTTCAAGGTTCTGAAACCAACCCTTTACAATGAGCTCCTCAAGAAGATTTTATAGGAAAACGAGGAGGTCAAATGAGATAAAAGATCTTCTAAGTTTAATTAATATAGTTAATGCTTCTCGGCCTTTGAGGGGCTCAATGGAGAAGTTTACAGATATTTTTCTGTATTAATTGATTTACATTAAATGTTAAGCTCGCTGGGAAGCTTTTGTTGACTTTAAGGCTCTGTGTCATCTTGTAATAACTCTGCTGATATTTTTTGCAATAAGTCTCTTTGGCTCGAAATAACAATTGAGCTATATTGGGGCAAATATCTTCTATTTTTTTAATAACTCGGCCCTTTGTTAAATGCTTTGAGGCTACATGTGGCTTTGGTAGTTGAGAGGAATCAATTTTCCTCTGATGTGGCAGTGGAGGCTTTCTCGGACTGATAGATATTTTTGATTTTTGATTAAACACTGTTAATTTGATTTGTTTCTGTGTGTTAGGCTTAATCAAGCCTAAATTATGTTTTCCATTCTTTAACTGTGTTTAATTTAGTGGATTAGGCCTTTTATTGTCGATCTTAGCCGTAATCCATTAAAACTGTGAAAACAATCTTCAAATCTCAGTTCTGCTATGGTTAGGTCTTCAACACTGATACTCTTTTCTTTTTTAAATTTTACTGTGTCTTGTTGATGTGCAGGTGCGCAGAAAGTTCTTATGGAATCAATGCTCATGATGCATTGACGAAACATGGTATGGAACCTTGCAGAATGATCTTCTTTAATGAATGAAAGCCTGGAGGATCATCATCCTCGGATTTTATTTTTCCTTTAATATAATGGAAAAAACATTAAAACCTGCAAAATACAAAAAATGTTATAAAAATCCTCCGTGGATGGGTAAGACTGCTTCAGTGGTGGTGGTTAGGAGCATGCCCGTTGGATGACAACATTCAATGACGGAGATTGAGCGTTGAGGTTCAAAGGAGGCAGTCGAAAGAATGGTGGAAAGTTTAAGTTAGGGCCATTGATCTTGCAAAGATCAACGGTCGGGAGAAATAGTAATAATATAAAGCGAAAGAGTCACTTTACAATAAGACAGGTGGAAATGCAAAGAAAATAGGTTAAAAATCCTTTGGCGGAGGAAATATGCGTAGGAGGGAAATTAGGGGTTTCTGAAAAATCGTGGGCCGTTGGATCATATTGGCCCCTGAGATCAACGACAGAGATCAATTTTAAAAGTCCCTTGGTGATAGGCGGAGGGCGATAGTGTAATGACAGGATTGAATGCTGGCTATTGATCTGCAGAGATCAATGGTGGAAGACGAACGCGATAGAATGCAATGAAAATGGGGAAAGCAGTTTCAAATTTGGAAACCAGTGGTATTGCGCGACAAAAAGGCGGATAGGTGGTTTCAACTTTTCAAATGCGATATGCGTTCCCGCCCGACACGTGGCATTTGAAAACCGCTTACATCACGTAATTTATGAGAATTATCATTCAAGCATGAATTTATGTGAAAATGCACGTCTACCATCAGATATGGGGTCTTAGATCTGGGCTGTGGAAAGAGCGCGATACAGGACAGCTGCTCGAGAGATAACAAGTGGGACAGAGCATGAGTGGTTTTAATTTAGCCTATTGGATAAAAATATGAATGGTGGAGATCAAATCTATAGGAATGCAGGACCCACAGGAGTCAGGCCTGTCAGGATTATTCTGAATCGTCAGATGAAAATAGATCAACGGCTGAGATTGAAACTAGAGTTAAATCGAAATGATACACGAGGCGGAGAAAGGGTTAATATGGGCCGTTGATCTGCAGAGATCAATGGCAGAGATTGGCTGGAAAAAACATTAAAAGCAGCGCTGCATATTTTTAACAAAGGTCGAGGGGTGTGATCTGGACCGTCGGATCTTAACACGTGGATGGCCCAGATGCAATCGGAGGATTGCGATCGGCGAGGGCATAGATAGAGGAGTGCTGATGCGATTAGACGTGGACCGTCGATCTTGTTGAAGCCTTGAAAATCGGGTCTACAACAAGGGGGATACCCACTCGGTCCGGACCTTGGTTGGCAGCTCCTTTTTCGTTTGGTATAGTGGGTCTGACTGGGGATAATGGGACCGATTTCCCAATATGTGTGTGTGTGTTGAGAATTTATATTTCCTTTCTAAAAGTTCCTAAGTGAAATGCTTTTATTCTAATTCTAATCTATAACATGCAATTGTATTCTAATAAATAGAAATATCTAATTCTAAACTAACCCGGGATGTAATCTTTCCGTTATGCGATCTAAAATGATTTCAAATAAAAATTGGTAATAAAGATCATTCAACTGTTATAAGAAAATAATTCAATAAATATAAACCACTTTGTATAAAAAGTTAGACGAAACAGTTGTGAAAAACATATCGCATAATAAGCTACTCATATATTAAGCATAAACAAATAACTATCACCGTAAAAAAGTGCCAAATGATAACTCAAGCATTCAAGCATTAATACATAAACAACTGAACATAAATATCACTTTAACACAGAGGCAGAAATAGTTAAGAGATAAAAGTACCATTTATAACTAGTTCTACTCATGAGCTTCAAGCAATAATGACTTATCTCTTCTTAATCCAACATCCACTAAGAGTACAAAAGTGCAACATCAGTAGTAGATATTAAACGCAGATATCAATAAATCTTGTTCCATTCATTCATAAAAACCTCCTCAGAGGGTGCAAAAGTGCATGTTCTGAGGACAAGTTTTTGACAAATTTCAGGACCCTTCTCTAAATGCATGAGAAGGGTTTAAATACTACTAACTAAATCTAAAAATAATTTATTACAAAAATGTAGGATACGGTTTAAATGACCGTCCTCTTTTTAAGCAAAAATAAAGCAAAATTAATACTAAATCTAAAATTAAAACTAACAACTAACTACTTGTGAATCTGTTCTTTGAAATTGCAAGTGTTCAGCATTTGTTTGAGAAGAGTTGGCTGGCCGACTTTTGAATTTAATTTTCCTGTGAAAATGGAATCAGCAAGAGCTGGCGCCATCTTCGTGGCAGAATTGATGATACATTTGAGAGTCATGCACTGGCTGTGTGGTTTTACCAAACACGCCCAGTAAGAATCCCAATTCAACTTAGTTAACCTTTTAATCGATTCTGCCTTTTCTTGAGCCTTCTGTCTCCAATCTGTCTGTAGTTGTTGTGCTTTTGGTAGATACCCTGGAGTAGTTTTTGAGATCAAATTTTCCTTGTGAAAATTTTCATTTATGCAATCAATAACATTATTTGTTGCTGTGGCTACTTCTTCTGTCGCTTGCTCTGCTTTCCTGATTTGTGCATCCCAATTATTAAAGAGCATTTCTTTATGATTGTCATTGATTATTGGAGCATTTTCTCTTTTCCCCTCCTTTGTTTCTTGCCAAGCCAAATAGTCAGTAACTCTTTTATCAGTTAAATCATAATCATGTCGTAAGTCTACGACATGATTAGTGATTTTATCACTTTCTTCACAATAAGAGTTCCATTGTAATATTCTTTGGCATAATATTTCCTGTTGCTGCAGTAGTTGGTCATTTAAGGAAATGGACTCTGTGATGAATTCTGTAAGCTTGGGATCATCTTTGTGCATCTCTTGCATAACTTGTAGCTGTTTTTCTTTTTCAGTCAAATTGTTCTGGTATCCTATCTACATTTGTTGGAAGTCCTGTTGTAAATTTTCAAGCTGTTTCTGTGCTTCATTGTTGGCGTTGGCTTGTTGCAGTTGTTGTTGCAAAACCTGTAATTGATCTTCTTTCTCATTCAGTAATTGCCATACCTCAGATGCTTTATCAATGGTTGCAGAGGCATATGCTCCTGTGATCTGAGATAATTTGGTGAGATTTTCAGTTGGATTAGTGGTAGGATCTTTCCATAGGACATCTAATTGTTCTGCATCATGAGAGAGCACATTTTCCAATTTTCTTTTCTTCCTTTGTCTTTTTACCATTTCCTTGTGTTGTGGACTACAAAATACATCAAGAGGAGGAATTTCCTCTATTTTGAGCATAATTTCAGAGGATGGGGTAATGGGAATATGTTCCATTTCTGAGACATTGCTAGTTATTCTTGTGATTATATCTTTTGTTGTCTGTACATTACTCACAGGTGTCTGTGTGTTCTGTCTTTAAATATTGATTAAATCATTGAATGTATCCCATTCTTTATCTAACTCAGTTCTGACTTATGGTTGCTGTACAATGAGAGGGGGAAGATTTAGCTGAGGAGAGGTCGAAACCTGTTGCTGTGAGAGCTCCTTTGACTGGGCAGTATCCCTTACTGACCCTTCACTTTTATCATGGTCATTGTCAGACCTCTTAGAGTGTTCAGACGTTTCTCTCCCAAACTTGGATTTAGATCTGTCTGTACCTGAACTTCCACTGAGACTAATACTGGGAGCTGGTTCCCTTATGGATTCCAGGCGTAATTTATCCAAAGGGATAGTAGTTAACCTCCTTTCCCTGTATATCTTGAACTCTTGAAATTCTGCTGGAGGAAACCGTATTTGGGCTGAATGTAGAATCTCTTTAAATGTGCCTTTTTCTTGGAACATGTCATCAAAAATATCATCTTCTTTAGAAAACACTCTTATTTTGACTGCAGTAGTGAAAATTTTAACAATATTATAGGGGTCGAACGGTCTTCTTGGAAACTTGAACAAACGTAAACATGTAATGTTGTTTACTTCTTTGAATGCATGGCCTACATCAAATAATGAAAAGGCTCCACAGGCCACATGAAATTGTGGCCAGATAGCCTTCTCTTTGTCCTTCAAATCTTTAGTCAAACCTCCTTCTCCGCAGGTTTGATAAGAAATTTATTGTGCCATGAGTTTATCAAGAACATACAAAGGTAAAACATGAGGGGAAGCAAAAATTCCAAAAACCCTGACATATGTAAACAATTCTTCTCCAAACCATCTCGTAACAGGCAGTATGTCTACCTCTGCTTCAGGAGAAAACCTAGTAGCATCTTTATCATACAAAATTTTGTACAAGGGAAACATGACTTCATGACATATCTTGTAAAAATAGGGAATGAACTTGGAATCCCACAATTCTTTGTGATAAATATGAATGGGTAAGGGGTCTTGAGTCGTCTATTTCCAACCCATTAAAGGAAACTTGGAAACATAACAGATTGAATCCATCACATAAGCAGATAAGTAAAAAGGGGGATAAATTCTTTGAGAAACAACTCTTTTATACCGATAATTCAAAATGACTGTGGCTAAGTTGTCAGATAGTATCTTAGCCCAATCCACAACAATAGCATTAACAACGAAATTCAATAATAGTAGCCATTCAGATGAAAAATTATTAATGTTTGGCTTTCTAAAAAGCCTACAAATCATAACAACAGCAAAGCAATACAGAGAAGTGAGAGAACCAGTACTATACATACCGTTTTTATCCTTTTTTAATGGTTCATCTCTCCTTGACCATTCCTTGGTGCATTCTTCCAGGTTTTCATTTTCTTTAGTAAACTTCTCCATGAACTGTTTGTTATAAGTCGCCTGTGGCTCCGTCAAATGATACATGAGTCTCAAATCTTGTGGAGTAAATGAGCCAATGAGTTCTTGACCTTGAGTCTTAAACTGTCTCTTTGTAATATCAGTGTTGTCCAGTACCCATTTAACCATATCCGTGTATGGAAGAATTTTGGGCCTTGCCACTATCCGGTGCAAGAATGATCAAGCTAGCTCTGTAATGGACACATCAGAAGACCCATGTGAGCTTGCAGTAGCTATAACCTCCATGACTCTGGGGTTCTCTTCCTCAAGTATATTATACATGCCTTCCCAAGTAGTAATACCAGCATCTTTGTTACAGGCGGTGTCTGTATACAAGGGTGTCATTTCTTTGTCTTTAGAATTCAGAGTCTTGTCTTTCTTTCCCATAATACCCTGAATATTTCTTTGTATAGTTCTCTGTTCTTCGCTCCTTTAGTTTCTGAATTAAGTGAGAATAATGATAAGAAAAATGTGACGGGAAAGTTTTAAACGCTGAAGACGTATAAAATATACCACCTTACGTGAAATAGCTCTTTGATCAGAACGAAACCATATTTCATTAATGATTGACAACTAATTCATTGATTAACATTAAAGCGCATAACCAGGTCTCAGTTTATGGAAATATTTTTTTCATATAATGAGCCTTAAATATCTGCGATAAGGCGATCTGCGATTTGCTTCACAATATCGCAGATCGCAAACTCGTAAAATTGCAATATCACAATACCGCAATATCGCAATATCGCAAAATAGATGGATCGTAGCAAATGAAAAATCTCCATTAATGTGTTTTTCTGCGAAATGCGATTTGCGATATATGCCATCGCATATCGGTGGTTTTGAGATTTTCAACGTAACATATGACATTTGAAGCATGCGATGCAATGAATGTTCTTTTAATGCGTAGTTTCGTATCGCGATCTCGCAATCTTAGAATTCCGCTTGTAAGGAGGTATTCACTACCTTTTTACGATGCGATATTTATTTAAAGAATGATTTTATTCTATCCTATCATAAAACTTAAGTTTTTAGATTTTTCAAGGGATATTATCCTAAGTTTATGATAGTAAGTATTATTGAAAAAGGAAATACAAGCACTAATCGATTTTTAAATTTTTTTGACTAAGGGTCCCCATTTATTTAGTATTAGTGATAATACTAAATAAAAAGGGGGGTTGTTGTTGGCCACAACAATTGGCGATTCACTCGGAAGAACCAGTTATCTCTGATTTTCTTTTGAATTTTCTAAACTTTCAAAATAGAAATTTTTTCAGAAAATCAAACTTTATTATAGAAAGACAAAGTACATTATGCTTTTATCTATCAATGATATTTCGTTTCTCCTATATTCAACTTTGATTGTTTACTTCCTCAAGCTAGTCCTTGTATCTACATCAGTCATTACTTAGTTTATAAAGATAAAAACAAAGGTTTCTCTGTAAATCAGTTTTAAATATGCTCATTTGTCGTAGGTAGAGCCTCTGCTGCGAGCAGGCGTTTATAGCCTCGACATGGTTACCTGTTACCCAACAATGATCCTGTATCCTACTTAGAGAAATATACAATTTTCAAAGAGAAATCCATATCCACACTTATTGTTTTTATTTATTTTTTAATCCTTAAAGAACAATGTCTTGGTTTTGTAGCCAATTTATGACAGTGCCATTCACTTGATTTATAAATTTGCTGAAGAAGCTGGCTCGTGATGAGACCCCTTGTCTTTTGATTGCAACAATCTTGAGTCATTGCCCTGTTGTGGTATGCAGTATTGGAAAAGTCAGCAAGCTATAATATCTATGATCATGATAAGTCGGCTCGTGATGAGACCTCTTACTCTTTAAGTTAAAGTGTATCATTGGATTATTCCCTGAACATTTTAATTTCCTAGGTAGGGAGGAAGTCATTGTTTCCTTAAGATAGTTCTGGACGACAATGATAGAGTTTTTTGGAAAGAAATTTTCTACAGAGAATCTTCATTTTGTTATTGATACTTTTCATTAGACTGATATGAAACAATTTCCCACTAAAGGTTGTTTTTTTATCAAAATTTACAAGGTTGAAACTAGTATCATTTCTAGGCCTAAAGCCTTTAACTATATCTTTCAATAATAATGATCAATTTTCTAGAAGAATTCTATTTATACAAGTAAAAAAACAAAATCTAAAAGAGAAATTGTATCTTTTTCGTGAATTCCAAATGTAACCATTTACAATTGGTTTTATTATGAAAATAAAGAAAACTATTATACAAAATAGAAGAATGATCTCCTATGGAAAATATTTTTTGAGGATCTGTCCGTTAACAGGTAAAGACTCTCTTTTTCCTGTTAAATCCTGTAACATAAAAGTAGATGGACCTATGACTTCTGCGATTTGGAAAGGACCAAGCCACATTCGTTGAAATTTTGTATATTTCCCTTTTTCCTCATGAGCCTTGTCCCATTTTAAAACTAGATCTCCGATCTGAAAGTCCTTTCTGGATATCATGTTTGAATCAAAAGAAGCTTTCACTAATTCTTGGTGATGAGCATGAGTTATTTTGGCCTTTTCTTGTTGTTCTTCCAGCTTTATTATTTCCAGCTGCCTTAATTGTAAGGAAGAAGTTGGTGCTTCATCAATATATTGAACTAAGGCCAAAGAAGGAATTGCTAGATGAGTTGGAAGAACCACTTCTTTCCCATAAACTAAATTAAAGGGAGAAGTGCCAATGGAGGCTTTCTGCGTTATTCGATCTGCCCATAAAGCATATATTAAAGACTTATGCCAATTTTTGTGATTTTGATCAATGGTTCACTTAATGATTCTGATTAAGTTTTTATTTGTAGATTTAGCTAACCCATTCCCCTGTGGGTAATAATTGGCAGAGTATTTAAGTTTGAAACCCCTTTTGAGTGAAAATTCAGTCATAGCATTACCAGAAAAATACGATGCATTATCAAACATTAAAGCAGAAGGTAAACCAAACCTGGTGATTATGAACTGATCTATGAACTCGATGATATGCTCGGCATTGGCCGTCTTGAGAGGAACTGCTTCTACCCATTTAGTAAAATAATCAGTTGCTGTAAGGATATACCTATGTTGTTTAGAAGAGTGAGGAACGATCTCACCTATTATGTCCAATCCCCATTGATCAAAAGGTTGCTCAATGTTGACTGGTTGCAGCGGCAATGATGGTTTCTTTTGTTTTCCAGTGGCGGTTTGAAAAAATTGACATTTCCTTACGTAACTATGTGAATCTTTGAATAATGTGGGCCAGTAATAGCCTGCGCGGAGGATTTTATGTGCAGTAGCGTCTCTTGCATAATGTCCGCCTGCTGGCCCATCGTGGAGTTCCTGCAAGACTTTTTCAGCTTCAGATTTCTCAAGACATCTAAGGAGAACAGAATCATAATTCATTCTAAAAAGAACATCATTCACGAGCTGATATTGTTTAACTTTTAACCTTAGAGCTCTTTTCTTGGTGTAATCGAGATTTGGAGGAGCATATCCATTCTTTAGATAAAATATGATATCAGAATATAATGATTCAACATTGTTTAGGCTTACCTCATACATTTGTATCTCTGCAGATGGCTTTTCATAAATAAGCGATGCTCCAACTAGTATTTTGTAGAAGCCTTGACCTCTTACAATACTTGCTGGTTTGATTTCTACGTCATATTCTTGTAAGGCAGTAATCCAATTGGCTCTTTTCTCACCCACATCTTTCTGTATTAGGAGATTTATTACCGTTGGAAATGGTACTATGATTTTTGTATGGGTTTTAAGTAAAAAGGGTCTGAAATATTTAATTTCTTTGAAAACAGCATAAGCTTGTTTCTCTACATCTGAATAATTCAACTCAGCCCCTTGTAAATTTGAATTGAAAAAAGAAATTGGGGCTTCTGCCTTGTCTTGATTTTCTTGAGTGAGTATCGCAGCATATGATTTATCAGAGGAAAATGTATATAAAATAAAAGGATCGGAAAAATTTGGAGTTGCTAAAGATGGAGCATTAACAATTGCTTGTTTGATCAGATTGAATGCCTCATATTCGTTTTGGCCCCATTTGAAGTTTGAATTATTTTTAATCATTGCTTGTAAAGGAGATACAATTCTTGAAAAATCTGGCACAAATCTCTTTACAAAATTAATTTGGCCAAGGAAAGATTGCATAGCTTTCTTGTTGTGAGGTAAGGGTATTTCAGAAATCTCCTTGATTCTATCAGGATCAATATGAATTCCAAATTTTGATACTATGAATCCAAGAATTTTTCCTTCACTTAATGCAAAAAAGGATTTTTGGGATTAAGTGAAATTCCATACCTTTGACAACGTTGAAAGATCTGTTTTAAGTCTTTAAGATGATTGCTTCGTTTCCTGGAATATACAGTTATATCATCCAAGTAAATTACCACTGATTTGTTAACTAATCCCTTGAAAGCGATGTCCATTGCTCTCTGAAATGTGGCACCAGCGTTGATTAGACCAAAAGGCATCTTTTGATATGCATAAGTGCCCCATTTGGTTCTGAATGTGGTTTTCAATTGATCATCAGGATGGACCAACACTTGGTTGTAACCAGAGAAACCATCTAAGAAGGACATTAATTCTGATCCCGCAACTGCCTGCAATATTTGCTCCATAGGAGGCAAAGGAAAATTATCTTTTTGGCAGGCTTTGTTAAGATTTCGAAAGTCGATGCAAATTCTAATGTATCCGTTCTTCTTTCTAACAATAACCATATTGGAAACCCATTTAGAATGTCGAACGGGAAAAATAATCTTGGCTTTCAATAACTTATTGAGTTCAGATTTGATCTGGTTTTCTAGATTGGGATGGATCTTTCTCAGCATTTGTTGGACAGGTTTTTCATCGTTTATCATTGTGATAGTATGTTGGATGATATAAGTATCATAAGTTTTGAGTTCATTGTAGTTCCAAGCAAAGACACTTTTGTATTGTTTTAAAAGACGAACATATGCTAATTTTTCTTCAGGAGCTAGACCAAGGCCTAGGTTGATATTCTGTGGTTTGGCATCAGCTCCTAGATTTACTAATTCATAATTCAAAATTGAACTTTGCAGTTTTGAATTGGTAGATCTTTTGAATCGATCTTTCAAATCATAAAGGTCTTCTAACTTGACTACTGACTTTGGCATAGAATTATTAGTGCTATCTTGTTGCAATTGTCTGTCATGTTGGTCTTAATCAATTATCTGATTGGTGTAAGATCCTTCAGATGTGAGGAAAATTAAAATATCAGGATCATCGTTGAAAATCCTCCAATTGGTAATGCTATCAGGAATTGAGGGTCTAAATATTAATTCGATTGAAAATCAATCAGGGCTATAGTCTTCTGCAGGAATGAGCTTGGAAGTTACATTAGCTAGAAGGTTTGCACTAGCATTCTGGAGTCTGGGAATTGATGAAATATTAAATGCTATAAAGTGTTTAGTCAGATCTTGAACTAAAGATTGATAATGCTTTAAATGACATGATAAACAATGTATAGTATTGCGTACCTGTTTGATTGCAATTTCAGAATCAACGAAAAATTGTAAATATTTGATATCTAATCCGATTGCTTTATATAATCCTTGGACTAAAGCTTTGTATTCTGCAGTATTATTAGTGCAATCGAACTCAAGTCTGCAAGTTAGCATAATTTTGTTTCCCTCTGGACTAATAAACACGCATCCTGCTCTTGCTCCTTCATTAGACTTAGAACCATAAAAAAATAACTTCCAAAATAAAGATTTTTTTACAGGAGTATCTATAAAATTAATACATCTAGAACTATCTATTTGAGAAAATTTTTATATTTGAGATAAAACAGAATGTTCTAAGTAAGGTGAAGTATGAGCATTAAAATTTCCTAACAAAGAATCAACTGAATAATTTCCAATAATGTTATTGCTGTATGCTACCGGTTCATTTTCTCCTTCCAGTTCTGTTATTATGTATTTCTGATGTTTTTCTCGCTCAACCTTTATCTGATTTGGTTTACCATTGTAAGGAAGCCACATGTACGACCAATCAGTTGCAAAGTATCCATGAAGTTTTTCTGACCAATCTATGCTAAGAATTAAGCCATAAAATTCTGGAATATCTGCAACTAAAATGTCGATAACTTGACATATCTTTGGATTAGATGACAGTCTTATGGTAACCTGATTTAATTCGCCGATCACTTCAACTTGCGATCGATCTAGCTGAACTATGCGCACAACAATTTTTTGTGGTTGAATGTTCAATTTTGCATATATTGATTTTGGTAAAATATTAGATGAAGCTCCAGAATCCACTAAGCAATTATGCAAATTTTTATTGAAAAATTCATAAGTAAGAAGAAATGGGGGAGTATGAGATCTCGACCTTCCTCCAATTAAAGAAATATTTTCTAGATCAACTTTACTAATCATATTAGTTGGAGGTCTTCCCATCTCATGGGAAGCTTGAGAAATTACAGGTGCGGGCAAAGGTTTTTCTGGTATAGCATGTAATTATTTCAAAAGTACCTTTTGCTGGTGTTTTAACTTGCTCAATTCATAAAAAGTGATGTTAGCCCTAGTCTTCTTCATGTCTTCTATGATATTATACTCCATTTCATTCGAAACGATCAGCGTTTTTGATGGAGTTGATGAATCTGTTTGGACTGGGCTGGTTTGAATCGCTTTAGATGTTGTTTTCTTGGTTGCAACTTTATCCTTAGTCATTGAGCTTGCGCTCTTTGGCTTAGGAGTAGGTTGAGGATGATCAAGTTGATTTCTACTTCGAGTGCTAACCGGGGATGCCTCTTGATCTTCTTCATCTGTGAGGATGAAATCCCACATACCTTGTACCTCTACAACTTCTTCTTCATTGATAGTTTCTTCAGTAGCAATCTCTTCTTCTTCTTCTTCTGATTTAGCATTTGTAATAGCATTTGGTAGCTTTGAATCAGTTGAAGGGTTTCTTCTATAAGGCTTGAACGACTTTTTAGAAGATGTTTCTGCCACTTGTTTCTTAATGTCAACCATTTCGTTGGACATGGTCTTCAGAACTTTCTGCAATCCTTCTAAATCGAATGGATCTTTCGATTCTTTTTTCTTGGGGTCTTCCTTAAAAGTAACCTTCTTGGATTTTCGTTCCTCTATATAATTTTTCTTTTCTAGAGCAATGATACGTTTCTCTATTACTATTTCTTCCTTCATATTGTCAACTAAAGTTGTTTTGTTAGCCTTATCAACGAAGATTGCTATATTTGATGGTAAAGCAGAGATGTACCATTCACTTCGCACTTCTTCGCTAGGCTTGGAAGCAGTAGGAATTTTATTTAACAGTTTATTGAAAAGTGAATTAAAATCCTTGATAGGTTCTTTTGACTCAACTCGAAGATTGGACAGGTCATTGATCAGTGTCGCTGTAGACCTGTAAT
Source organism: Pinus albicaulis (assembly GCA_034641835.2). Lineage (NCBI taxonomy): Eukaryota > Viridiplantae > Streptophyta > Pinopsida > Pinales > Pinaceae > Pinus > Pinus albicaulis. The sequence continues at coordinate 1,302,898,076 of CM076579.1, forward strand.
CACCAAACTTAGTCAAAAATTGATCTTGGAAGATATCCCAACTAGTAATAGATCTAGACGGTAATGAGAAATACCATGATCCGGATGCTTCTTATAGAGTATAGGGAAAAAATCGGATGACAGCATCTTCATTAGTAACTCCATTGAGATTTATGGACAACATAAATTTATTTATATGCTCTTCTGCTAGCATGCCTGCTTCAGGATTAAACTTAGGCAGCCATTTTTCAGGATGAGCCGGTATTTGACTCAAGGGTGCAGGCATTAAGACTGCCCCTAGGTTATTCCATGGAGATTGGGCCATCGCTGAACTAATAACAGAAGAAAGTGCATAAGATGATCCCTGCGGTTGGGAAGATGAGGATATTACGATTCCAGATGTTTGAGAAGGAGATGTAGAATTTCCAATGGACTGACGGACAATAGTCTAAAGTGGAGGGGTGGATGGTTGAATTCGCAGTGAAGAGGTTGAGATGGATGATAATGATGAAAGAGTCTCACTATCAGACCCTTTAGGTGATTTCCTTGCTCTCTTCCTTGTAGGTATAGGTAACTAAGTTTGTTGAATGCCAAGCTTTTCGCTCTGTAATCTGGTAAGAGGATGAGCAGGATTATATTGCAAAGTTACACTTCCTTGAGATTTATCAGATCTTTGAGGTGATATTGAAAATAGCTGAAGTTTATGGGTCAAAGATTCAACTTCAGGAGGTTTAATAGTAGATTCTTCTGAAAAGTCATGGTTTGTGGCATTGGCTGTTGTTCTTTCGACTTCTAGCTCTAGATTTAAAGATTCTAAGTGCAAAGGAGAAGTCGGGGGAGATGGTGAGGGCGGTTTACTCTCAAAATGGTATTTAGATTTTGACTTACTTGCCATTCATAGTTCGGGGCCCTCCTTCTAGCACCAAATATGTTGAAGCCCCGAAAATCGGGTCTACAACAAGGGGATACCCACCCGGTCTGGACCTTGGTTGGCAACTCTTTTTCCGTTTGGTATAGTGGGTCCGACTGGGGATAATGGGACTAGTTTCCCAATATGTGTGTGTGTGTTGAGAATTGATATTTCCTTTCTAAAAGTTCCTAAGTGAAATGCTTTTATTCTAATTATAATCTAATATCATGCAAATTGTATTCTAATAAATAGAAATATCTGATTCTAAACTAACCCGGGATGTAATCTTTCCGTTATGTGATCTAAAATGATTTCAAATAACAATTGGTAATAAATATCATTCAACTGTTATAAGAAAAGAATTCAATAAAGATAAACCACTTCGTATAAAAAGTTAGACGAAACAGTTGTGAAAAACATATCGCATAATAAGCTACTCATATATTAAGCATAAATAAATAGCTATCACCGTACAGAAGTGCCAAATGATAACTCAAACATTCACGCATCAATATATAAACAACTGAACATGAATATCACTTTAACACAAAGGCAGAAATAGTTAAGAGATAAAAGTACCATTTATAACTAGTTCTACTCATGAGCTTCAAGTAATAATGACTTATCTCTTCTTAATCCAACATCCACTAAGAGTACAAAAGTGCAACATCAGTAGTAGATATTAAATGCAGATATCAATAAATCTTGTTCCATTCATTCATCAAAACCTCCTCGAAGGGTGCAAAAGTGCATGTTCTGAGGACAAGTTTTTGACAAATTTCAGGACCCTTCTCTAAATGCATGAGAAGGGTTTAAATACTACTAACTAAATCTAAAAATAATTTATTACAAAAATGTAGGATCCAGTTTAAATGACCGTCCTCTTTTTAGGAAAAAATAAAGCAAAATTAATACTAAATCTAAAATTAAAACTAACAACTAACTACTTGTGAATCTGTTCTTTGAAATTGCAAGTGTTCAGCATTTGTTTGAGAAGAGTTGGCTGGCCGACTTTTGAATTTAATTTTCCTGTGAAAATGGAATCAGCAAGAGCTGGCGCCATCTTCGTGGCAGAATTGATGATACATTTGAGAGTCATGCACTGGCTGTGTGGTTTTACCAAACACGCCTAGTAAGAATCCCAATTCAACTTAGTTAACCTTTTAATCGATTCTGCCTTTTCTTGAGCCTTCTGTCTCCAATCTGTTTGTAGTTGTTGTGCTTTTGGTAGATACCCTGGAGTAGTTTTTGAGATCAAATTTTCCTTGTGAAAATTTTCATTTATGCAATCAATAACATTATTTGTTGCTGTGGCTACTTCTTCTACCACTTGCTCTGCTTTCCTGATTTGTGCATCCCAATTATTAAAGAGCATTTCTTTATGATTGTCATTGATTATTGGTGCATCTGCTCTTTTCCCTTCCTCTGTTTCTTAACAAGCCAAATAGTCAGTAACTCTTTTATCAGTTAAATCATAATCATGTCGTAAGTCTACGACATGATTAGTGATTTTATCACTTTCTTCACAATAAGAGTTCCATTGTAATATTCTTTGGCATAATATTTCCTGTTGCTGCAGTAGTTGGTCATTTAAGGAAATGGACTCTGTGATGAATTCTGTAATCTTGGGTTCATCTTTGTGCATCTCTTGCATAACCTATAGCTATTTTTATTTTTCAGTCAAACTGTTCTAGTATCCTATCTGCATTTTTTGGAAGTCCTATTGTAATTTTTCAAGTTGTTTCTGTGCTTCATTGTTGGCGTTGGCTTGTTGCAGTTGTTGTTGCAAAACCTGTAATTGATCTTCTTTCTCATTTAGTAATTGCCGTACCTCAAATGCTTTATCAATGGCTGTAGAGGCATATGCTCCTGTGATCTGAGATAATTTGGTGAGATTTTTAGTTGGATCAGTGGTAGGATCTTGCCATAAGGACGTCTAATTGTTCTGCATCACGAGAGAGAAAATTTTCCAATTTTCTTTTATTCCTTTGTCTTCTTACCACTGCCTTGTGTTGTGGACTATAAAATACATCAAGAGGAGGAATTTCCTCTATTTTGAGCATAATTTCAGAGGATGGGGTAATGGGAATATGTTCCATTTATGAGACATTGCTAGTTATTCCTGTGATTATATCTTTTGTTGTCTGTACATTACTCATAGGTGTCTGTGTGTTCTGTCCTTCAATATTGATTAAATCATTGAATGTCTCCCATTCTTTATCTAACTCAGTTCTGACTGATGGTTGCTGTACAATGAGAGGGGGAAGATTTAACTGAGGAGAGGTCGAAACTTTTTGCTGTGAGAGCTCCTTTGACTGGGCAGTATCCCTTACTGACCCTTCACTTTTATCATGGTCATTGTCAGACCTCTTAGAGTGTTCAGACGTTTCTCTCCCAGACTTGGATTTAGATCTTTCTGTACCTGAACTTCCACTGAGACTAATACTGGGAGTTGGTTCCCTTATGGATTCCAGGCGTAATTTATCCAAAGGGATAGTAGTTAACCTCCTTTCCCTGTATATATTGAACTCTTGAAATTCTGCTTGAGGAAACCGTATTTGGCTGAATGTAGAATCTCTTTAAATGTGCCTTTTTCTTGGAACATGTCATCAAAAAGATCATCTTCTTTAGAAAACACTATTATTTTGACTGCAGTAGTGAAATTTTTAACAATATCAAAGGGGTCGAATGGTCTTCTTGGAAAATTGAACAAACGTAAACATGTGATGTTGTTTACTTCTTTGAATGCATGGCCTACATCAAATAATGAAAAGGCTCCACAGGCCATAGGAAATTGTGGCTATATAGCCTTCTTTTTGTCCTTCTAATATTTTGTCAAACCTCCTTCTCCACAGGTTTGATAAGCAATTTCTCGTGCGATGAGTTTATTTGGAACATACAAAGGTAAAACATGAGGGGAAGCAAAACTTCCAAAAACCCTGACATATGTAAATAGTTCTTCTCCAAACCATATTACAACAGGTAGTATGTCTACCTCTGCTTCAGGAGAAAACCTAGGAGCATCTTTATCATACAACATTTTGTACAAGGGCAACATGACTCCATGACATATCTTGTAAAAATAGGGAATGAACTTGGAATCCCACAATTAGTTGTGATAAATATGAATGGGTAAGGGGTCTTGAGTCATCCATTTCCAACCCATTAAAGGAAACTTGGAAACATAACAGATTGAATCCATCACATAAGCAGATAAGTAAAAGGGGAATAAATTCTTTGAGAAACAGTTCTTTTAGACCGATAATTCAAAACGGCTGTGGCTAAGTTGTCAGATAATATCTTAGACGAATCCACAATAGTAGCATTAACAGCGGCATTCAATAATGGTAGCCATTCAGATGAAAACTTATTAATTTCTGGATTTCCAAAAAGCCTACAGAGCATAGCAGCAGCAAAGCAATACGGAGAAGTGAGAGAACCAGTACTATACATACCATGTTTATCCTTTTTTAATGGTTCATCTCTCCTTGACCAGTCCTTGGTGCATTCTTCTAGGTTTTCATTTTCTTTAGTAAACTTATCCATGAAATGTCTGTTATAAGTCGCCTGTGGCTCTAGAAAATGATACATGAGTCTCAAATCTTGTGGAGTAAATGAGCCGATGAGTTCTTGACCTTGAGTCTTAAACTGTCTGTTTGTAATATCAGTGCTGTCCAATACCCATTTAACCGTATCTGTGTATGGAAGAATTTTGGGCCTTGCCGCTATCCGGTGCAAGAATGAGCAAGCTAGCTCTGTAATGGACGCATCAAAAGACCCATGTGAGCTTGCAGTAGCTATAACCTCCATTACTTTGGGGTTCTCTTCCCCAAGTATATTATACATGCCTTCCTAAGTAGTAATACCAGCATCTTTGTTACAGGCGGTGTCTATATACAAGGGCGTCATTTCTTTGTCTTTAGAATTTAGATTCTTGTCTTTCTTTCCCATAATACCCTGAATATTGATTTGTATAGTTCTCTATTCTTCGCTCCTGCAATTTACGAATTAAGTGAGAATAATGATAAGAAAAAGGTGATGGGAAAGTTTTAAATGCTGAAGACGTATAAAATATACCACCTTACGTGAAATAGCTCTTCGATCAGAACGAAACCATATTTCATTAATGATTGACAACCAATTCATTGATTAACATTAAAGCGCATAACCAGGTCTCGGTTTATGGAAAGATTTTTTTGGTATAATGAGCCTTAAATATCTGCGATAAGGTGATCTGCGATCTGCTTCGTAATATTGCAAAATCGTAATATCACAGATTGCAATCTCGTAAAATTGCAATATCACAATACCAAAATATCGCAATATCGCAAAATAGCTGGATCGTAGCAAATGAAAAATATCCGTTAATGTGTTTTTCTGCGAAATGCAATTTGCAATATATGCCATCGCATATTGGCGGTTTTGAGATTTTCAACATAACATATGACATTTGAAGCATGCGATGCGATGAATGTTCTTTTAATGCGTAGTTTCGTATCACGATCTCGCAATTTTAGAATTCCACTTGTAAGGAGGTATTTATTACCTTTTTGCAATGTGATTTTTCTTTAAAGAATGATTTTATTCTATCCTATCATAAAACTTAAGTTTTTAGATTTTTCAAGGGATATTCTCCTAAGTTTATGATAGTAAGTTTTATTTAAAAAGGAAATACAAGCACTAATCGATTTTTAAATTTTTTTAACTAAGGGTCCCCATTTATTTAGTATTAGTGATAATACTAAATAAAAAGGGGAGTTGTTGCTGGCCACAACAAATATGCAGATCATATCGACAGTGGGAAATGAATCGGGAGGTAGCCAATCGGAGGTGGTGAATAAAATATATAAAGCGCCCAATGAAAACTTCCGACGCGAGATCGCGCTGGTCGTTTGATTGGTCCAAGATCAACGATGGAGAAGAGCTTCGACCAATGAATGGAGGGCTTAGTTATAATATTAAAAAATAAAGTTTTTTCCGAAATACAAAGGTTTTTTGTATTCAGGGAGGGGTTTTATATTATGCTTAGCGCCCATTTGTGGGGCCTTAGGGTATATGGAAAGAAGCGAAGGGCGAGGGTTTTATACAACAGGGCTCATTGGAATCGAAACGATGGAGGGGCATTTTCAATCTACCCATTATAAAATCTTTGATGCGAGATCCTGTTGACCATCGATCGGCCTTTTAGATTGACGGTATTTTTTATTAAAAACATTGAACTGGCGGGTTTAATATAAACATAGGAAAAGTGGGTTTTATGAATTTACAAAGGGAAAATTGGATTGGGATGGGTTTATTGATAGGTTTAAGTGCCCAATTGCGGGCTCTTGAGTTAAATGAAGCGAAAAAGGCCCGAGGCTTAAATATAAGAGGGCTAATCGGATCGGAGGTTTCATAAAACAAAAAGGACTTGCGCTCTCCGATTGCTCCGATGTGATAAGCGCCTTTGGACATAGCGCTTGGTTCCAGCGCTAGGGCATATGGTGGGGAAATGGTTTAGGGCTTAGGCCCATAATTAAAAACCTTATTTTTTATGAATTTTTCAAGGTTTTTTAATGGATTTGGGGGTTTTGGTAAGGTTCAAAAATGAGTTTTAAACCTTATAAAAGGGATTTTATGGAGGGAAGAAGGGAATACATAAAAAATAGAGGAAGTGTATGGGGAAAAGGAGAAAAAAATGAAGGTTAATGTTGAAGGGAAAAAGGAGTAAAATAAGGGAAAAATGGGGATTTTTGTAGCATTCTTTTCTTCATGAAATTAACAAAATTTCTGAGTTTAAAAGGGAAACAATAGTGAAGATTAACCAAAGGACACGATGTCTTCATAAGACTTCAAGAATTAACAATTTTGCAATGAAAATTGTTTCTTGAAGGCTTGAAAAAAATGATTTAGCCACCATTTGATATGACAAATTTTATAGGTGGCTAACATACCCTTGGGAAGCTCGGTAGAAATCTTCTGTAAAATTTTCAAAGCGCCATGGTGAAGATGACCCAATCTCCTGTGCCACAATTTGCCCTCATCCTGACTCACCACTCCTTCTGCTTTTCCTGCCATTGCTGCGCAACCATCTACCTGCAATTGATAAAGATTCTTAACTTGAATCCCTATCCTCCGGGTTTCACTAGTTGTTTTAATGTGCAGGAAGGCTTTTCCCTCGCTAAAAACAACATCATAACCCTTGTCTTCCAACATCGCCATAGAGATCAGATTCTTATTCAATCCTGGAACGTGCATGACATCCTTCAATATGAAAGGTTTACCAAACTCCCTCTCAAAGGAAATGGTCCTGATACTAGTCGCACTGTATCTACCATCATCGCCCATCTTGATGTGCACTCCAAGATCCTTCTCATCCAAATCACTAAACAAATCTTTGTCTTCGGTCATATGGAAAGATGCACCACTATCAAGAAACCACACTGATCCCATCACACTTGAAACCAAGAATGTGATCAGCAAAAAATCCAGCTCAAACTGCGAGGCTAAGGCCTCTCCAGCTGCAGATCCAGCTGCCTGCTTATTCTTCTTCTTCTGTGGGCAATTAATGGTGAAATTCTTGTGATGGTGATAGTGAAAACACTTCACCTTGGACAAGTCCTGCTTCTTGCCTTTCGCACCAGATTGAGAAGGATTTTTCTTCCCCTTCCCTTTCCTTGCTTTGGCTACAAAAGCGCAATTTTCTTCATCTTCCTTCTTCGATGAAGATCCATCTGTGGTACCCCTCCTTATCTCCTCCTGCACAAGATCCGACCAAAGTCTCTCCCATCCCGACAGTTTCTCCCGACCATTGACAGAGTCCTCATAGCTATGCCATCTCTTCGGAAGCCCAAGGAGAGCAAAGCTCACCAAGTCCTCTTCATATACAGTAACCCCCACACTTCCCAGCTCATCCTTGCAGTGGAAAAACTTCGTGAGGTATTTTGGTATACTGTCGCCTTTCTCCATTTTTATTTTTCGAAGCTTGTCTTTAAGTGCCAACTTCCTCTGGTCGCTTCTGCTTTGGAACAAGTCTGTCAAAGCTTTCCACATTAAGAATGGAGTAGATTTACTGTGAAGGTTGGAAACTATGTGATCCTTCACACCTTCCAACATAATTCTTCGACACTTCGCTACCTTCTTTTGCCATGCGTCAAGTGCAGCTGCATCGCTAGAACCAGGCTTTGGAATATCAATATCTATGAACTCCTTCAACCAATTATCATCCAACACCGCCTCCATCCTGTCCTTACATGAAATATAATTCGAGCTCCCATCAATGGCATAATACAATTGCAATTCGTTGAAAGATATTTCAATGAATGCTCAACTTCGACACCAAGAAAACACTGCAGCAAATTCGAATTCCATCAACACAAAACTCAACCGCTTCAATAATTGCAATCTCCTCCAATGATCAACTGCTTCAATACCATGTAGAAATTATATAACTTATGTGTTATATATCCAAGATTCTCCTGATCTCACACTATTTTAACTTCATGCAAAATACAAAATCTATTCCACCATTGATCATTTGCGGAAATAAAATCAAGTTCACAATGCACACATGAAACAATAAAAATTCACACATATGAACACAATGTTTAACGGGATAGCCTGAAGCTGAAAACCCCAACTATATGTATATAATATATTTCATAGATATCATGTAACAATCCTCATACAAATATGATCATATCAAGCTCTCAGTACAATACAATCACTACACACTAATCAGGCCCGATCTTGCAAATTCATGCACCGATCTCTGCCACCTGCTAGCCTGCCTCTACTGCGCAATTCCTGCTGAAGAATGGCTCTAAATGAAATCTAATTCACCAAGCTTGCACTGCAAAATCCTCATTGGCATCTCCACTGAATGTTGGATGCAATCAATGCATCACTATAGTCACAACTGATAGTCACACTTGCTCTTTCACCTACCTCTCCATTGGTCTCCACTGAAACTGCCATGCATTGTAGTTAACTGATGTATTCTTCAGTTGATTAATGAGTTATTATTTATTGAATTAATTAACTAATTAATTCACACCACTCTCACTAGTGTATCAATCAGTTAGACTAGATACAACTAGCTCAACTGAGTCTAACTGAGTTAAACTAAATACAACTCCACCAAATACTTCTATAACTCCACCAAACTCTGTCACATGAGTTATAACTAAAGTCCTCATGCATTAGCTCTATTAAACCCTCAGGAATAGCGTAATTCCTTCTGTCAACTGCTGTGCCACATCTGTGCACTTAACTGAAGTGCTCCAAGAGAATAAGATAATGTTTAGAGTCCAAATATTATTAAGAGCTAATAATATTCGACATATCTATTTTTAGACTGGAAATATAAAAATAGATTCCACCAAATATGTCTAAAAATAGAAGTCCATCTATTTTTCCAACTTGACCAACCATCCACAAATAACATCCTGCAAATCATAGAATATGATCGACATGTCTAAAAATAGACATAGTCTAAAAATAGACTTTGCGCCAAAAATAGCCTGCGGGCCCATTTAGTGAAGGTGAGTCTTTTCACTAAGCTCATCATCTTGTTGAATCTCAATAGCATTTCTGAGGATTAATTGCCTCACTGATGTGGCATTTTGAAGTGGTGTTCGCTGATCTGTTTTCTTTGTGGCTTTAAACACTGATTAGGCCTCTGATTTGGCTTTAGACCTCCTTTAATCATCTTTATTGTTCAAACTGTGTCTTTAACCTTTAATCTTCAGGTTGAGCCTTTAATTTTCTGGTTTTATGCTCTAAGCTTTATCCTTTAATCTTTTGTCTTCACTTTTTCTTCGCTGATCTTCATTATTTTTCCTTTGTGTACAGGTGGCTTTCTTTTGCTGTGCTAGAGGGTTTTCTGAAAGCATCGATGGCCATGAAGCATTGATGGGAGCTTCGAATTGGACCCTTTAATCCCTTTCTTCATGCATTTGATCCTTGGATCATTATCCAAGGGATTCTTGCCACTTGAATTGGCTATGGGAGGACTTTCAAGCCTAAGAAACCATTAAACCTGCACAACAATCAAACTATTAAATTAAAACCTGAGCATTGGGGATTGACTGCTTTTCAGAGGCTCAGTATGGTGGCGCAGGAGGTGCCATAGGTGGAAAGGAAAAAAATAGGGATTAAATTTGAATATTGGCACGAAATAGCGATAGGTGATTTTGGAAAACCACGAATGGTTTTCATGCAGTGCTCAGGCGGTAAGTTGTATTCGCCCGAATGAACGCAATACCACACATCGAATGAAATGCGTCCCTACCGAAACCACCGTTTTCGCGTGGAAGTTGCACGCTGGAGGCTTTTAGGTGGATTTGGCATGAAACAACATGTAGACCGTTGGATCTGGGGCTGTAGATACAACAGCGGAGGATCAGCGCGACGGGCAGATAGATGTGTGGGAGAAAAGGCGGTGGGACTGGCAGGTGATGTAAGCTTTCTTGTCGCGGAGAAGAAAGGTTATCGGGTAGATGAAAGGTGAGAGTGAGCGAGATGGATGTCAGATCAAATACGATTGATGATGGAGATGGATTCCAGGGGGAGGTGGTGGACGAGGAGTTGGGAAAGTGGAGGGGTGCTGGATACCGTTCGATCTGGTGAGATCGATGGTCCAAATTTGCCGAGAAGAAAACAAGGGAAGGGGGCATAACAAAGCAGGGGAAGGTTTTGTGGGAGAAAGGAGGACCGGGGCTAGGAAAAAAGGGGCTGAAGGCTTGGCGCTTGGTCATAGCGCCTGAGTCATATGGCGGAAAAGGGAAGGGGGCTTAAGCCAAAGGGGCTTAAAACCCACATATATAAAAAAGGTCGGAAATAGGCCAAAAAATGGGTTTTTTGAATTTTTTCAAAGGAAAGAGGGATTTGACAGGAAGAAAGGGGGTTTTCAAGTCAAATTGATGGAATGGGTGAAATGAAGGAAAAGGGAGGCTTTGAAACAATCTTTTATATCAACAGGTTTTCTTTGAGGAATTTGAATGAAGGTTATCAATGACATGGACTTCTGAAAGATAATGAACATAGAGAGGCTTCAAGAAGTCACAGATTTTGTATGAAATTTGTTTCTTGAAGACTAATAGACTTTTTTTTAGCCATCATCAGTTATGAAAAAAATTATTGATGGCTAACACAATGATGTCTAGTCCAAATCTAGATTAGGTGACAAGGGAACATGTTTTATTTTGTATGCCTTGATATTAAACATTCATAGAGGTAGGTATTTACCACAAGTCAAGTTTAAAGGGGGGAATGTTTCATTAAATCTTAATTTGGTTATAAAGTAGTTAGGATAACTTTGATAAAGTCAATGATGGGTTTAAAATTCATGGGTTATGGGTCAATGGTATTAAGTAACCCATGGTATTTTCCCATGATATTTCAAATTATGAAACCTATTTAGTGGCTTGTGATACACTTTTATCGGATGCCTCATGGAATAGGCTTTAAGAGTTGGAATGTTGGCCTCTAAAGGCCTAGGTGCTCATCGTAGTCCTATAGTGCATAGTATAGGCCTCAAGCCCAGTACTGGACATTTTTGCTGAGATCACAAAGAATCTATAATATATTGTAACTATTTAATTCTTGAATAATAAATTAAGTGTGCTCTAAATTTTGGGGCTTTTTCTCCTGGATATATTTTAGGGGTGGTCATTTTGGTTAGCATTTGACTTGCTTTGTGTTTTCCAGCCAATGATTTTTCAACCCATTGTAGCTTAATCCTAGTTAAAGTATTATGGCTATAATTTAATTCAGGTTTGAATTAGGCTTTTGGAAGTTGTACTATACCATAATATTATATTATGTTTAGTCAGGTTGATTCAATAAAGAAGATAGAGGTGTGTCTCTACATTTTAATAGTTTTTCTTGGTTAAGGATTTCAAGAGAAATATTATTGGCTTTATGGGATACTTTTATTGCTAAGGGTTCAATTTTTTTGATATAGCAAGGTTGTCTTTATTATACTTGTATTTTCCACCATAGACCAAGTAGAGATACTATTAGATGTAATGAAGTTGAATTACACTTTAACCAACAATTTTGTTGATTAAAAGCTATAAACAAACTTGGTTGTGCTTATTCCTAGTAGAAGAGTGGCCACATGTGCCTTGCATATAGATAAGACATGGCCAAACATGGGTTTCATATAAAAAACTATAATATCCCAAAAAGGGAGGATGCAGTAATACTGAAACACAACATGAGAACAACAACAAAGTAAACAATAAATATAAAGACAACATCAAAATATACAGAGAATCTGAGACTTTTTATTATGTGGAGAAGATTACAGTTACAACAATGTAAAAATAGAGGTACTCTAGCCAAATAAGTGGCCTAGAATCACCCTGAAGGCATGCCACAACTAGCATTGCATAACTGGAGAGCTGCAGGAAGAAATACTATGTTGTCCCCTTTGCTGATGATGTACATATAGCTCCTGCAAAGGGAAATAAATATCCAAGGAACTCAGGAGCTCTGATGATGCCAAGATTCAAGATCTGTCCAATGTGATGGGAACCCAAGATAACCCAGAAAGGATTTTCCAAATCTACGAGTTTGGAAAATAACCCTCCTAGGGTTTGATCCTTTGACTGCTGGGTTATGTAGATCTGAAGCTAGATCTGATCCAAATAGGGATGAAACATGTTATACAAATAGATCTGAGCCTTGAGGTCTGATCCCTCCTTAAGATCTCCAAGCTAGAAGCTTGAGATCTTTTCTCTTCTTCCTTCTCCTCAAAATACAGAAACTGGGGATGCAACTGCTAGAAAAACTACGTTGTACAAGAGGGAGAGACTCAATGCCTGCTAAAAAGTGCTGCAATAAGCTCCAGGCTGATGGAAACAGTAATGGAAAGGTGAGGGGATGATCCCTCATAGGATTACTAGCTGAAATGCTAGCAACTTCCTTCCTCCTCTGGATATACAATGATGGACTGCGCAGTCCTTATGGGACTGCTGCTGATAGGAGGTCAATAAAGTTTGGCCTGATTCCAGATCTGAAATTAATCACTGGGAATGTTGATATTGAAGTCTAAGGTGAGAGGAATAATCCTTCACCGGTTCTCCAACTGAAATACTGAAGACAACTTCCACCTCCCAAACTGATCTTCAGGAATTGCGTAATTCCTGAAAGTATGTGTTCTGTAGAGAATGGAAATAGAGTGAAACCAATTCTTGATGATGAATGGAAGCTCAAAATAACATTCCCAAGGTAGGCACACAAGTCCTCTATGGGTAAGGGTGGGATTCCTTCTCAGGAACACCCTATGCTAAACAAAATTACAAACTTAGGTAAATAGCATAATAATGCATGGAGATGTCACCTGAAAAACCCAGATCTAAACAGATCCTCCAATCATAAAATCAAGCATACCTCCAATGTTGCCTTCATCTCCTTTATATACAAAGTGAGCCTTCCCAAGCCCTTGCCCACCTCTAAACTACGTTGTTCATGTGGACATAATCCTCCATGGTTGACTGCACTGTCTCTCCAAGTCTTCCATCATGTCTACATGCAATGTGCACCCTCTCCATCATCTGTGCATTAAATGAAATACTTCTTCCATCACTTCACCATGAGTGCTCTATGATATTACATTAGATTCCCTCCATGATCTCAGTTGACTGCTTCAACCTCTATGATCTATGTCATTAATGAGACATGATCTTCACTCCATTCACATTAGTAGCTGCTCCACTACTCCATTATGTAGATCTATGTTAAATTAATCCAAATTCACACATCAAAAGTGGATCTTATTCATCCTTGAGGATTATGGGTCCCTCCACCCTTTTATTTACTTAATTAATTAAGAAAATCAAAAACTCTAATATTCCAAATATCAAGTGAAAATTTGGGAATATTATAGTCCTCCCCCAAAAAATGTCGCTTGTCCTCAAGCAACTGCAAAAGTAGATGCAAAGCCATCTATTCCCCTCCAAATGGCATCCACATAAGAAGGCCTCCTCCATTTTCTGCAATGTGTTCTTCATGTTTGGTTCTGTTAGGGTCCCGTGATTTGGCAGTTTGGCAAGCCAACTGACAGGGTAACATCAAACCAACTTTGGAGCCCTAGGACCTAGCCTTCCTGGACTCAGAGAGGGCTCTCTCTATTATGCAAAAGATGTGAAATTGTTTTCTTTTTATGTATTTTATTTTAGGCTAGTTGTTAAGTATGTTTTGGTTTGTTTTACGTTTTTTGAGGGAGAACTGATCAAAGGATAAATAGATAAAAGTTTGTCAGATCAACTGGGCTATGGGGTCTGTTGTGGATCAGTATCTACCTATCCTTTTTATATTTCATTTTTGAAATTTTGAAAAGAAAAAATAAAAAAAATATATATAAGAATCCGAAAATATGCTATAGTATGAAGTTTTTATACTTTAGTATAAAAAAAAGGGGAATGAAATATATTTCCATTTATATTTTTTGATACGTGAAGCGGGCTGACTTTAGGTTGATATATTTGTATTAAATATAAGGCTCGAGCAACTTCTAGAGCGGAAGTCACAATCGTGCGAAGGCGCATTTGGATATGCAATTGCGGGGGGTCAACTAGCCCGTCGGTTATCAAAACCTGACCCCCCGCCTTTGACTGGTCAGATCGCAAAAATCCGATGATCAACAGCCCTTATTAATTACGGGGGGTATGGGTAGAAATTCTCCGCCGTACCCACAGACCCCCCGCATTACGTCATCCGCCGAGGTGGCAAACAAACTGTCATTCACTGTTCGCTGTCTTTCCACGTCACCCTCGCATTTATTATGGTTCTTGTTGTCTATAAATGGGGTTTTTCCGTCCTGTTGTGATTTAATTGTGACTGTTTTCCCTGTTTCAAACCACGTCCCACCACCTTTGCGCTATTCAGTTTATTTTTTTTCAAAATTCCTGTCGATCATGGCTAAGCGAGCATCACTGTCTAGTTTGTCAAATCTGAGCCCTCTCCTAGATAGTGAGAAAGATGTCCGTGATACTGCGTCTTCCGTAAATCACCCTCTCTTGCATTATCAAGTAACCTTGAACATTGAGAAGTCACCTGTGTTTTCTGCTATGCAAATTTCGGGAGTGTTGTTCGCCTGTATTCCAAAAACTCATGTCTTTCCTGAATTTATTTCTTGGTTAGTTTCGTCGATGTACCCCGGCAAGTGTTTTGTTATGGATTCCCAAGGGGAAAATATTTTGCAGGTTTCAACTCAATTAATGCGTCAGGCATTATGTTTTCCAGAAAATGATTCCCCTTTACAGTTCTCTGAAGATTCGTTGATGCAGTATTTCGAGGAGCTTTCAAATGAGGAGTTTAATCGCTGCATGTCGTTTTTGCTATCAAGTCCAGAGAAGACTCAATTTGAATCGGGAAAGTTCAGTCTGGAGGTATTTAATGTTCAATATAGACCAGTTCTCAGCTGTATCATGGAGATTTTGGGGAGAGATGATGATCGCGAAATTGACAAGGCAGCCCTGGGGATGTTCGCTCTCATGATGAAACCGGGGGTGGTGCTGGATATCCCATCCTTTTGGCAAGAAGTGGTAAATTCTCAATTGATTTCTTATCCTTTAACAGGTTATTTCAGATTTCCCTCTCTGGTAGTCTACTTGTTTTTATATCAGAACGTTAAAGAATTCATGACTGTCGGTTTGAATATAATGGATAGTAATAAAAATAAACAGTCAGTTTTGTTTTGGACCGATATGGTCAGAAAAGAAGAGAACGAAGCCGGTTTATTTGAATTTGTGGACCATTTCATGACCACTGCTTATAAAATTCTTAATGGAACTCTGCCTCCATGCTTCCTGCCAAAGGCCCAGGAGTTCTTGCAATTAGGACCTAGTTGTAAGTATGGAGACTGGTTTGTTTTTGAAGATTATTCTGAAATAAGGCTATATGGAGTCAGTATTGAGCCTTATAGGCTTCCAACATTTGTTCCCATGAGACTGTTTGCCTTGGAATTTATAAGGCAAAGTCTTAATGTGATCAAGTTCATTTTCTTCCTACGAAGAAAGGATTAATGTACAAGTTGCCTATGAGTGTAGGCCCTTTTGTTGTTAACACAAGGCAAGCTTTTGAGGAGGTATCAAAGATGTTAGAAGGAACACAGTTGCTATTGGGAGAGAAATGGGCCTATGACCCACATGGGATTATTTCACAAAGAAGGGTCGAGAATGGGTATGCTGCTTTTACTCATGTGAGTAAACCGGATTTAGAGAAGTTGGCTAATCCAGGAGGGCCAAGTTCATCACGGATCAGTATTAAAACACCTGCAATATTGGAGAAGATGGGCAAGAGAGGAAGAGATGACGTTATTGAGATTGATGAGGAGGAACCCCGAGAGGAGAAAAGGACGAAATTAGCAGAAGACCACTCCTCCAATTCACCTGGTTTTACTCTCCAGGTCAGTGAAGAACAGGGTGGCCCGTCATCTCCGAGCAGACCAGAACTTCATTTGGAAAAGGCTCCTTCCATGAAGCAAGTATTCTCACAGATTGAAGAAAAGAACCAAAGAATAAAGGCCAATATAGAGACACAAGCAGAGCACCATATACCTGCTAACCAAACAAGACTATTGACTGTAATGGATCTGGAGAAAGATCAGTTTAAAATGGCGTTGTCGCATCCGACAGGAATGTCTCTGGGACCTTCAGGCAGTTTTAAGGAGTTGAATATAGTCATGGATGTGAAAAAGATCCCCTTGTGGGACAAGATGAATCTCCACATGCAAACAGGTCAGTTGATTGTCAATGATTTGAGCAAAACCACTGCTACAGCAGTCAAGACAGAAAATATGCTTGCTAAGGTGGTCAAACAATGCAAGATGGAAAAAGCCAATGCAAGAGCATTAACTACTCAGAATGAAGAGTTGAAGAAAATTATAATGAAAATTGGGGTTGATCCAAATGATAAAAGCGCAATTCAAAAACTGATGAAGAGTGCAGAATCAAAAATATCTTCATTAAGGAAAAAGTTGAAATTGCCAGCTGCAGAGCATTCGTTGGCAGCCGAAGTAGCAGAGGTAGAAAAGGAAAAAGAGGAACTACGACAACAGTTGATAAAGAAGGACGAGGAACTTGATAAGGTAAAGCAGACTGCTATAACCTTACAAAATCAAATCCAGAACCATACTTGTACTTTTGATTTTTCCGCAGGTGGAGCCGACCCACAAGCCCAGGTTGTTCAGCTGAACACAGAATTAAAAATGGCAGAGAGAGATTGCAAACAGGCCCAGTCTGAATTGGCCACAGCTCTTAGATTGATGCAGGGATGGGAAGGAAAGGCAAATGAAAACGAGCAGAAGCTACAAAAAGCTGAGGAAGAAATCAAAGAACTCAAGGTGAAATTGAAGGGAAATATTTCCCTTATTAAAGCTAAGGATCTCATCTGGAATGAGATCATTTCTGAAATGCAGGCAAAATGGGACTCCATAAAAGTAATTTCCAGAGAGAAGAACATTGTTGCAGATCACGAAAAAGATTTGTTATCGGATAAGCAAGCCGCTATCAAAAGATCAAATTGGGCCAAGAAATTCATGAATTTTATTAATACCAAGACAAATGAAGAGTTGCAAGATATGGGGATATAGGATAGGTATTTCTATGCTGAAGAAGTAAACAAAATGATCATTAAAAATGACCTTCTGAAGGCATCAGAGAAGCGGCTACAGGTAATTAAAGAGATGGTTAAGAAATTTGATATTTCGTTTGATAAGTTGATAAGAACCGGTTTGCCCTCATGTTGGAAGGAGGGAGGTGAGTTTATGTCCTGGAAGTTTTATGAGGATCAATTGGTATTTGCAAAAAGCAGAGCGGATGGCCGACATGAGAAGACGCAGATACTGAAGGGAGAAACAATATTCAATTTCTTACAAAGACATTTCCTTCTGCTGTGGATGGTGAAAACATTGTTCACAAGTAACCTCACTCACAGTCATGTTGTTGCCTTCACATTAGAATATCATCATTATAAGAATGCTCCAATAACTCAAGATAAGCTCTGGAAGGAATGTAAGAAATTTTCTATTGACACAGAAAAAGGATTTCCAGCCAAGCAGCCACAAGTAGCCGTTCAGCCGCAAGTAATCATTGAGTCAGCTGCTATTCCAGGAACATCAGTTCCTTTAGATTAGGAGTTATCATCTTTTATTTTGTTTTAAGTGAAGTTATGAAAATGTAATGAAATGTTTCCGAGGCATGTACCTCCGTTACAAAGAGTAGTTAAGCAGTTACAGTCAGTTAGAATCAGTTTTATAACTGAAACCATCTTGGTTCAGATTGTATTTAAAGACATCTTAAGGAAGAAAGAAGGTTCCGAGTTTTGAACCTTTGAAGGCTAATTTTGTACTGAGCAATATTGAATGAATGAAAAAGTTTTGCAAGTTTCCAATATTCCATCTGTGTTGAAGAGTTTTCTTGGTTTTCATTTCATTTTCATATCTGTGAATAAAGTAGAGTGATTAGAGCTGCAGGTCTCTTGATATTTATATATCTAAGAGTTAAACATCCTTAATGGGCGCTCCTCTTCTTTAGCTTATTTGTTTTATCACTTCTTCAGGATTTTATGATGGCAGTTTCTGTTTAAAGCAGCATGACAAGTTAAAATCCTTTTCTTTCTTCGTCTTCCATTCGCTTACTTCAATATAAAAGGAATATGGCATTGCAGAGCTAATAAAGATTTGATATTTGGGAAATATATTATTAATATTTGAAGGGTTAAGAAACAGAGACACATATATACATTTTGTGACATAATCTTTAATGTCTTGAGCACGGATTCTTGTACACAGCCAAGAATTGTTTCTCAAGGAACAATAGGGTCGAAAAGGTCGAGACTATCTCAAATGGTGGACAAGGTATATTGCAAGGCCGATTTGGTCAAGATAAATGGATTCTTTGGGTGCAAGTGAAATGAGATGGACACTAAGTTTGTGAGAGACAAAGAGGTTTTAAGAATAAATAGTTTTATAGCAAACATCCATGTGGTAGGGCTAACCATTAATCACTATAAATGAAACTCAAACTGATAGATGCATAAAATAAACATTCAGGTGATACATAGAAGTATAAGACCCTCTAACTTTGGGAAAATAACCTTTAGACTTGCTAGAAAATTAAATATTACAAAGCAATGAAACACATAAAATATGTGGAAAACACAAGCACATAAAACACATAAAACCAGAGAGACAAAAATATACGTGGTTCACCCAGTTTAGGCTATGTCCACCCCGAATAGCCAGTCCTTCCTTTCTATTATCCAGCAAAATGAAGAGACAAAACCTACAACAGATCTGCTGTAATATCCTCTGTTCTCTCTCATAGTCTCCCTATCTATTTCCTGCTCAGAGAATACACATGTAATACACACCCGCAATACAATTACCCTCATACAAAGAGAGCGGGTGCCTTCTAGGGAAAAAAACCCTAGACTAAACATAACTTCTACCGTCAGATCATTTGCCTAATGAGTGGCCCAGATTGGCTAGAAATTACTATACTTTTACAAAGCAATTTTACATCCGTTTTTAGCTTCGGGGGTGCTGCCCCTGAAACCCCCCACCAAGGGGGGGCTACATAAAGTCGTTGCCACCCCCCTGGACCCCCCATGGTAGCGATTAATTTACAGGCGGCATTGCTGCCCCATTTAAGGTACAGGGGTCCAATGTTGTGATACAAAGTAAACAAGATAATCAGGCACCAGACCCAACAAGACTTTTGGGAAAACAAATAAGAAAAACAAATAACTCAAACTATGAAGAGGGAACTCCTAAACATCATATTTTGAGCTATTGGGAACTTTGAAATAAGACTGCAGAGCATGGGCAAAGGGCAAGATCGAAACAAGACCTCTTTGACTTAACTAGACAACCAATACTTCAGAGAAAGATTTCAGTGATGGAGCTTTGATTAGCTATGAGTAAGCAGGGCGTACCGTGAATCATACTAGAAAACATACATAATAACCATTAATGAAACTGATAACAAGTTCTTAGGGTACCAAAGAGAAATTAAGAATTCTTTGACATAACCAAGAAAGAAGAAAAACATAGAAGCTGTAATGAATCAGGAAACTTGAGGTGCCTCCATGGGCATGTCTCAAATCTATTCTTTACTAACCTACAACAAGCAAGAAGCATGAAAACATGTATGATAAACTAAGGAAACATAACAGGTAAGGAACAAAATACCATTCACCAAGCCATGGAATCCTACAAACAATCCTCCTCCACCATCCAAGTCAAGCAGGAGATCATCTACTTCATGAGACAAAGTATTTCTTCAAAGCTTGTAATGCTATGTATTTCTCTATAACATAATTTTCAGCCTCTGGTTACAATGAATTCTCTTGGAATATATAGGCCAAAGAGGAAGAAATTATCCTAGAGCATCTAGAAGGCCATTGGCCTAATACAAATATCTGATTTTGTCCTTGAGGCTTTGCCAAGCCCAAGGCACAAAATATCTTCAAAAATATCTATTTAAACCAAAAATATCAAGAAAATTGACTTCTAATCTTTGACATGGAGTTAAAAATAGCTAAACGCACATTTGGATGACCATATTCAGAAAACTGCTTTTTTAGCCAAAATGCTACAGGAGCGTAGTAGCAGAAAGAAGCCTGTTTTGTAGACAACTTTTGAGGGACCTACTGATGTCAAAATAAGTCCTGTGATAGCTCGTTGGAAAGCCCTAGATGTCTAGTTTTTGTAACTACTTTATTTTTCCCAAAATGATCCCTAAAAGTTTGTCAAAAGGTGGACTGAGTGAAAAAAACCAGGAGGGTCTCATCTGCTGACATGTGAGGTAGAAAGGTGAATTTTGACTGATTGTTGACTCTTTGGGGGACCAAAACACCTTCTTTTGATCTAAAAATTTGTGAGTAGCTGCCCTAAAATTTAATACATCCAAAAAAATGACTTTCATGAGCTTAGGATGCTCCTAGCACCCATGGCAACACCTTGAAAAATGTGCAATTAGGGCCAAAAAACACAAAACACAAAATCATGTCAAAATTTGCTCAATTTTGGTGAGCAAGCCCCTTATGGGTTCTTAGAAGCATGCAAGGAAGCCGAGGCAAATATTTCAAGCCTAGATATGCCTTTTTCTAGTTTTTCCATCGGGCGCCTCTTTCGGGCAGTTTTGAGTCTTTCTTGAGCAAGTTTGAGCTTTCTTCGGGAAAATTGGTTCAATTTCTTGTAGTGCCTGGTCATCTTCCTTTACAGATCCAAGTATTTGTTTGCATTCTCTAATTTATCCTCCAAATTATTGTTGGCTCTTTCGAGCCATGATTCTTTATCGTTTTCTATTTCTTGGGCAAGCAATTGTGTGAGAGGATAAGATCGAACAAGGGCTGCTTCTTTTTCCTTCTGTTTCTCCAAAGCCTTCCTAAGACCAATAGTCCTAGGACTTTTTCTTACTGGCTGCTCTTCTTCTTCAGTATCATCAAATCCACCCATATAATATTCAAACTTGAATTGTGCTTTGTATGCTTCCCTTTGGTATTTGAATGCTCGGGCCTCATAAATTTCCATTTTCCCACTCATTTGTTTATTTTGCATTTGTAGAACATGTATGAGGTCCTTTGACCTTTCTATATCAGTTTCCAAGTCATGGATTTGGGCTTCTCTATTTTTCAAAAGATCCTCAAGAATTCTAGCTTCATCATCTCCAGCATCACTGTCTATTTGTATGATGTCAAACTCTCTTTCTTTTTCATGACTAGTCTCCTGCTGTTCATCTTTTTCTCCCTTCGATAGACTTCTTTTTCCTTTTTCTCTTTTGAAATTCAAAAATACTCTTCTTAGGCAGTTTCCCTCTACTCCTTAGTGCTCTAGTGACATTTCTAGTCACTGCTGGAATGATTTTCTTCTTTGTGGATTTGTTGTTTTTAGGCTTCACCACTTTTGGAAGAAGAGTCATGGCCCCTTGCCTAGGAGAGGTAGCTAGCACATGCTCTTGGATGTGTTGAGGAGAAGACAGAGGAGGTTTCATTACTTGCGCTTGTTCAAATTGATTTTTCACATCGCTGCCTTCATCATCATCTGCTTTGATGCCATGTTCATTGTTTTCCTTACTATTTTGAGTTTTTTTGGGGCTTCCAACTTCACCTTTATCAGTGTTTTGAACCTCTTGACATATGTTTCCTTCAACCTCATCAATTATGTTTAGAAAATTTTCTTTATGGTTGTTAGCTTCATCATCCTTTTCTACTGTTTTACCATCTTCACTATCTGCTTGTAGACTGCCTTGTTTACCCTCATCACTATCTTGAATTTGTTGAGGGCTGCCTTTATTGTGACTATCTTCTTTAGACTCTGTGTGTGGACTGCCATCATGGTCACTTTGTCTTTCATCACTGCTTTGAACCTCTTCCCTTTGCTCTCTATCACCACTACTCTACTACTCTTTATCCTGAATATTTCCTTGCTCATTTTCACTACTCTGTTTCTCTTCATCATCACTATTCCCTTGCTCATTTTCACTGATTTGTTTAGGGCTGCTTTTCTCTTCATCCTCACTAATTTGTTGAGTGCCACTGACTTCCTTATCCCTTGGTGAGTTTTCTTCACCATCACTAGTTTGCTGCTCATGGTCACTGCCCTGTGATTTGTCACTTGGTTCATGCTCACTAATTTGCTTAGAGTCCCTATGTTCCTCATCACCACTAACCTCATGCCTACTTTCATAAGATTGCTCTTTTTCACTATCAATCATGGGAGATGCTTGCCTTTGAGGAGTATTTTGACTTGATGGAGGAGAGACATAGTGAGTGGAGGGTGAGGAGGATATGTGAGATGGACCATGAGATGAAGAGATAGTGGCAAAATCTAGATGAGAATTGAAAGTCTCCCAAGACACTCCTTTCTTTTCAAGCTGGTGAAGGATGATGATTTTGATGAGAGAATGATGGAAAATACTAGATTTTTGCTGAGAAAGAGGTCTCTTTTGAACAAGGGAGGGCATATTGTCTATTCTTTTGCAGAGGAAGAAAGCAAGATTTAGCAACTGAGTCCTTGTGAAATGCATGAGAAGCTTGATGTGATAGGAATAAATCTAGGAAAACCTCCCTTCACATGTGAAATACTTCATGATAACTCTCATGAGGGGGGCATAGCTACTCAATAAGTGAGAGAAAGGAAATATGGCCTGGCAAGCATCCCGATGGTCTGGTTTTAGGAAGGGTTTATAGTGATTTAGATCTAGGTATGCTTGTTTGAACCACTTTTCTCCTATATAGGGGATCTTAGTTGCTTTGGAGACAACCCTAGGAGTGAGTTTAAAGTCTAGACCTGCTACGTGGACATGTTTTCCTTGTAGCCTCAGGGTGAACAGTTGTGTTAAGGGAGGGTAATTGGTGACCCCTGGACTTTTTGGAAAAAATCAAGGCAGCCCACCTCATGGAAGTTAAAAAGAACTGAAGGGGAGTCATTAATCTCTTGAGTTGTAACAGGCTCAAACCTTTTGTGAAATCCACCCTTACTAGCCATCTTTGGAGGCATAGTTTTTTTTAGGCTTTTCTTTCACTCTTTTATCAAGACATGCCTTCAAAATGAACTAAAAATATAACTCTCCTTTGAGCACTGTTTTTCTCTTTTAAAACTATGTTTAGCTTTTTTAACAAAATATGCCTTTTCAACTGATATCAATCCTTATCTCAAAAACTGGGTTTTTTCCCTTTACCCAACAAACATGCCTTTTGTAGCCAGACAATAAAACCTATTTCATCAATCACTGTCGTGTTGTATCTTAGCAAACATGGTGGTTTTTAGAAAAAACATTGTTTTTTTTCCTTCATTAGACTGTGTTTTTCTTTAACAAAAATGATTCTTAACACCTCCCAAAATAAAAAATTTATTCGAAGAAAATAGTGAAATACCTCTTAAAAATGTATTGGCTATATTGGAGATAAGTTCACTGTGCAAGAACTACGCTTTGAGGTGAAATGACAGTGTGTTTGAGCAGTGCTACGCTCCTGTGCACAGGCACGTACCACCTGCACGATGTGTTGGTGCTGTTGGGTCGGGCAGTGGGTGCCCTCTGAATGCCAGTTGAGTGAAAACCACAGGCGCATCGTGCCGTGTGTAAATTCCTTCTGCAAACACCTAGAGGCGCGTCGCGTCCTGAAAACTCTGCAAACCGCTTCGCCAAGGTTCGAAAAAATGTTTTTCTTTTGCCCTCTTGCACAATAAAAAATGATCTTTAATGTTGAGAGCTTTATAGCTCCTTTTAAAACATTTTTGAACGCCCTTTCTTCCCTCCTTTTGGTATTTGAAATTGTTATTTTTCCTTTGTTTTGAAATAAAATAGTTTGCCCTTTTCAAACAACATTGTTTTTTAAAACTCCATTTGACATAAAAAAAGGCTCTTACTGTGTGTCAATGACACTTTTTCTCAACCATAGAAATAACACTGGGTAACCTGACCATCTGCTCATTTTGAAGGAGGTCTTATGCAACAATGGTAAGTGAGCCCTCTGCTTATTTGTGAAGGAGGGCTATGTTTGACAAACTGCATGGGTGCTTGTCCTATACTTCATGTTTCAACCCCTTTAAAGCTCTGCCTATTTATTTTAAAAAAAGGTTGTTTTCAACATTTAAAACTTGCTTTCATCATTTGGTGGAAGGCATTTCAAAACTATAATAGGCTTGTTTGAATGAAAGATGTCTCTTTTACATAAATCACCAGTGTGAACTTATCTTTCTATCAGTTGCAGAAGTCACCTTTAAACAGAGCTTGGTGTAACTTTTTACCATTTAGATGAGGTTGCTTTAATCAAATTCTAGCCTTGGTTTGTCGGTGAATGCATTATTTCAAACACGCTATCTCTCAAACTAACCATTACTGACAATTGTTTCCAAACTGTGTCAATATTTGATGAATTTTGACCCTCTGCTTATTTGAAGGAGGTCCTCTTAAACATAGAAAATTCATCCATCTCAACACTACTACATCATATGAAGATTTTTCTATTGAAACAGTTTTCTGTGGGCCCACAATGTTTGATAAACTGTATGGGCACTTTTTTGACCTCTGTCAACCAACTGGAAAATGTCAATTTACAAACTGTTAGTGGCTCTTTAGAAAAACTATGTTTATCATTCAAAACAGATTCTGTGCTTGTCATTCAAGGGAGGCTTCTTTAGGACTATGAGGGGTGCCCTTTCTTCTATGGAAGGAGATCTTTGATCTGTCAATGTTAACCTTTGATGAAAGCTACCTGTTCCAAATCTAGGCCCTTTGAGACTGTGCCTTTACCCTCTGCCTATCTTTTGAAAGAGGCTTCCAAAACAAAGTCTTGTGACCCTTCAGATCTACTATAAGGCGCCCTACTTATCTGTTAATAGAGGTCCTGAAAACTATAAAAATTCATTCATTTCAAAACTGTGACCCCTGTGTGTTCATCTGAAAAATATAAATAGAAGGCAACATTGAATGTTTGGTACTTAACCTTGATGAAATCATTTGAATCATAATGCCTTTTGCTTCATGACGACCTGTCAGTAAATTACATCCCTTTTGCATAAAATTACTGTGAATCTTCAGGAGTAAATAAAGTGCTTTGTATATGGTGAGCACTTACTGGTATGCATCCCTAGAACAACTCTTTCTTCCCTTGACTGTGTATTCATAATGTGTAGTGAACTTGTCTGTGACAGTCTTTCAAAATTTAGTTCATGATGAGGCATAAGAAGCAGCTGTCCTTCTTATACTTTCACTATGATGCCTAATTTTATTTACAAATCTTTTTGCCAGAAGACTATCACTGTTGATTGTACAAGGCTAATTTTTAGGGCGGGCCACAATTTGCACTTTTCTCCGACTTTCATAGTAAACTGACCCAGCATGAAACTTTCTCTTGAGGCATTCTTTTTGCTTATACTTTGTTTAGTGTCATCAATTAGTACATCCCTACAGAGATGTAAAAATAGATGCTTTTGAAGTTTGGAGGGCTTCTTTGATGTTTCATGGGCATCATGCTTGATCTAATCATATTTCTTTAGACAGGGAAAAATCCTTCTCTTTTCCTGATTTGAACATTCCTGAGCCTTGCTAGAAACAAAACAAAGTGACCTCTTTGATGGTGTGTGACCTAGGGGTAGACAAGGGTTTTGGCTTTGGAACATAACAATACATGATGGTTGACTGATATTGAAGACATGGTTTTTGGCTCAAAACAGTTTCGCCAAGGAATTTTCCCTAAAACACCATCACCTAGACCTACATGCTTTGTCATGGATTTTAAATGGCTTCTTGGGCATGAGTAGGTTATCACATGACAAAGTGATCAGTGAGAGAGGGGTAGACACCTTGCTAAATTTTGGACAGTGAGTTGCATAAAAAAAAAGGATTTTGATGGCAGAGAGACAAACTTATAAAATCTATAGACAGGGAGGCTTTGCTAAACTGTGATAGGTAGGGAAACTAGAGGGGTTGTCTCATTATAAGCTAAAGGAGAGGGGCAGGAAGACAAAAATTTGTTTGGGGTGTTTTCTAGATGATAAATTTACAGATTTAGATTAGCTTCTAGAAAACTCAGCCAAGGAATCTAGTCATCAAAATAAGTAAAAATACTGATGACTTACAGCGGCTCCATTTGGGGAGGGTAGCTCCCTTTCAGGAGTTGTCCAGAATTTCATATCTCTGGCTTCTGAAGACCAGTGCCTTATCCATTGGCGCAAATTTCTCTCTTTCTTGATGCTATTTCTGAAAATTTACAGCATGATTAGCATCAAAGTCATTCTCTACCTTCCCGACTGTAAATCCTAACATTTTTTCTTCTTTAGGTGCGCTTGGACTAGCAACCCTTTGACATGATATTTTTGAAAAAAGGAAAGCTATCTAATTCTATGCTTATATCTTCTGGGAGTTCAGATTAAATTGATGAAATCCTTTGATTTCTCTACCTATGCTAGATCGACTATCAATATTAAGTTGTTTGACAGGATTTCATTCACTAAAACAAAACATGAAATTGAAAAATGACCAAATCAGGATTAGACGGTCTGATTTGTCATGTGTTTGTGGCATAAAAGAAAAGCTGCACACAAATATTATTTTCACACAAAATGAGATTTTTAGAAAAATCAGGGCTAGGATACATAATTTGTTTTTCATCCCTGATTTCCTCTTTGGTTCTGTTTTGAGCGTGTGGAACTAGTATCTTTTCCTAATCTACTTTCTTTGACAAGTCAAGCTTACACAATTTCGACTTTCACTTCTTTCACTAACTTAACAACAATCAATTTGAAACATGTCCAGTTATGATTAGGCTAAATAACAGAACAAGATATATTTTGAGCACTAGTAGTGGCATTTAAACTTGTGCACTTTCAGTATGACTATTTTTTGAACATGGGGCTTTTCTGCTATTTTCTAAAACTGCCCTCTTTTCTACTTTTCTACTGTTTTTGTATTTTCTGTTTTTTATTTATTTTTTCAAACAGTGATATGTACAATGAGTGAAAATGTTTTTTGAAACTAGAAATCTTGAAAATGGTGGAACTTGAGCATTTTGTCTTCAAAGGGATCTCCCGATGCTCTTGGTCCAGTCAGCTCTTGAAAAGAAATGTTTGGAAAATTTTCCCTTTCAAGCCAACATAAGGGTTCTTGCAAGAGTCTTTGAAAAATTATGTATCTGCTTGCTGCTTTTCTCTATACCTTTGATTTCCACTCCTGCCTTTGTTGTACATCTTCTTTAGGTAATACAGATACTCTTTGTCATTTTTAAAACAGATGATGACATCATCAAGGTACATCATAGTGAAGAAATTCATAACTGGAAACATGGCATTCAGGAATATGTCTTTGGTGTCTGACGGTTTTGCAACTCTAGGTTTGAATCTTGAACTGCTTCCAGTGTATTTGAAAAAATCTTCAAGCTGCTTGCTCTGAAGAGGAATTAACTGATGGTATCCTAAAACATAACTTTGTGAAGACATATGATTAGAAAATCCTAGCTTCTGTATGGTATGATCTGTTTTGGGAAGGATATAAGTGCTGTTCTGGGGAGGTTTATCTGTGTTCCTGAAATCTACATATCCTATGTCCATTTGCTTTGTCTTTAATTGTTAATGTTTGACCAATATTTTTGCATTTCTTTTTGTAAGGGTTACTTCTTGAAATGATGGCATTGTCACAGTGTTTTAAACTGTTTTCCCGACATGTATTAGTATCTAGAACAATTTTTCATACTCTAGGAGTTCTTAATCTCTGGTGAAATGACAAAATTTTAGCTAGTTAAATTAACTCAGGTGTCTTGCGACTGTTGTCATCATATTCCCCTTCATTGAATTCATTAGCCATTTTCCCTGGATTCATCAAAGTGGTCTCAAAAGTTAAAGCTTTACTTGGAGAGGTAAGGTTTTGGGATGATGAATAATTTAAGTATGGTAAGAACATAAGACTCCCATATTCCTGATTTCCAAAAAGATTTGTACTATGTAAGCCTTCCAGTGCTTCTGTTTTGAAAAAAGTTTCTGATTGTACTTTTGATGTTTGTCCTTGGTTTGACCAACTTGCTTGAGGGTGTAGAATGTGTTCTATTTTCTGATTTATCTCTATTTCTAGAAAAACACACTCCCACTCTTCAAGACATAATTGTTTAGGGTCATGATAGTTTTGAGTATCCAGCTCATCATAGAGAATCTGGGGCGGTTGATGCAGTGTACCTAGGTTTGTTTCAATTTCTCCTACCTGTTTATCAATGTCTTCATCAGTATGTAAAATGAAGGAATTTAGGTCTGAATGTATGGAATACATAGGGATGTTATATGGCCTTTCTTCGCTGCTAACCATATATTTCATGTGTGATTCCTGATACAGTATTATTTTTTTATTAAACATAGGAATGGTGGCGTAATATATCTAGTTGAATATTTCCTTGAAGCTTGGCCCCCCAAGATCTGGATAAAAGAATTCTGTACTTGGGAGGGATGTCTGCTACCAATATGTCCATGACTAGGTGTTTTGCAGGTACTTGGGCCAAACTGACACAAAGATATTTTATCAGGCCTAGACACTTGACTCTGCTTGAATCAAACGAGTATAAGTCTTTATAAGGTTTTGTTATTTCTAGGCCTAATATTTCCATTACTACTTTCGGCATGAGATTGTGAGAGGCCCCAGAATCTAGCATGGAATTATGTAGGATTTGGTCATGTATATTCAAACTAATGTAAAAAGGAAGAGTGGTTCCCTCTTGATATTTTCCTTCTATTTTTGGTCCAAACAACACCTCAGGGGTATCATCAGCTAGGTGTAAAGTATCTGCATCATTTCCTATGTTTAGGACCTTTAGCACTTGAAATTTGTATGAGATTTGGGCAATAAGTTCAATGAGAGGCATGGTGATCTTAATTTTGGTGATTTCCCCTTCAAAACTGAAAGGTGCTTGTAGTTTAGATAGATTTGCTTCAGTTTTTTCAGCCATGACTTTCTCTATATTCTTAATTTGCTGATTTTGATTTGGGTTTTTTTTCAATATAGTGGTTTCGGGGATCTTAGTAGAGGTACTAGGATAGTTAGGATCAAGGCTTGCCTGAATAGTTTTGTCTTTGTTTTGGTCAGTTCTCTTAGCCATGATTTTATTACTATCTGCTGTTTTTTTAAGAATGGTATCGGGGGTTTTGGTAACAGTAGTGTCTGAGCTACCTTTCTTAGAGTTGTATTGGTTTTTCTTACTCCTAAGATCATATTGCCTATGGAATTCCATTATAGAATTTTGTAATCCTACCTTAGGATCTTCGGGGTCCTCATAATTTGCTTCATTTTGGTTTGAGGAGAAGAAAACTTGTTCTTCTTCTGTGAGGAACACCTCACCCTCGCTATCATTACCTATTAAGTTTAAGTGATTTTCATCAAGTGGTTCCATATCTCTTTCTACCTCATCAACATCGTTTTCATTGAAAGG
The DNA here is from genome assembly GCA_034641835.2 of Pinus albicaulis. NCBI lineage: Eukaryota > Viridiplantae > Streptophyta > Pinopsida > Pinales > Pinaceae > Pinus > Pinus albicaulis. Next base: position 1,302,927,870 of record CM076579.1, read on the forward strand.
TGGCCTGATCTGTTGGTCATTTTCCCTTAGTTTGTTTTGAGGTGGGTCTCTTCTAAATTTTTGGTTCCGGTTTCTATTTTGAGGATTTGGCTGGTTGTCCTTAAGAGGTGCTTTTTCATTTAGATTCATTCTTTCCCACATTCTCTCCATGGTTTTAACCAGGTTATCTATTCTGGGATCTGAGGAGGAAATTGAAGGCATGACCTCATCAAGGTATGTGACTTTATTTTCTGATCTTATCCTAGCTCTTTTCTCAGCTAGGTTGGCTTCGACACTAACAGCTACTTTTTGCATTTCTTATAAAGTTGCGGGGTCTTTTTCTCTTAGTTGGTATGTCACATACAAATCGAAACCTTCGGGAAATTTTGCTAATGCTGAGCCAAGTGGAGGTTTCATGTGAGGCGAGAGGGCATTATAGACACTGTTGAATCTAGTGCAATAGTCCTGAACACTTTCCCCCATATTCCTTTTAAGATTGTTATATTTGGAAAGGATTTGGATGGGGTTTTTCTTGATTTCCCACCTATTTATGAAAGTTTGGTAAAGTGTCGGGAGATCATGTATACTGTTAGGAGCTAAGATTTTAAACCATTTCTTGGGTTCTCCGCCTAGGCTTTGGGCGAACATTCTCATATCTATGGTTTCATCTTCTAATTCCATGTAGTCAAAAGCATCGCTAATTCTATCTACATGCTGTTGAGTAGTAGTAGCCTCAGTTTCGGTGAAGTGTGGGATTCGGGATTGGTAATAATTTTGCAAAGGTACCAAAGGCAGAGTTAACACTAAAGGCACATACCAAGCTGCCATGATGGGAGCTGATGGTATATTTACAGTATGAGGGTTTGTAGTATGGGATGGGGTGATTTGCACAGTGGTGGTCTGAATGGGTGTGGCGGAGGTACTTGGACTTGTGGATTGATTTTGAGAAGATTTGGGGTGATAAGAGCCAAAGTGGTGGAGAAGCTGAAAATCAAGAGGTGTAGTGGGTGAGGCTTCTCTGCTAGGACTCTGCTGCAAATCTAAGGGCTTAAGATCGTCAAGGTTGATTTTACTTTGCGACTTGCTTCTAAAAAGGGCTTTTGCTGAACTCAAGTCAAACTGGGAATCTTGCAGGGATGTAAGATGTTCAGGTACAGAGCTTTCTTTGTGGATGGTCCTATCGGTAGCTAAGTTACCAGTTTCAGAAGTTTGCCACAAATTTTTTTCTGGGTCATCAACTATGATAGGGGGATTTGGTTCCGGGTGAGATTTGGTATTAACTATTCATGAAGCCAGATTTCAAAGTCAAAATTTAGAGAGGGTGATAGTTGTGATTGTTTTTTTTTTTTTATGGTTATCCTCTCTAGTGGAGTCGCCAGGTGGATTTTCTTGATATTTATGGTCCACCACTAATGCTGACAAAGATGTTTTTTAGGAAAATACTTTTCTAGAAAAATTTTATGTGAAAATTTTGCAAGAATGACTTAGAACTCAATTTCGACAGCTTGCTAAATTGTTGAGAAAGATATAGTTCTATTTTCAAGTTATTCTATTGATTTCCTATGTTTAGATGAAGATTTCAGAATCCCTAAGTTGTACTTAGTTTGTCACTGATTTCAGAGGCTGCATCATGAAATTTGTTTTTTTGGAAAGGCAAGTCAACAGGATATTATGATTTATGAAATTTTTTGTTTTTTTATGGAGTATTAGGCCTACTGGAGGCTAGTGGAGTTGCCAGGTGGATGTTTTGATGTTTTTAGAGATATGTATTTATGGTCCACCACCACTAACTGAGAAAAAGTCAATCTAGGGATATTTTTTGGGGTTTTATGAGTCTTTTATATGCAGCCTAGTTTGTAAGAGTGTTCTAAACCTGATTCATCACTTTGCTAGGATGGTGAAACGATAAGAGTTTAATCTAAATGATTTCATAGGCTGTTTTTCTGAGTTTAATTTTGAAGGACTAATGAGTCTACAAGAGTTTGCTAGACTTTCATGTACTCAGTAGGTCCCACCATGATCGCCATTATGTTAGTGTGGCGATGAGGTGGTTGATTCACTAGATATTCTTGAAGACAAGGGATTTCTGGAGTCCTAAGGTGTACTTAGATTGTCACTAACTCAGAAAGGTCCCATCGTGATCGCCATTATGTTAGGGTCTTGTGATTTGACAGATTGGAAAGCCAAGTGATAGGGTAACATCAAACCAAATTTGGAGCCCTAGGACCTAGCCTTCTTGGACTCAGAGATGGCTATCTCTATTATGCAAAGGATGTGAACTTGTTTTCTTTTTATGTATTTTATTTTAGGCTAGTTGTTAAGTATGTTTTGGTTTGTTTTAGATTTTTTGAGGGAGAACTGATCAAAGGATAAATAGATAAAATTTTGTCAGATCAACTGGGCTATGGGGTCAAAAAGGTCGAGACTGTCTCAAATGGTGGACAAGGTATATTGCAGGGTCGATTTGGTCGAGATAAATGGATTCTTTGGGTGCAAGTGAAATGAGATGGACACTAAGATTGTGAGAGAAAAAGATGTTTTAAGCATAAATAGTTTTACAACAAACATCCATGTGGTAGGGCTAACCATTAATCACTATAAATGAAACTCAAACTGATAGATGCATAAAATAAACATTCAGGTGATACATAGAAGTATAAGACCCTCTAAATTTGGGAAAATCACATCCAGACTTTTTGGAAAACAAATAAGACAAAAAAATAACTCAACCTATGAAGAGGGAACTCCTAAACATCATATTTTAGCTATTGGGAACTTTGAAATAAGACTGCAGAGCATGGGTGAAGGGCAAGATCGAAACAAGACCTCTTTGACTTAACTAGACAACCAATACTTCAGAGAAAGATTTCAATGATGGGGTTTTGATTAGCTATGAGTAAGAAGGGCATACCCTGAATCATACTAGACAGCATACATAATAACCATTAATGAAACTGATAACAAGTTCTTAGGGTACCAAAGAGCAATTAAGAATTCTTTGACATAACGAAGAAAGAAGAAAAACATAGAAGCTGTAATAAATCTGGAAACTTGAGGTGCCTCCATGGGCATGTCTCAAATCTATTCTTTACTGACCTACAGTAAGAAAGAAACATGAAAAAATGTATGGTAAACTAAGGAAACATAACAGGTAAGGAACACAATACCATTCACCAAGCCATGGAATCCTACAAACAATCCTCCTCCACCATCCAAGTCAATCAAGAGATCATCTACTTCATGAGACAAAGTATTTCTTCAAAGCTTGTAATGCTATGTATTGCTCGATAAAATCAAGTTCAGCCTCTGGTTACAATGCATTCTCTTGGAATATATAGGCCAAAGAGAAAGAAACTATCCTAGAGCATTTAGAAGGCCATTGGCCTAATACAAATATCTGATTTTTTCCTTGAGGCTTTGCAAAGCCCATGGCACAAAATATCTTCAAAAATATCTATTTAAGCCAAAAATAGCAAGAAAATTGACTTCTAATCTTTGACATGGAGTTAAAAATAGCTAAACGCACATTTGGATGACCATATTCAGAAAACTGCTTTTTTAGCCAAAATGCTACAGAAGGGTAGCAGCAGAAAAAAGCTTGTTTTTTAGACAACGTTTGAGGGACCTCTTGATGTCGAAACGAGTCCCCTGATAGCTCGTTGGAAAGCCCTAGATGTCTAGTTTATGGAATTACTTGAGTTTTCCAAAAATTATCCCTAGAATTATGTCAAAATGTGGATTGAGTGAAAAAACCCAGGAGGGTCTCATCGGCTGATATGTGAGGCAGAAAGGTGAATTTTGATTGATTTTTGCCTCTTTGGGGGACCAAAACACCTTATTTTGATCTGAAAATTTGTGAATAGCTTCCCCCAAATTTAATACATCTAAAAAAATTACTTTCATGAGCTGAGGATGCTCCTAGCACCCATGGCAGTGCCTTGAAAAATTTGCAATTAGGGCCAAAAAACACAATAAACAAAATCATGTCAAAATTTGCTCAGTTTTGGCGAGCAAGCCCCTTATGGGTTCTTAGAAGCATGGAAGGAAGCTGAGGCCAAGATTTCAAGCCTAGATATTCCTTTTTCCACTTTTTCTACCGGGTGCCTCTTTCAGGTAGTTTTGAGCCTTTCTTGAGCAAGTTTGAGCTTTCTTCGGGAAAATTGGTTCAATTTCTTGTAGTGCCCAATCATATCCCTCTACAGATTCAAGTCTCTATTTTCTTTCTCTAATTTATTGTCCAAATGCTTGTTGTCTCTTTCAAGCCATGATTCTTTATCATTTTCTATTTCTTGGGTGAGCAATTGTGTGAGAGGATAAGATCAAACAAGGGTTGCTTCTTCTTCCTTCTGTTTATCCAAAGCCTTCCTAAGACGAATAGTCCTAGGCCTTTTTCTTACTAGATGCTCTTCTTCTTTAGTATCATTAAATTTTCCCATATACTCTTCAAGATTGACTTGTGCTTTGTATGCTTCCCTTTGGTATTTGAATGCTCGGGCCTCATAAATTTCCATTTTCCCACTCGTTTGTTTATTTTGCATTTGTAGAACATGTATGAGGCCCTTTGACCTTTCTAGATAAGTTTCCAAGTCATGGATTTGGGCTTTTCTATTTTTCAAAAGAGCCACAAGAATTATAGCTTCATCATCTCCAACATCACTATTTATTTGTATGATGTCAAACTCCCTTTCTTTTTCATGACTACTCTCCTGTTGTTCATATTTTTCTTTACCCTTGCCTTGGATAGAATTCTTTGTCCTTTTTCTCTTTGGAAATTCAACAATACTCTTCTTAGGCAGTTTGCCTCTACTCCTTAGCGCTCTAGTGACATTGCTAGTCACTGCTGGAGTGATTTTCTTCTTTGTGGATTTGGTGTTTTTAGGCTTCACCACTTTTGGAGGAAGAGTCATGGCCCCTTTCCTAGGAGAGGAAACTAGCACATGCTATTGGTTGTGTTGAGGAGAAGAGAGAGTAGGTTTCATTACTTGCACTTGTTCAACTTGATTTTTCATGTCGTTGCCTTCATCATCATCTTCTTTGCTACCCTATTCACCGTTTTCCTTACTGTTTTGAGTTTGTTTGGGGTTTCCAGCTTCACCTTTATCAATTTTTTGAACCTCTTGACATATGTTTCCTTCAACCTCATCAGTGCTATTTAGAAAATGTTCTTTAGGGCTGTTAGCTTCATCATCATTTTTTTTTGTTTTACCATCTTCACTGTCTGCCTGTAGACTACCTTGTTTACCCTCATCATTGTCTTGAATTTGTTGAGGGTTGCCTTTACTGTGACTGTCTTCTTTAGCCTCTGTGTGTGGGCTGCCACCATGGTCACTTTGTCTTTCATCACTACTTTGAACCTCTTCCCTTTTCTCTCTATCACCACTACTCTACTCCTCTTTATCCTCACTATTTCCTTGCTCATTTTCACTGCTCTGTTTCTCTTCATCATCACTATTCCCTTGCTCATTTTCACTGCTTTGTTTAGGGCTGCTTTGCTCTTCATCCTCACTAATTTTTTGAGTGCCACTGACTTCCTTATCCCTTGGTGAGTTTTCTTCACTATCACTAGTTTGCTGCTCATGGTCACTACCCTATGATTTGTCACTTGGTTCATGTTCACTAATTTTCTTAGTGTCCCTATGTTCCTCATCACCACTAACCTCATGCCTGCTTTCATAAGACTACTCTTTTTCACTATCAATCATGGGAGATGTTTGCCTTTGAGGAGTATTTTGACTTGATGGAGGAGAGACATAGTGAGTGGAGGGTGAGGAGGATATGTGAGTTGGGCCATGAGATGAAGAGGCAGTGGAAAAATCTGGATGAGAAATGAAAGTCTCCCAAGACACTCCTTTCTTTTCAAGCTGGTGAAGGATGATGATTTTGATGAGAGAATAATGGAAAAGACTAGATTTTTGCTAAGCAGGAGGTCTATTTTGAACAAGGCAGGACATCTTGTCTATGCTTTTGCAGAGGACGAAAGGGAGATTTAGCAACTGAGTCCTTGTGAAATGCATGGGAATCCTGATGTGATAGGAATAAATCTGCGAAAACCTCCCTTCACATGTGAAATACTTCATGATAACTCTCATGAGGGGGGCATAGCTTCTCAAAAAGTGACAAAAAGGAAATATAGCTTGGCAAGCATCCTGATGGTCTGGTTTTAGGAAGGGTTTATAGTTATTTAGATCGAGGTATGCCTATTTGAACCACTTTTCTCCTATACAGGGGATCTTAGTTTCTTTGGAGACAACCCTAGGAATGAGTTTAAAGTCTAGACATGCTAGGTGGACATGTTTTCCTTGCAGCCTCAGGGCGAACAGTTGTGTTAAGGGAGGGTAATTGGTGACCTCCTAGACTTTTTGGCAAAAATCAAGGCAACCCACCTCATGGAAGTTAAAAAGAACCGAAGGGGAGTCATTAATCTCCTGAGTTGTAACAGGCTCAAACCTTTTGTGAAATCCACCCTTACTGGCCTTCTTTGGAGGCATAGTTTTTTTTAGGCTTTTCTTTCACTCTTTTATCAAGACATGCCTTCAAAATGAAATAAAAATATAACTCTCCTTTGAGCACTATTTTTCTCTTTTAAAACTATGTTTGGATTTTTTACCAAAATAGGCCTTTTCAACTGATATCAATCGTTATCTCAAAAACTGGGTTTTTGCTCTTTACCCAACAAACATGCCTTTTATAGCTAGACAATAAACCCTCTTTCATCAATCACTATCTTGTTGTATCTTAGCAAACATGGTGGTTTTTAGAACAAACTGTGTTTTTTGCCTTCATTAGACTATGTTTTTCTTTAACAAAACTGATTCTTAACACCTCCCAAACTAAAAATTTTATGCGAAGAAAACAGTGAAATACCTCTTAAAAACGTATTGGCTGTATTGGAGATAAGTTCATTGTGCAAGAACTATGCTTTGAGGTGAAATGATGGTGTGTTTGAGCAGTGCTATGCTCCTGTGCATAGGTGCGTAACACTTGCACGCTGTGTTGGTGCTATCGGGTCGGGCAATGGGCGTTGTTTGAATGCCGGGCGGGTGAAAACCACAGGCGTGTCACGCTATTTTTCAAGCATGTCGCGCCGTGTGTAAATTCCTTCTGCGAACACCTACAGTCACGTCGCGTCCTACCACAGGCGTGTCGCGTCTTGAAAACTCTGCAAATCGCTTCACCCAAGGTTCGAAAAAATGTTTTTCTTTTGCCCTCTTGCACAAAAAAAATGATATTTAATGTTGAGAGCTTTATATCTCCTTTTAAAACGTTTTTGAATGCCCTTTCTTCCCTCCTTTTGGTATTTGACATTGTGCTTTTGCCTTTGTTTTGAAATAAAATAAATTTCCATTTTCAAACAACATTGTTTTTGAAAACTCCATTTGACATGAAAAAAGGCTCTTACTGTGTGTCAATGACACTTTTTCTCAACCATAGAAATAACACTAGGCAACCTGACCATCTTCTCATTTTGAAGGAGGTCTTATGCAACAGTGGTAAGTGAGCCCTCTGCTTATTTGTGAAGGAGGCCTATGTTTGACAAACTGCATGGGCGCTTGTCCTATACTTCATGTTTCAACCCCTTTAAAGCTCTGTCTATTTATTTAAAAAAAAAGGTTGTTTTCAACATTTAAAGCTTGCTTTCATCATTTGGTGGAAGGCATTTCAAAACTATAATAGGCTTGTCTGAATGAAAGATGTCTCTTTTACATAAATCACCTGTGTGAACTTATCTTTCTATCAGTTGCAGAAGTCACCTTTAAATAGAGCTTGGTGTACCTTTTTACCATTTAGATGAGGTTGCTTTAATCAAATTCTAGCCTTGTTTTGTCAGTGAATGCATTCTTTCAAACAAACTATCTCTCAAACTGCCCATTACTGACAATTGTTTCCAAACAGTGTCAATATTTGATGAATTTTGACCCTCTGCTTATTTGAAGGAGGTCCTCTTAAACATAGAAAATTCATCCATCTCAACATTGCTACATCATCTAAATATTTTTCTATTGAACCAGTTTTTTGTGGGCCCTAAATGTTTGATAAACTATATGGGTGCTTTTTTGACCTCTGTCAACCAATTGGAAAATGTCCATGCACAAACTGTTAGTGGCTCTTTAGAAAAACTATGTTTATCATTCAAAACAGATTTTGTGCTTATCATTCAAGGGAGACTTCTTTAGGACTATGAGGGGTGCCCTTTCTTCTCTGGAAGGAGGTCTTTGATCTATCAATGTTAACCTTTGAGGAAAGCTACCTGTTCCAAATCTAGGCCCTTTGAGACTGTGCCTTTACCCTCTGCCTATATTTTGAAGGAGGCTTCCAGAACACAGTATTTGTGACCCTTCAAATCTACTATAAGGCGCCCTACTTATCTGCTGATGGAGGTCCTAAAAACTATAAAACTTCATTCATTTCAAAACTGTGACCCCTGTGTGTTTGTTTGAAAAATATAAATAGAAGGCAACAGTGAATGTTTGGTACTTATCCTTGATGAAATAATATGAATCATAATGCCTTTTTCTTCATGACGACCTCTCAGTAAATTACATCCCTTTTGCATAAAATTATTGTGAATCTTCAGGAGTAAATAAAGTGCTTTGTAGATGGTGAGCACTTACTGGTATGCATCCCTAGAACAACTCTTTCTTCCCTTGATTGTGTATTCATAATGTGTAGTGAGCTTGTCTGTGATAGTCTTTCAAAATTTAGTTCATGATGAGGCATAAGAAGTAGCTGTCCTTCTTATACTTTCACTATGATGCCTAATTTTCTTAACAACTCCTTTTTCCAGAAGATTATCAGTGTTGATTGTACAAGGTTGATTTATAGGGCGGGCCACAATCTACACTTTTCTCTGACTTTCATAGTAAACTGACCAAACATGAAAATTTCTCTTGAGGGGCTCTTTTTTCTTATACTTTGTTTAGTGTCATCAATCAGTACATCCCTGCAGAGATGTAAAAACAGATTCTTTTCAAGTTTGGAGGGCTTCTTTGATGTTTCATGGGGATCATGCTTGATCTAATCATATTTCTTTAGATAGGGAAAAATCCTCTTTTCCTGATTTGAACATTCCTGAGCCTTGCTAGAAACAAAACAAAGTGACCTCTTTGATGGTGCATGACCTAGGGGTAGACAAGGGTTTTGGATTTAGCAAATAACAAGACATGATGGCTGACTAATATTGAAGATAGGGTTTTTGGCTCAAAATAGTCTCGCCAAGGAATTTTCCATAAAACACCATCACCTAGACCTACATACTTTGTCATGGATTTTGAATGGCTTCTTGGGCATGAGTAGGTTATCACATGATAAAGTGATCAGTGAGAGAGAGGTATACACCTTGCTAAATGTTGGACAGTGAGTTGCATAAAAAACAAAGGATTTTGATGGTAGAGAGACAAACTTATAACAACTATAGACAGGGAGGCTTTGCTGAATTGTGATAGGTAGGGAAAATGGAGGGTTTGTCTCATTATAAGCTGAAGGAGAGGGGTAGGAAGACAAAAATTTGTTTGAGGTGTTTTCTAGATGACAAATTTACAGATTTAGATTAGCTTCTAGAAAACTCAGCCAAGGAATCTAGTCATCAAAATAGATAAAATTACTGATGACTAATAGGTTCTAAAGTTGTCTCTCAAGAATGCATAGAATGAACTTTAACTGTATAGCTAGATGTCCTCTTTTCTCCAAGAAGTACCAAGTGACAACCATATGATTTCCAACATCATCATCAATACATGAGATACATAAAATAGAGTGGTTCTCCTCAAAAAGGGAAAGTCCCATCTCACAAATCATTTCTACCTCCCATGTTTCATGAAGTACATTGAACATTAACATGCCCTCATCTTCAGCCCTATTGGCCCTGTTGGATCCAAGCATCATTACTAAATTATGCAAAGAAATAAATAGAGACATATGGGTAGACAAAGATGTCAAACCATATTCCCCCAATAGTAACCACCGGAGTAGGGCCTCTTGCTTCCATCCTCCATCTCCACCATGCAATATGGACAAGCCAAACTCTCCCAAAAAAAACCAAAGCAATAAGAGATCTTGTTGCCTTCTCTCCTCCTCTTGTGCATCATGGAGTAAAAACATTCTGATAGACATGTGGGATGTCACATCAACCCAATACAAGTAAGCACCATTAATACACGTCATGAGAGCATCATGCCAAGTTCTACATAATACAAAACACATAGACATAGGAGATGTCATGTGATGGCCAAACTCTCTCATGGACAACCCAAGTGAACATGCCTTCTTTTGCTGCATTCTATCATTGATACACAAGGCAGGAATCGGAAAAATATGAGCTATTGGGTGGTAACCATACTCACCCAAGAGCAGCCAGTGCAACCATGCCTCCTTCTTCATTTCATGAGTGTTTTTCAATGCATGGATCAAAGAAATAGGAGCCTTTGGATAGTAACTAAACTCACCCAAGAGAAACCAGCGTAACCAAGCTTCTTGTTGGCCCATGTCATATATCTACAAGTGCTCATGCAACCCATTTATTATCATCCTCACCCACTCATCCCTTGTGGATGATGAATGTTGTTCTGAATAAACATGGTATCCTCCCTTTGTAGAATACCATTATCCTCAAACTTATGAATAACTTTGCACTCCATGACATGTTGAAGTGCACCTCTAATTAGATCTCTCAATGAGACCTTCTTCTAATCAATGGCCCTCCAAAACCAATAAGGCTTTGGATATGCTATAGGTAGAAGTTTCTCTTTGAGTTGTGAGATGCTCATTGAGAAAGTGTCATCTAGAAAGGAGAAAAGATTCCTCATATCAAGATGTCTACCATTTATCATCTTTACCTCCATTGCTTCATGAGTGAAGCTACCTTCAAAATTCTCCGAGAATAATGGGGCCCCTTTATTATCACTGTTGCTAAGCGACAATGCTATAGATCCGCATGGTGGTACATATGCTGTCTCAAAGCAAGGCATAATGCCGATCTCATAACCAGCCATTGTACATAGGATCATGCCCATCCCATCTTTTGAAACTCTACACTTCAACTCAAAGGGTTGAATGTAGCTCAAAAATGATGAACTGAGATAACTCTTCTTCTCCTCCTTGATTAGATCTAGGGTCCTCTGTGCTATGATATGTTGCTGCTTCAAATCAAAATTTTGTTCCAACCCTTGGTTATTCATTACCCCTGATGGCATGTTCCCATAAGTTTCAATAAGATCTACTAAAACAATATGTGATGAAAGTGCGTGCATACCTTGGATCAACTGATGTGTGGGAACCTGTTGCAAGAACACAAGAGTTCCTCCAACAGGGACAATGGTGTCTCCAACTGCTGGTAAGGGTGATGGATGCTCTTCTATCAATGTACCAGCACTAGAATCTCCCTCCTCTTACTCATGCATCTCCTGAATCATGCATGGGACTCTATGTGTCAATATATTAAGACTATCTTGCAAGGATGCAAGTGTCTCTTCTCCGGATACAAGTACTTCTACAACTAGTGGTGAATGTAGTGACCCCTTGTCCAGAGTGAAAAGAATTACATCCTCCTTTGTTTCCTTAGGAAATGTCTCTTTGTGACACATTCATGGTTTTCTCACATCAGACTTCTTTCTCAACTTGTGAAAGAAATCAGAATATTTAGTCACCTTTGCATGCTCCATGTGACCAAACCACCAATCATTAGCTTCACCTAGAAGATGAAGTGCTGCAATTTGGATATCCTCTTTTTCAGCCACAGGATGTAGCCTGAAAAATGTATCTAACTCTTTCTTCCAAGCCTTAATAGTGCTTGAGGAAGATCCATCAAATGTAGGAAAATAGAATCCATTGTGCCTCTTTCTTCTATTGCTTCTATAGGATCCTCTTTCTTCTTTGATTTTGAAGAATTGTTGGAGAGTTAGATTCTCCTTGAATGCTATAGAATTTGCTTTGTACTCTTCAAGATACAAACTAAGAGTCTCATGAGTCTCAGGTTCCATGTTTCTTCTTTCTTCATGACTATACCATTCACCTTCTTCAAAGAAAGTGGGCATAATAAATCTATGAGGAGATCTATGATTCTCTGATTTTCTTTGTTGCTGATAGGAAGTGCTTGGACCTTCCTTATCAAATATTCTTCTTGGATCATCCTTTTTCCTTTCCCTCTTCATTTGTTTGACCTCTTTGGAGGGATCTTGCATGGAACTAAAGAGGAGTGGAAAAATTACAATCCTCCTTCATGATAGATATCATCTATCTGCTTTTTCTTTTGATGCAAAAGATGAAGTGTCCACAAGCTGAGCCAAAGATCATGTTATGATACCACTGTAATATCCCAAAAACGGAGAATGCAGTAATAATGAAACACAACATAAGAACTACAGAAAATTAAATAATAAATCTTAAGACAACATAAGAATATATATAGAATCTGAGCCTTTTTATTATGTGGAGAATATTACAGTTACAACAGTGTAAAAATAGAGGTACTCTAGCCAAATAAGTGGCCTAGAATCACCCTAAAAGCATGCCACAGCTAGCACTACATAACTGGAGAGCTGCAAGAAGAAATACTACGTTGTCCCCTTTGATGATGATGTAAATATAGTTGATACAAAGGGAAATGTAGATATATGGAACTCAGGATCTCTAATGATGCCAAGATTCTAGATTTGGACAATGTAATGGGAACCCAAGATAATCCAGAAAGGATTTTCTAGATCTATGAGTTTGGAAAATCACCCTCCTAGGGTTTAATCCTTTGAATACTGGGTTATGCAGATCTAAAGCTATATATGATGCAAATATGGCTGAAATATGTTATACAAATAGATCTGAGCCTTGAGGGTTGATCCCTCCTTTAGATCTCCAAGCTAGAAGCTTGAGATCTTGTCTCTTCTTCCTCCTCCATATAGCAACTAGGGATGCAACTGCTGGAAAAACTATGTTGTAAAAGAGGGAGAGACTCAATACCTACTGAAAAGTGCTACAATAAGCTTTAGGCTGATGGAATTAGTGATGGAAAGGTGAGGGGATGATCCCTCACAGGATTACTATCTGAAATGATAGCAACTTCCTTCCTCCTCTGGATTTGCAATGATGGACTGCACAATCCTTGATGGGGCTGCTACTGATAGGAGGTCAATAAATTTTTTCCTAATGCTAGATCTGAAATGAATCCCTGGGAATGTTGATCTTGAATTCCAAGGTGAGAGGAATAATCCTTCACCGGTTCTCCAGCTGAAATACTGAAGACAACCTCCACCTGCCAAACCGATCTTCAGGAATTGCTTAATTCCTAAAAGTATGTGTTCTGTAGAGAATGGAAATAGTGTGGAACCAATTCCTGATGATGATTGGAAGCTCAAAATAACATTCCCAAGGTAGGCACACAAGTCCTCTATGGGTAAGGGTGGGATTCCCGCTCGGGAACACCCTCTGCTAAACAAAATTACAAACTTAGCTAAATAGCATAAGAATGCATGGAGATGTCACCTGAAAAATCAGATCTAAATAGATCCTCCAACCATAAACTCAAGCATACCTCCAATGTTGCCTTCATCTCCTTTATATACAAAGTGAGCCTTCCCAAGCCCCGGCCCACCTCTAAAATGCGTTATTCATGTGGACATAATCCTCCATGGTTGACTGTGCGGTATCTCCAAGTCTTCCATCATGTCTACATGAAATGTGCACCCTCTATATCATGTGTGCATTAAATGCACTACTTCTTCCAACACTTCATCATTAATGCTCTATGATCTTACATTAGATTCCCTCCATGATCTCATTTGACTGCTTCAACCTCTATGATCTATCTCATTAATGAGACATGATTTCCACTGCTCCACTACTCCATTATGTAGATCTATGTTAAATTAATCCACATTCACACATCAAAAGTGGATCTTATTCATCCTTGAGGATTATGGGTCCCTCCACCCTTTTATTTACTTAATTAATTAAGAAAATTAAGAACTCTAATATTCCAAATATCATGTGAAAATTTGGGAATATTACAAAAACCCATGGCTACCCGTTGAAACTAGAAATAGAAATTTATGAGGATATGAACAAGCAATGGGTTGGCATAAGCTCATAATTTTTCATGACTTGTATTTTCTCAACTTAGATGCCATGAATTATATATTCAATATTTCAAAGAATTTATGAGAAAGAGCCAAATCTAACGGAAGAGGCTAATTAAAAGACTTAAAAAGTTTTAATTTAAGTATCCTTATGCTTGTGGAGTGAGAATCCTTGGTCTACAGTTCCCCCCCAATTTTTGAGTATTGGCCATCAATGCTACTTTAATTAGGGCCTAAGTGAGATCCATTTTTGGTGTCTTATCGTGAAATTGTTCCAAATTATTCTTGTTTAACATAGGTGAGCTTGTGGCTAAGGATAAGGATTTTGGTTCATGAAATTCAGAGTATAGTAGTTGATCTCAAGGTAAATAATCTTTGATGCAACTTTCATTTCAATAATATAGATATACACTCTTCCCCACCCCACAAACCCCCACCCAAACAAAAGAATCCATATGTTATTAATTGATATACCTTGCATATTGAATGTTATTTTGTTGATCTAAGTAGTCTTGATTTATGCAAAGTTTTATTCATTGGTTTATGAAGGTGTTTTCACTACAACTATCCACCTTAATTTTCCCAAAAAATAAATGGGTGCCCTATACAATTTTGCAATTATTTTTTTTTGTAATGCTTTGAATTTCTTTGGTTGCTTGATCTTGAGTGATTTTGCACTTCATTATTTCCTATTTTTGAATATTCCATTGCCTTTACCTCTTTGAAAGCTTTCCAATGACAAAACTAGTGTGATTTTTCCCTATGGTTCAAAAGTTATGATCATTTAAATTTTGGGTTGCTTTTGCTACCTTGATAACTTGGCCCACCTTTAAAAATGCCACCTCAATGTTAGTTGGATGGAATATATATATATATATATATATATATATATATATATATATATATATATATATATATATATATAGATATATATATATATATATATATTAATAAATAAGTACTTACAAATATTAATAAACATTTTTAATAATAAATGTAATAAAATTTAAACACATTATATTTAAATATAAATTACAACAATATACATTA
This sequence comes from Pinus albicaulis, assembly GCA_034641835.2. NCBI lineage: Eukaryota > Viridiplantae > Streptophyta > Pinopsida > Pinales > Pinaceae > Pinus > Pinus albicaulis. The sequence goes on from CM076579.1 coordinate 1,302,942,962, forward strand.
TATTATGTATAGTAATTATAACTAATATATTGAAAATATATTATAAAACATATATTAGATAAAACATAACATATGTACATATCATATATATTATAAAAACCTATTGTAAAAACACAACACACTTTATATTATGATGTGTGCACCATAAAACATGTAAATTGCAGCCAACAATCATAAATAACATAACATAACCCGAAGACTCAAGAACACCAATGACAACATCTAATGCAAGAAATAATACAATAATGAACTTTATTCGATAAGGAATGATCCCACTTTATTCAACAAAGAGTGGGCACATAAATAATTTTTCAACAAACTGTTAGGGTCTGACCCTAGCCCCTTTATTAACGTGATAGGCCCAAGAGGCCCCATACGAGTCATTATTTGTTAGTTTAATAAATAGGCTTGTAAGTGGTTAACCACATTAATGATGATTTAAGTGGTTGACCCTCATTATAAAAAAAGGGACCATAATTAGTTATATCAGGCCATAACTAATAAATAAGGTGGTTAACCTGCATTATGCAAAGGACCACGAGTAGTTAGGGTTTTGGATCTCATAAAACTATATATAGTTAAAGATAGTAAGGGAATTCTTGTCTTGTGTTGTGTAATTGAGCTCTGCTCTACTGGAGGTTTCTCCCTCAAAGATGCAAGTGAACAATATTGCTGCATATCTTAATATAATATTTCCATTTTATATCATCTCATTGTATTTTCCATGGTATATCTAGCATATTTCTCGCTTCTAGTATTTTCTGTAGGTCAAACATACTACAAGTGGTATCAGAGCACTTTCTCGGGCTAGTTGCACCACCCATTTAACAAATTTTTTAAGGCTAGAGACATGTTCTAATGTATTTAAACTACATAGATCTATCATTATACACATAAACCTACAATTGGGGAAGCATACACGTAAGAAATACAAGAGGTAGTCCCTTTTTTTGGACTCCCTTGTAACCCCTCTTGGTACCCCTTCTAATAGTAATGCATTAGACAACACTTGTAGACAGAATTATCTTCCACATACCTATGGTATATCGGGAATAACCCAAGATTACCATAAAACCAACCTTGGATAAGCTATCGATCATCTCTATGCTATAGTACACCGAGAATAACACTTGGGGAGATTACTTGCACGTACCAAGGGTAGTCGGGTAATATGGCTAAGGGCATGGTCGATCCTCCTTAGTTAGAACTCTAAAATATTAGGCCGAGTATTGTTGTTGGATCCATGCCATATATCACAATTTGTAGCACTTGGCACTCCTTATAGTAATATTTCCCTCACTTCCTACGATTGGTCGACACATTTTACAGTATCCAGAAGTTGGGGTTTCTTCCATCACGGTATTGATCAATTGGGACTATGAAATTCCTACATGTTTTGCAGTATCAAGATTTTGGGATTTCGACCATCGCGGTATTGATCAGTTGGGAGTAATACTCCTATCAAAGTAAAAAATTCTGGTGGTCCCAAAATTTGGCTTACAAGAGTCCTATCCCACATGATTTAGGACAACTAGCTTATCGTAGTGATACCATCCTCTAGAAAGTATCCATTTTCCTACAGTCCCATTTTTTTCTGAAGTGATTTCAAGTGACCTACACTAGCAGACTCCTTGTCTTGCACCCATTGCAGCCATACTAATTTTCAGTAACCCATAAATTTTACCCAAGAAATTGTATGGTATTTACGAGGTCTCAAGCTATGGAAAACCTGAAGAAATAAGTGCAAGACCTAGAAGAAAGCATCACCACCAAAGTACAATAAGAAATGATGCTGGGGTCCCACACCAAATCTCAGTTTATGCATGGAAGACGAAGAAATCCTATAATGTACATGTGGATTTCGTGTTGGAGGTCTACATTAACCTGACCAGTCACTATCTATTTCGCTGCCCCAATCCAATAGATATCGCGCTCCAACTAGCACGATTTATAAGACTCTGAAAGCATGCAAAAAAAGTGGTTTTTGGTATGTGGCACCTTCACTTTTTTTTGCATGCTCTCAAGAATTACCACTTACAATTTTTATTCCATGTGATATACCATTTAATTTTTTACAAAGGCCACTCCACGGTTTGCACGTCTTCACCCGATTCATGGTTCCAAAAGAATGCAGGGTTCCAATGCGTGTAATCACAGAACTTCAAGAAAATACTTCCATTTATGAAAATAATTAAGCACTTAAGTCTACAGATTTTGGAAGAAATCCCTTAGCGCTATCTTAACTTATGATTCCAATTAAACACATAAACAGAGAATGTTACTCAATTTTGGCCGAAAGCACTGATACGCAAGTTACAAAGAAATTTCTGCATCAGGGACAATATTTACACAACACACTTCAATGAATTACTCAAATAAATAGAAATTACAAAGTATTCACCCTCTTGGCTTGATTACATCAGTTTGTCTGCCCCCTGTTTCCTCTAATTCTCAAACTCTATCTCTCCATCTTGCTATTCTTACTCTCGTTGTTTTTTTCATTACATCTTTTCCCCTTTTTAATTGATCAAATCCTATTCTAACTGTATTGACAACTCAATCTCTATTTTTATCCATTTAACTATTAAATCCATGTTCTAAAGTCTTGATACAAACTTGTTCTAAAAATGTATCTCCTATTCTAATAATAATAAAAATGTACTTATTATTACAATAATTGAAGTAAAAATAGATTCAAGAGATCCAACCCTCTCTACTAAACAATAATTTGACCACTTAGGTCAGTGAAATTCATCTCATGTGATTCTCCTGTATCAGATTCCCAGAGAAGAAAAGAATCATTCATAAAAATTTCAGGATTTACTCCATACTTATGTATTTATGCTGTTGTCAACCAACTGGCATCCTCCATTGGCTATCCCTTCCATTTGACTAGATAATGAAAATAAACCTGTCCTCTGGTTCTTTTGGATACTCTTTTCTCCAGAAAAACTTCCACCTCTTTATTGACTATCTTTGGCATTTGTTCTTCCTAATTTGAAGTTTAAACTTCATCTCCTGTAGGTTCATCCTGTAGCTATGACTCTGTCTCCTCGTATGCGTATAAATTTGCAACATTAAAGATAGGTTATATTCCAACCCCTTCTGGAAACTCAATTTCATAAGCATTGGTTGAAAAATTTCTCACATTTTTGCATGCCCCTATCTTTTTCATCTTTAATTTGTTTTAAGTCCCAACATTAAACCTTTCTTTCCTCAAGTACACCATCACTAGATCACCCACTTGGAATTATTTTTCTTTCCTCTTCATATCAACTCTTTGTTTGTATTTTCCACTACTTTCCTACAATATAGCTTTGACATCTTCTTGTAGTCTCCGCATTTGCTTTGCAAATTCTTCAGCTTTTGAAATTCTTGCCTCCTATTTGCCCAAATTCCTGAGCTCATACACACCTCTTGGATTCATCCCAAAAACAATTTGGAATGGACTCATCCCAGTAATCTGGCTTGGAGTATCATTATAAGAAAACTCAGACTGAGCAAGTGCTAAATCCCACTGCTTAGGATTTTTATACACTAAACACCTCAATATATTTCCCAGGATTCTGTTTACTACCTCGGTCTGCCCACCTGTTTGAGGGTGATATGATGAAATGAAACTAAGGTTGGCACCTATTTTCTTCCAAAGAGTTCTCCAGAAATTCCCAACAAACTTTGTATCCTTGTCAGACACAATACTTATAGGAAATCCATGTAACCTTACAACTTATGAGAAAAAATAGATTAGCAATATGTGTTGCATCACTAGTCTTTTTGCATGCAATGAAATGTGCCATTTTAGAAAATCTATCTACCACAACATAAATGGATTCATTTCCTGTTTGAGTTTTAGTTAAACCAAAAACAAAATCCATACTAACTGCATACCATGGTAGGTTTGTTATTGGTAATGGAAGATATCATCCTGTATTTTGGCTTCTTCCCTTAGCATGTTGACAGATCCTGAATTTCTCAAAAAATCTCTTAACATCAGTTTTCATCTTTGGCCAGTAATAAAATTCATTTAACTAAGAAAAGGTTTTGTCTTGTCCACAGTGTCCAAATAACCCTCCGTTGTGTTTCTCTTTGATTATGTTTTCCCTCATAGAACATTTGGGAATACACAGTTTGTTACTTTTAAACAGTCAACCTCCTTGGATAAGATAATCCAGACATTGGTTGGATTTTGTACAATTGCATAAATATCTTTGAATTCTGCATCATCTTTATACATATCAACCATTTCTTCAAATCCTACAACACCAACTTTTAATTCTTTCACAATGAAATTTACCCTGCTCAAAGCATCAACAAATTTTTTCAACTTACCACTTGTATGATTAATCACAAAAGTAAAAATCTTCAAAAACTCTACCCACTTGACATGCTTCTGGTTCAATTTTGGATGGTTTTTTATGCACTGTAATGCATGATTGTTAGAATACAATACAAACTCCTTCGATAGCAAATAATGTCTCCATTTTTTTAAAGCTTGCACAATAGCATAAAATTATTTTTCATAAGAAGAGTACTTCTTCTTAGCTTCATTTAATTTCTCACTAAAGTATGCTATTGGTCTCTATTCCTGACTTAAAACTACTCCAATTGCAACTCCACTAGCATCAGTTTCAACTTGGAAAAAATTTCCAAAATCAGGCAAAACTAAAATTGGTTTTTCTGTAATTTTCTTCTTTAACAACTTAAAATTTTGTTCTGCTGCTTCTTTCCACTTGAATGACTGATTAGTCTCTTTGATTGTTTCAATAATCGGTGCAAAAATCTGACTAAAACTTCTGATAAATTTTCTATAAAAACTTGCAAGACCGTGAAAGATTCGTACCTCAAATATGTTTCTTGGAGTTGGCCAATTCCAAATTGCTTGGACTTTCTCTGGATCCATTTTTAGACCTTCTTTAGAAACTAAAAAACCAAAATAGATTAACTCTTCTTTCATAAAACTACATTTCTTGAAATTTATTAGCATTTTCTGTTTCTGCAGAGTTCTCAAAACCCACTTAATATGCTCCAGATGTTCCTCTTTACTTTGACTGAAAACTAAAATATCATCAAGGTAAACAATGAAAAACCTACCTGCATATTCCTTCAAGACTTCATTCATCAATCTCATGAATGTTCTGGGTGCATTAGTGAGTCCAAAAGGCATCACTAACCACTCATGCAACCCATTATTTGTTTTAAATGCAGTTTTCCATTCATCTCCTTCTCTAATACTTATTTGATTATAACCAATTTTCAAATCTATTTTAGTAAAATAATTTGACCCACTTAAACAATCCATTAAATCATCCATCAAAGGTAAAGGAAATCTATACCTCATAGTGATTTTGTTTATGGCTCTGGAATCAGTAAACATGTGCCATTCACCACCTTTCTTTGGACTGAGTACTGTTGGTACAAAACATGTAATAAGGCTCTCTCTGATTAACCCCTTATCCATCAATTCCTACACTTGTCTCCCAACTTTTTCATTTTCTTGAGTAGTTAACCTGTATGCTTCTTTATTTGGAAAACTTTCTCTGGGTATTAGATCAATATGATGACTAATACTCCTGATTGGTGGTAATGCATTTGGAAATTCATCCACAATAATATCAGCAAAATCATTCAACATAGTTTTGATTTCTTCAGATAAATCATCTAAGTTTGTGGAAGTCAAAATTACCTTAGGTCTCCCTATGATAGCAAAATGCATCTCTTCATCTTTTTCAATTTCTTGCAACAGTTCTTTTCCACTCATCAACATAAAAATGTTTCTATGTGTTTCTTTGTCTGTTACATCCTTCAATGGTAGTAGCGTATGTTTATTTCCATCCTTCTCTAGAGTGTCAGTATTTCTTCACCCATCATGCATAGATTTCCGATCAAAATTCCAAGGTCTTCCCAACAATATGTGGCATACATCCATTGGCATCACATCACATAGTATAACATCCTTGTAAGTACCAATCTGGATCTCTACCTTGCATTGTTCTGTCACAATAAGCTGGTCTCATTTTTGCAGCCATGACACCTTATATGGAGTAGGGTGTACTGTCTTTTCCAATCCAAACTTATCTACCATTTCTGTAGAAACAAGGTTGTCAGTACTACTACTGTCAATTACCACTTTGCAACATTTCCCCTTGGACTTGCATATTGTTTTGAATAGATTATTTCTCTGAGCTGGCTCTCCTGCTTCTTTTTCTTCTTTAAGAAACACCCTTTTCAATAACAAGGATTCTCTTGCTTCGGGTGGTTCTTCTTTATTTGCAATCTAAGGAATTTCTTCCTTTTTTCAGCAACGTTTACATTTCTATGAGTTGTTGACTTTTTATGAGGACAGTCCTATGACCCATGTCCCCATTCACCACATGTAAAGCACCAAATTTCTCTTCTTTGGCCTCTACCTCTGGGTACAAACCTTCCTCAACCAAAGTCTCCTCTCTATGGTGATCTACTACTTGAGCCTCCTGCTTCATTCTGAGAGTGTTGAAATCTAGGTTTGAATGCTCCTCTGCCTCTTACTGAGCTCTTTCCTTGGTTCCTCTGGGTTTGTTTCCTCTGTATCTTCTCTTCTGCTTTTAAGGCTGCCTGATAAGCATCCTCAATTGTCTTTAGATTTAATAAACTGGTCTCATCCTAGATATCATACCTCAAGCCATTTATATACCTGGATACTTTCTCAACATCATCCTCTACATGTCCATCTCTGATATTCAATTTGTAAAACTCATCTGTATATTATTTCAGTGTAATTCCTCTCTGCCTCAAATTATGTAATTTCTTAAAAATATTTAATTGATAATCCTTGGGCATGAATTACCTTTTAGTTTGCTCACAATCTTGTCCCACTGTTTGATTCTGGGTTTTCCTTTTCTCTGTCTGGATAGCTGTAATTATTCCCAGTAGATAGCTACATGGCCTTTTAATCTGGTAACCGTAATTTTCACTTTCTTTTTTACTTCAACTTCTTCAAAGTCAAAGTAATTGTCTAACGAACTGATCCATTCCATTAATTCTTCTACATTGAGATTTCCCTCATACATAGGTATGTCCACCTTTGGTCTTCCAGTTGCCTTCACCAACATCTTCAACACCTTAGCTGCTTCATTGTCTTGTTCTTCTTCTTCTTCAGAAGATTCCTCTGCATCATTAGTGCCTCATTCATCAGGTGCTCTTCTCTGGGATGTTTCCATGGCTTCCATCCGTGTACTAAGATGTCATACTTCTTCCAACAAAACTGCATTTGCTGTAGGTTGTCCCCAGCCTATTCCTACGCCTCTTCTGGGTGGAATTTTACAAAACAACACAAGTTGGGCTTCGATACCAAATGATGCTGGGGTCCCACAAAAAATATCAGTTTATGCATGGAAGATGAAGGAATCCTATAATGTACACATGGATTTCGTGTTGGAGGTCTATAATAACCTCACCAGTCCCTGTCTATTTCGCTGCCCCAATTCGACAGATATCGCGCTCCAACTAGCATGATGTATAAGACTCTAAAAGCATGCGAGAAAAGTGGTTTTTGGTATGCTAGGTGGCACCTTTACGTTTTTTCGCACGCTCTCAAGAATTACCACTTACTATTTTTATTACATACGATATACCATTTACTGTTTTACAAAGGCCACTCCACGGTTTGCACGTGTTCACTCAATTCACGATTTCAAAAGAATGCAGGGTTCCAAAGCATGTAATCACATAACTTCAAGAAAATACTTTCGTTTATGAAAATAATTAAGTGCTTAAGTCTATAGATTTTGGAAGAAAACCCTTAACGCTATCTTAACTGATGATTCCAATTAAACACATAAATAGAGAATGTTACTCAATTTTGGCCGAAAGCACTGATGCATAGGTTACAAAGAAATTTCTACATCAGGGACAATATTTACACACCATGCTTCAATGAATTACTCAAATAAATAGGAATTACAGAGTCTTGACCCTCTCGTCCTGATTACATCAGTTTGTCTTCCCTCTGTTTCCTCTAATTCTCAAACTCTATCTCTCCCTCTTGTTCTTATCGCTCTCATTGTTTTTTTCATTACATATTTTCCCCTTTTTACTTGATCAAATCCTATTCTAACTATATTGAAAACTCAATCTCTATTTTTATCCATTTAACAATTAAATCCATATTCTAAAGTCTTGATACACACATGTCCTAACAACTTATCTCCTATTCTAATAATAATACAAATGTAATGGTTATTATAATAATTGAAGTAAAAATAGATTCGAGAGATCCAACCCTCTCTACTAAACAATAATTTGACCCCTTAGGTTAGTGAAATTCATCTCATGTGATGCTCCTGCATTAAGAAACTGCAAAGGCCCTAGAACCCATACATTAGCTCATAGGCTAAATACCCCATGGCAGAGTGGAACCGTGTTTATGCCCACCTGGAAGGATAATTTAGCCATCATTGATATGAGGGGTATCATCATTTCCCCTCATATCCACATTTTCCCTCTAATGCAAATCAAAATTTATTCTTTGTAATAGTTATGGGGTCCCTCCCCCTTGTATTCATATGCATATCAGTTCTTTTAAAACACATTATATCAGTACAAATTTATTAGAACATGATCATTCCTTCATGCACTCTAATAAACATATATTCATATCATGCACTTAATTGTGCATTCAAATAATTCTTTAAGTGTGCATAAAATTCAAGTGTCATAATCAATAATTCTTAAAGCAATTATCTAGAGAAAACCACTTACTAGCATTGAATATCATATTTTTTAATTGAAAGGATCTGTTGCTCCTGTTTTGTTCAACAATGGGTCATTCTTAGGTTGGGTCATGGATCAAAAAATACATTAGCTTACCAAGAGCCAAGTATGATACATTATTAATATTAAAAACAAAATAGTTCAAGGTACCAACCTCGAAAACCTCCAATCAATAGTCTCACAACCCCCCATCAACCCACTCGACCCAAGGTAGTACACCTCCCTTCTCTGATCACATCACTCCCTTGAGCTATGCCATTATCCTTCCAGGTTCTCCAACTTGGTTTGGCTAAGGATTTCCCAAAGCCCTGTGGATTATAGGAGTTTCATTTTCCATTGGGACTCTAAATACTCTCAAGACCCCACTCAGATACACTTGTCCCTACACTCATCCCTCCAAGGATATAGCCTTCCATAAGGATACTCAAGGAAAAGTGAACTCACAACATTGTCACAACATGAATATCTACATGCATAGATTCCACTTGTATAATTCTCTCATCAACACCTTATCTTCCATAGCTTGGATTCCACAAGACAACATGCAACACCTTCATTGGATTCCCAATCATGATGTGAACACATTTCTGGTTACTTGTTCACCATTAACCACCATTAGTCATCTGAATCATGTTATGACAATAGAATAATCAGAGGCTTTATGAATGCACATCCATTATTGTATGCACATAGCATATATTCATGCATCTAACATATCATTATATAATATATACTCAATGGGAATGCATATTTGAATTATTTCTTCTCTTGCATTTGCATCATGCCTATGCTATTATTCATCAGCATAACACAACTTCTTAAAACGTGAAAGAATAGTATTACAACTAGAAAGAGATAGGTTAAGAGATTCCTCCTCATAGTTATGGTTGCATGAATCAGACATAAAATTTTGATGTTGGTATTCTATCTTGGAAGTCAACAAGAAATTTTAGCACACACACTAGTGTGGGACCACAGGTCCTAGCAATACATTAATGTGAAAGCCAATTTATTTAATAAATTGGAGAAGTGTCTAATTTAATTTTCCCTTAATTAAATTGGACAATAAAATGTAATCTTATCTCAAAATCACTTGTAATAGTTAATTAAGTGTGATAAACTCAGTTAGCACATGAATTTTGAGTTGAGGGTGGTTGGTGAGGCATGCAGAGTGATTCTATTAGTTATGGAGTTCGAGTTACAGTTAGTGCATTAGTTTAATGCATGAGTAATCAGTTAATTCAGTTAAGTGAGTGAAAGTCAGTTGAACTAGTTGTAACTGGTTGTTGCACTAGTGAGAGATCAAGTGAATTAAATCAGATTTAATTCACATGTAGTGATATTTCATGCAACTGATGATTTACTATTAATAGTGGCATGCATGTCAGTTCCAATGGAGACCCAGTTGAGACAAATGTTAAAGGGATGTTAACTATCAGTTGTATCATTAGTAGGTTGGCTGCATGCAACAAGACAACCATAGGATTTCCCATGAGCATTGCGCAGTTTAGGAAGGCTGAAATTCCTAAATAATAGGAATTGCATTCATTAGGAATCGCATAAGCAAGGCAGGCTGAGTAGAGACAGGAAATTGGCTAAGTGTTGGTAAATTTTTTCCGGATCAGTGTGAGACAGTTGTGAGAGTGCATGATACTCTTGTGAGAAGAGTGCATTGTAATTGTTTCATGATTCCTTGGTGAAATATAATAGAAGATAGAGGGGTTTTGAGAAGTAATATTTCCCCGGGAAAATATCTATGTTGTGGTTTGATTTGCTTCTTTCTTTACTTGTTGCGATTGGTGATCATGTTTATTTTCCACAATTGATATGTAGAAGGATTCAATATATTTCTTTAGTACATTGCATGATTGGTTTGAATCCATTGGTATAAAAGTTGTTTGTATAATTTATACATGGTATCAGAGCACAAGAAATCACTATAGTGGAGAAAAAATTGAGTTTGTGACTGAATAGCATTCGAATTTGCAAAAGTATTCTTTGGTACAACAGGCAGATCAGGATCAAGACAAATTTCAATGGCTTGAGATTGGAGTATTCACTTGAGGGAAGTTCCAATTATATTGTGTGGAGAGAAAATATGGAGGCAGTTCTGGAGGACAATAGGTTGAAAGAATTCATTGATAATGACATTCCAAAACCCGCTGTAGCAGATGCCGCTCTTATTGATGCTTGGAAAAAGAAGGTAGGAGATTCACTGTCACGAGCATGGACATTATGCCACTAATTGTTCACAAAAGAAGAATAACAAGAAGGATTCAGGATCTACAGCTGGTGAGGCTTTGGCCTCACAATTTGAGTTGGACTTCTCACTCATCGCATGCATGGTGCCAAGTGCGATGGGATTAGTGTGGTACTTGGATAGTAGGGCATCTTTCCACATGACGAGAGACAAAGAACTTTTCAGTAGCTTGGAGGAGAAGGATCTCCATATGCATATCGAAATGGGTGATGACTGGAGATATAGTGCTACCAGGATAGGTACAATTACCTTCTAGAGATAGTCAGGTAAACACTTCTTATTAAAAGATGTAATGCATGTACCAAGCTTGAAGAAGAATTTAGTTTCAGTCGCAATGTTGGAGGATGGAGGTTATGATGTGGTCTCCAATGAAGGGAAAAATTTCCTTCGACACAAAGCCACAACACAAGCCAAGAATATTGGGATTCGTGTGAATAATATCTACAAACTTGATGTAGATGGCTGCATAACATTGATGGGTAAGGTAGACAAAGTGGTGAGCTGGGATGAGGGTGAGTTATGGCACAGGAGATTGGGCCATCTACACCACGGTGCCTTGAAGGTCATGCAAAATATTTATATGGGTCTTCCCGAGGGTACTCTTGTGTAGATAAACACATGTAAGGGATGTACCATGGGGAAGTATGCAAAGGCCACTTTTCATGAGAAGGAGAACTGAGCAGCAGAAACCCTTAAGAGAGTTCACTCAAACGTGTGTGGAAAATTATCTATAGCTTTGACAACAAAGCATTGGTATTATGTGATATTTGTTGATGATTTTTCTAGAAAGTGTTGAATCTACTACATGTAGAAGAAATATCAGACGTTCTCAAAATTTTGTGAGTTCAAAGCACTGGTGCAGAAATATATGGGGAATCATGTGAAGGCTCTTAGGAGCAACAATGGTGGTGAGTACATCTCCAAAGAATTCAAGAACTTCTATAGCAAAGAAGGATTTCAGACATATTTTATTGTCCCTCATAACCCACAACAGAATGGGGTCGCAGAAAGAAAGAACAGAACAATTGTTGGTGCGAAACGAGTGATGTTGCATGATTAGTGCCTACCGTTGCATATGTGGGTGGAGGCATGAAACATAGAATTATTTTTGAAAAACCGTACTCATTGGATAGTTGGCATGAATACACCAGAGAAGGCCTTTTTGTGTAAGATACCTGATGTTTCATTTTTAAAATTTTTGGCTCATCTATCTATTTCCATGTGACCAAAGATTCTAGGAAGAAGCTCGAACCAACAACTGAGATTGGGAGATTTTTGGGGTACAATGATACTCCCCACAGCTATCAGGTGTATTTTCCAAACAACAGGATGAATGTTGTGAGATAGGATATAAAATTTGATGAGGAGAAAGCCATGCAATTGTCCCTTGAGAGGGAGCTGGATTTTCATGAAGATGAGGAAATCTTGGTTCCAAAGGATGAACCTCAAGATGTGGAGCAGCCACATGTGGAGGATCATGGAGTGGAAGAAAACACTCATGCATAGACTTCCACCAGACTTGGTAGAAGGCACACCACAGAAGCTGATAGATTGAGACTTGATGTATTAGAGCATGTAGGAGCACCTACTTCACTGTGCAAATAGAGACAGTCTCCAACTAGATTTATTGGATACATGGCTCTTATGAGTAGGTGTATTGTGATAGAACCGTCCTCCTTTGAGGAAGCAGTACAACAACCAATTTGGGTTGACACCATGGTTGAGGAGTATGACTCCATCATTAAGAACAGTGCATGGGAAGTTTTCCCAAGACTAGTTGGAAAATCAGTGGTTGGATCTATAAGGTGAAGCAGGCAGTTGATGGGAGTGTGGAGAAGCAAAAGGCTAGATTTGTAGCTTGGGGATTCTCACAAGTTGAGGGGATTGACTATGAGGAGACTTTCACACCGGTTGCGAGATACTCATCGATTAGATCTATCCTTGCTCTCTTAGTGTAGATGGGTTGGCAGATACATCAGATGGATTTGAAGACTGCATTTCTCAATGGATTTATTGAGGAAGAAGTGTACACAGAACAGCCAGAAGGTTTTGAGATCTTTGACTGTGAGTCACATGTGTGCAAAATCAAGAGAGCACTGTATGGGCTGAAGCAAGAACCTTGTGCTTGGTACACCAGTATTGATAGCTATTTCACTGGGTTGGGCTTCACAAAGAGTGAATCAGATGCGAACATGTACCAGATTGTGGTTGATGGTAAGCTCTTGATTACCGTACTTTATGTTAATGATCTAATTTTGACAGGTGATGAGCAACTCATAATTTCTTGCAAAGAGGATCTTGCAAGAGAGTTTGAGATGAAGTACATGGGACTCCACTATTTCCTTGGTTTGGAAATATGGCAGTGGGATGGTGAGATATTTGTTTCTCAAGGCAAGTATGCCAAAGGTATTCTGAGTAAGTTTCACATGGAGAGTTGTAAGCCCATGGAGACTCCTTTTCTAGGAAACTGGAGGAAGGAGGATGTTACTTCAAGTGAGGTAGTGGATGCTACTGTTTACAGGCACCTAGTGTGTTCACTGATGTTCGTGGTGAACACCAGAATAGACATTTTCTACGCAGTTAACCAACTGAGTCAAGCTATGTTTAAGCCGACCAAGCTCTTTTGGAAGGCGGGGAAGCATGTCTTGAGATATATTAGGGGCACTACAGAGTATGGATTATGGTACAGACAGATAGAGGGAGTGAAGATTCAAGGCTTCACTAATGCATATTGGGCAGGCAGTCCATCAGACAAAAAGAGCACATCAGGAGGGATCTCCAACATATGATCAACAAAAATTTCTTCATACAACAGAAAGCAGAGATCTGTGGCACTCAGTTCAGCCAAGGCAGAGTACATGGCAACTAATCAGGCTGCATGTGAGGTCATCTGGATGAGGAAGGTTCTAGTTGGCTTTTTCGGTCCTCATGTGGATCCAACAGTGATACATTGTGATAAACAGAGTTGCATTAAACTCTTGGTTAATCTAGTATTCCATGATAGGTCCATGCACATAGACATCTGGTACCACCATTTCATATATTGTGTTCAAAGGAACATTATGTTACTTTAGTAAATTCCCATGGAGGATTAGGATGCAGATATTCTAACGAAGGTGCTCGCCAGGAGAAAATTTGAATACCATAGAGGCAGGATCGGGGTAGCTAATAATCCCTTTCTTGTTGAGAGAGCGTGTTGAAAGTCAACAAGAAATTATAGCACACACACTAGTGTGGGACTGCAGGTCCTAGCAATGCATTAGTGTGAAAGCCAATTTATTTAATAAATTAGAGAAGTGTCTAATTTAATTTTCCCTTAAATAAATTGGACAATAAAATGTAATCTTATCTCATAATCACTTGTAATAGTAAATTGAGTGTGATAAACTTAGTTAGCTTATGAATTTCGAGTTGAGGGTGGTTGGTGAGACATGCAAAGTGATTCTATTAGTTATGGAGTTCGAGTTGTAGTTAGTGCATTAGTTTAATGCATGAGTAACAATTTAACTTAGTTAAGTGAGTTAAAGTCAATTGAACTAGTTGTAACTGGTTGTTGCACTAGTGAGATATCAAGTGAATTAAATCAGATTTAATTCACATGTAGTGATCTATCATGCAACTGATGATTTAATATTAATAGTTGCATGCATGTCAGTTCCAGTGGAGACCCAGTTGAGACAAAGGTTAAAGGGATGTTAACTATCAGTTATATCATTAGTAGGCTGCTCGCATGCAGCAAGACAATCAGAGGATTTCCCATGAGCATTGTGCAGTTTAGGAAGGCTGAAATTCCTAAATAATATGGATTGCATTCATCAAGAATTGCACAAGCAAGACAGGCTGAGCAGAGGCAGGAAATTGGTTAAGTGTTGGTCAATTTTGTCTGGATTAGTGTGAGATAGTTGTGAGAGTGCAGGAGACTCTTGTGATAAGAGTGCATTGTAATTGTTTGATGATTCCTTGGTGAATATACAATAGAATATAGAGGAGTTTTGAATAGTAAGATTTCCCTAGGAAAATATCTGTGTTGTGGTTTGATTTGCTTCTTTCTTTACTTGTTGTGATTGGCGATCGTGTTTATGTTCTGCAATTGATTTGTAGAAGGATTCAATATCTTTCTTTAGTACATTGCATGATCAGATTGAATCCATTGGTATATACATTGTTTGTTTAATTTCTACATTCTCTAGAGAATCTAGTTAGTATATTGCATGTTTATCTTGTTATATCAAACTTGAGTCAATATTCAAGTAGCAACAATGTATTAATATATAAAACAAAATGATTTTACATAAGTACACATGCATACATAAATATTAATTTAAAGCTTAAATTATTTCCTATACTTGAGCCCATCCAAGTTTAGTGTTGAACCTTAGCTCTAATACCACTTTATCACATACCCCCACTAAATTTATCCTAACCATACTTGTAAAAACATGATTTTCATCTCCCATACATTTTATCAAGCACTTTACATGTAAACCTTTGTTCAAATAATTTGTATACAACTAATTAAGTAGTGTTTTTCTAGTGCACGTTTTGTTAAACATTTTATATGAAATCAAATAAGAAACATTGTCATATTTACTCTTGTAAAATATTAACTAAAATGCACCCACTACAAGGAAAATACATTCTAGCGTAGGTTTTTGCGGAAGCCGCTATAAAAATAACCCAAAAATTCGTTTGTATGGAAGGTCACTAGCAAAGTTGGGTGGGAAGACGTTTTAGAGGATGTTTTTTTGGCAGTGCGTATATAATATACAAATTCACTGGTGATTTACTATCTATATTAGTACCAATGATGAATAGAACATGGTGCACCATGGTAGATTCATTAAAAAAAACAATGGTGCGCTAAATAGCAAAGAGAACTTCTGCGCATATTACTCGATAGCACCAAAAAAAGGTTAAATTTACAAAAAATTGTTAGTCATAAAATTCATTTTTCCAAGTCCCGTGCTATAATATGACGATGACCCGGCGCTAAACCATTACTATAATGACCTAGTGTGTGCACAATATTACACACACTGATGCTTGAATAATTGATAACACTGGAAAAAGGTTAAATTTTAAAAATTATTGGTGCTATATACAACCGCAACACTAGGTCCCTTCTTGTAGTGAAATGCCACGATGCATGCTTACAAGGAGTATCGCTATAGTTTTTAATTTTCAAAAAAATTTCATGCTATATTCCACCAAAGCACCAATGTTTTTCATGTATAAAAATGCCCTAGTTCGTCTTCTAAAGAGCGCCTCTAGGTGGTTTTTAATTTTTAAAAAATGAGGTGTTATAGTTCCATAAAGCATTGATGCAGTACATGTATTTGAACGACCCATCGTGTCTTAACAAAAGCACTGCTAGGTTTTTTAATTAAAAAAAAAAAATAGTACCCTTAGATATCTGACACATAGGTGCGGTTATAATACCACACCAAAAGAGGGTTAAATAAAGAAAAACCTCTCGGCCGTGAATTTCATTTTTACCATATACAATGGTGTAGAGATCTGAAGCACCGATACCACTCTTGCCTCATGCAAGTGCCCCAACGTTGGTGCTTCTCTTACTCACCATCCTTTTGTATTGTGCTCAGTGTGTGGCTTTCCAATTTTCTCAAATGACGGTGAAATTTTCTTTTCTCAATTACGTGTCAAAAATGCCTCCCTGACAAGAAAGTTTCCAAGAAATGGCTATTTTTATTTCTAATTTATATTTTTAGCAAATCATAATTGCAAAATATATCATAAAATCCATTGTTTTTGAAAAAAAAAAATTCCTGTGTGGTGTGCTCGACAGCTTCGGTTCGCACCGACAGTAGTGCACTTTGTAAATTTACAGGGTGCACCATCGTTCGGTGCGTGAACCTAACACACCGTTATTTTTGTGGTGCATTTCATAAATGAAAATTCATCATGAAAATCTATAAATTTTATGTCGATGCATACACTTTTAGGTTATGCTTAGTGCGCTTATATTTACCAAACACACCGTAAAAACAATATTAAAAATTAAAGCTCGGTGTGTCCAATAACCTCAACATTCCGTATTGGTGCAAAAAGGTTATATGTGCGCACTAATATCTAATTTTGAGATGCATTGTGCTAAATATTATAATATGTGAACCAAAATCAGTGTGTCATATGTATATACGCACCGTATCCGGAGCAGTTGTGTTTGATAGCGCACTGGAGCCAGTGCATTACTGTATTTTTGGCACATTGGGAAATATTTTTTTTAATTGAAAGTTATGTTTCCATTCTTATAAATACATTTTTAATTTAATAAAAAACATTTGTGTTTTATGTATGAGGCTGATGTATTTTATATGTCAATCATGTAGAGGAGACATCAACAGAGGGAGAAACAACAAGAGCATGAACCCCTAATGGACCAATACAATGTGTTCCGACCATGGGAGGCCTAGGAGAGGGAGAGGGATTTATACTTTTTCCATATTAGCACAACGACCTGAACACTCTTGAGAAATGTAGGCCTCCTCAAGTACTATGAGGAGGCTACATGCTGAAAGCGCACTCTTTTTTGTTCGCACATCTTATATACTGATGGAGTGTCCAGGAGAATGGTTTCCATATCGGTCCTGGGGAATTATATAGGCCATTTGAGGAGGACATGTATTTTTTAACTGACCTATCCTGGAGAGAGAAGATTTTCCCTAGTTCCTCGATGGCCACCATGGGGTTGCAACAAAGATTTATCTTGTTTTCTCTTAGATATAGGTTGGGCCTCATGCAATTTGTCCAATATATTTTCAGGTGCGTGGTGGACAACTACGAATTTATTCTTTTGCTACATAGGACCACCATTGCACACTGTAGTAATGATGGGAAACACATTAGTTACCATGTTTTATATTTTTTTGATTCTTTGTGGTAGGCTCTTGTATTCTATAGTATCACTAGATGACTATGGATTTTCTACAGTTTGTTGAAAATAACATTCCCTATTGGAGCAGGGTCTCCCAAAGGCTATGAATTTTGTCCATTTTTTATAATTTTGTATTGTTTAGTCTAACGCAGGGGCTTTGGGGTGGGTCAAAGCCCCTAACGCATTGTAAATGGGTCAAGGGTAGACCAAGAGTCCGAAAACCATGGTTTGCGGACCATTGGATGCATAGGCTAAATCGCTATAAATAGATGAACCTTTTTTGAGTCATAGGTAGGAATGAAGAGAGATTGATGCAAAGTACGAACTATTAGATTTGTGGTAGGGTTGATTGGGTAAGGACTCCTACTGGCTGTGTTCACAGAGATCCTCTGTCTTGCAGTGTGTGGACCTTGCTGGCTATGTGTGCAGGTGTTAATTTGGGAATGTAAGAGGATTTTTGGGTAATAATAGAGATGTGTGAAAGTATTGCAGATATTTGATGTTATATGGACCTAATCTGTTATGATTGATGTGAAATTGAGTTATATGATCTATTTTTATGCTACGAGATATCTTTGTTATGGTAAATGCATTTGTGATCTATTGATCTGCTACGAATATAATGTTCTGTGATTATAGTTGATAGTACGCACATGGATGCAAGCTTATTAATTAGATCTGATAACTATATTCTAGTTATTTATTGGAACTCCTGCAAACGACCTCTAGCTGTATAGATCTGATAAGTGCAGACTGGCTTGACTTACCTGCTCTCTCCTAGGGTGTGGAAACCTGGTTCCAACACCCTCCCATACTGCTTCGGGTGAGACTTTGGCCTGCGCAAGCAGGTCACTGCTGAAAGGGACAGTAGTATAGGGGTTTGTTGATAAAACCTTAACCTTTGAACATGGGTCAGGACCCCTCGAGCCAACAAATGGTTCCATTTCTTGGACCAGGAGCATTTTGAGAGAGATCAGGTAATGCCAAGGCCGTATTGAAAATCTGAAAGAAAAGAAATTGATGAATGGTTTGAAAAACAAGTTCAAGAATTCGCAGTAAAATAAAACCGCAGTAGGAAGTTGACCACCGAGGAGTGGAAGAATAATTATATTTTCACGGAGATCTACGATATCTTATTTGTAACAATTGCGGCCGAGCTCCAGGAGTGGCTCGTAAGGCTAGTCGAATTTTAGAAGTGTTGGAAAGATGAGCGGGTCACCCAGTGGACCATAGAATGAATCCAGTAGCTGGAAGAGACCGACAACACCATTACTTGCATGGTAGATCACTGGGTGGAAAACGTGATAGGAGGATTTGTGACTGAATTTGAAATCGATCAATCTGTATCCTACTCAGAAGTGAAGCAGAGGTTCTTCAAGGGGTTATGGGGTAAGTTTTTCAAGACTTTTCCATTACTGATTAAGATCTTGTTGTGCAAAAAAATCATTTTGTGTAGCCATATGGAGTGAATGAGCTTCGACCAAAGTGAAGGTACAACACGTAGTGGTAAGTACTACAGAACTAACCAAGAGGGGCTGTCGATTTGTCTACAGTCTAGTAAGAATTTTTGTTACGCATAGCACTCCATTGACGCCACTGTCGAACCCCCATAGGGGTAAAAACTTACCTCCACCCCCACTGGAAGACGATATGGATGTGCACATGAAGCTACCTACCTTCAAAGGCGTGAGCAATGAGGACATGGATTGGTTCTGGTTTATCGCAGGATTGATATGGACTATGTAGAACATAGTAAACGATGAAGTGAAACGAGCACAGTTATCCCTTGCTTTTGAAGGGAGAACTCTGGATAGGTACATGGGATACATTGACAAACATGCGAATGAAACTATTGAGGAAATTAAGAATGCATTGAAACAACAGTTCAAGAAACCTAAGTCCTACTTTGAGATAGTAAATGACTTGAAGGATTTCAAGCAAGGACCATTTGAGTCCATATGGGAAGTTGATCAGCGATTAAAGAAAGTGACCAGAGAAGGAGGATTCCAGTATGATGACAGATAACACACAGAGTGCTTCATTGCTATGTTACTGGCCCACCTGCGCGTACCTATGGGTCACCAAGCCATCAAAATACAGGAGAAGGCCCTGGAGGTTGCCATGAAACTAGAAGTTGCGCCAAGAGATGATACCAAGTTAGGATTACATCAGATACAAGGCTAGCTAGAAGAAATGCACATGGAGATTCAAAATCTACGCAAGGAGAGAGGGATAGAGGCCAACCCCGAATGATGGTACATATGATGCAAGGTGAATGGCCACACCAAATATAACTGTCTGCTGCTAGTAGACTACATCTAGGCTAGGGGACCTCACCTGCTGCGCTCTAGGGAATCTGTGGGACCCAATGGGCCAACGCTATGGTGTGATGATTGCCACGTTGCTGGGTTGCACGATACCAACCACTACCCCTGCCTTGCCGCATATATCCCTGAAGTAAAACAACATTGGTGTAGGTTTTGTAGGTCTGTAGGACATGACGAACACAACTGTTGGACGTATGATCTGATGATCGACCTGGGAAACCTATATAGGGTACAGTCAGACCCCACATCGCATAGATCTCCCACAGGAATAGCAGGTTCCCCAACCAAGGGCAAGGGAGGGGGACAAGGAGGAAGCGCAGGCACGAGTAGAGGCCAATTAATCTTCTATAATTGTGGGGAAATAGGTCACTTAGTGAGAGACTGCACGAACCCAACTCAGCAATCCTGCAGATATTGTAGATAGTTGGACCATGTGATCGAGGATTGCTGGATTATTATGGCCAAGGCACATGAAAAAAAACAGACTCCTACAAATAATGTACAATGAGTGAAGGTGGAACCTTGTGAAGAGGATTTGATAATTAATGTAATATCACGCAGCGGGATGGCCACTGAAGGGTCTGTGGAAGGAGTGGAGAAGGAGTCCCTGATCTGTAAAGCAGCTACTGGACCAAAAGATGTGGGGCCCCAAAAGGAGGAGACCTCTCAAAACGAGACATTGGCTCCAAACAGTGGAATTGAAGATGAATTCAAACCATTCTTACAGGAGTGTATGAAGCTGCTGCGTAACTAGCAAGCGGTAGAAAACCTTCAAGCCCTACTCAACGGTTGTGCAGAAAAAGCAGCCCCAACCATGAAGATTAAGGATGTGGACAAACTTTATGAGAAGAAGAGGTGCACTGGGCGCGAGATGCGATTAACTACGTAGATTGGTGATTATGAGATGGACCAGGTAATTCTAGACCAAGGGTCTGATGCGAATGTACTACCGAGGCAGACTTGGCAGCGAATGGGAGAACCCAAACTAGAATGGTCTACTATCTAGCTGCGCATGGCTAATCAACAAAAGATCATACCATTGGGGAGGTTGTCAAACATGGTCATAGATATTGCTGGGGCTAAGGTACGAGCTGACTTTGAAATCATTCATATTGTAGAAGATGCTGACCCTTACCAAACACTCCTATGATTGGATTGGGCCATTGATATAGGTGGAATTATCAACTTGAAGAAACGAAGCATGGTATTTGAAAGAGAGGGAACTTGGGTAATCATACCACTAGACCCTGCAGAAGGAGAAATTTACACCAAGCCAGCACGTGAAGAAGACGGGATGGATCGCATCTATAATATAACTACGAGGGACGAAGACTGGATCAACCCCATGGCCGACGATATACCTTGCTAAGAGAAGCACAACGAATGCGTCTCTGACTCCGATGAAGAATTAGAAGATTGGCGAAATCAGCTACAGGAAGTTTCCATTTTGCGTTGCCTGTGATTTACCAGGGACTTCCAATATATATCCATCGAGGTAAGAGAATTACCCTTCTTTGATGGCTCCAGTAGTATAAAGGAATTTTTGCAAACCTTTGAAGCTGAGGTTCCTAGAGAACAGAGGCTATGGGCTCTTAATCGGGTTATGCACGCAACGCCTGCGAATTGGTGGGACACACATACGGGGGAATTCCAGGAATGGGAGGAATGTCAGGAAATGTTGATACTGTGGTTTGAACCTCCAACCGATTTGCACGTCAAGAGATTCCAGGGCCTAGGAAACTTGCGCGAATACTTGTCCACTTGGATGGAGCAATGGTGCGATCATACCACAGAAGAATGGGTTCACTTGTTTTTCATGCCTTGGGACCAATTCCCATTGCCTGGTATCTCGATGTTGAGCTATGAAAGTGCACCCACCAGTGGGAAACCCTAAGAGATGAATTCTTTGGGAAATTTTAGTTAACGAGAGGATTGGAGGCGCTTGAGGGATCTCTGCAGATTCTCGATGTCGTTGTGCTTGGCGAATCTAGTCCCGACGTAGTAAGAAGAGGCCCCACATGGGAAGCATAGAATCAGGATAATGTTGAGCTGTACCAGGCCACCATAAAATATTGCAATGTAGATCCGCACAAGGTCTCGATCGTAGTAGCAGGGAAGGAACACACAGATGCAGGATCTCCAATCCATGAGGCGGCTAGGACGAAACCACTAAAAACATGAAAAATTAATACGGCAGTACCACCTAAGTGGGTTAGAAGTGGGAATTGCTGGGATGAGGGGATAATAAGCAAGATGATGGAACTAAACATGGAGTATCTAGATAAGTGTTTAGAACCTAAGCAGGTCATGGGGAACTTGGGCGGTACGCATGCCACCCTCAACTCCAATGTGCGACTGGAAGAACAATGACCTTATCATACACTGAGAGTGAGGGAGGATATTGGTAATACACTCATCACACCAGTCCCACAGGTAAGGCCCACGACTACGAAGCTATTGCGCAAGATCTTGGGACATATGGGCTACTATAGAAAATCCAGTCAGAGATATGCACTGAGCATTGAACTTGTGCGAACACTACTTAAGCATGATATTTCATTCAGGTGGGATGGCATGTGCCAAAAGAGCTTTGAAAAACTCAGAAACAGGAGGGTCGCTGCGCCTATGTTCTCTTCCCCCACTCTGGCTACGATAGCTCATATGGTTACTTCAGTAATCGTTCGTGAAGTAGGTAGTACGCAGCTTGGCACCAGGGACAGTGACCACGCAATCACATATACTAATTGGACGATCTCTAGTATGAAACGCAATTATGCCACCACAATGAGGTTGGCCCTGACCTACGAACTACAGAAGTGTCAGTGCCCTATGTTAGGATGCCACTATAAAATGATTACAGATCATTGGGTTTTAGAGCGCCTATGGAATGTGACTATGTTGGGGGAGGAAGTCTGCAGGTGGCAACTGCTTTAGGAATATGATGTTGAATTCATCGTCGAGCTCAGCTTGGAGCGAGAACACGTGTCCCAAGTTGAGACAGGTGAGGAAGGATTTCCCGATACGCAACTTCTCGCAATTAGGGTTGTGGATGCGCGGTTTGCTGAGATCTCTCTATTCCAAACCACAGGCATCATGCCTGCCAAATATTCGGTACGACAAAGAAAGGAGTTGGCACATAGAGCGGTGGACTTCATAAGCATCCCACCTCATGAAGTACTGTGCAACGATGGTCTAAAGTATGTAAATTATGAAGATGCAGCATAGGGTCACTACACATGTATGACGACGGCACAAGAGGTCTGGAAGGCTGGGCTATGGAAACACAAAATTTTAGTTGGAAGAAATCCCAGTAGAATAAAGCCAGTGCAGCGGGAACACAGGAGGATTTCTCAAAGCGCAGGGGTATGCTAGGATCGCAACGGTGCGCTAAGTGCACCCCGGGTGTGAAAACTAGCCGTTGAACCAGTCAAATTGGGTAAAAACAACAAATTACCGTTGGATGGAGCGGACGACCGTCATTTAATGCGGTGATTTCAGAAATTTTTTTACCATTTACTTGATGGTAAGTCCCGCGTGAAGTCTACCCTACCGTTGGGCAGTAGTAAAGGCTATAAAATAGGTGATATAGATCAGACACAGGTTCCGTATTGCTCAAATAGCTTGTAATTAGCCTGGTTGCCCTGCACGAAGTTGTGCTATAAGAAATTTTGTGCCGCTAGTATCTCGTTCATGTCTGAGCAGCCTGCCCCCTCTGACAGTAATAACCCTGTGTTCATATTTTGCGCTAGAATGACGATCACGAACCCTACCGAACTCTCAGAGCTAGTAACCTCAGTAGACCAAGACACTGAGGAAGTGGTGGAAGCCGAATCCGAAGTTGAAGAAATCCTCTCCACACCCATACCTACCACTCGGAAAGGAAAAGATAAAGCTCAAGGCTTAGGCAAGCCCCCGAAGACTATGAAATTTTCTACAGGAAAGCCTCGTACCTCCCCCCGAAACGTGAAATCCCTGAGGGCTGCGCAGGAGGAGGCCCAGCCCGCCGAGCCGGTCAACTGGCTGCCCCAGTTCATGCAACCATGCAGGGCATCAACGTGCATGCCAAAGAACCTTGATGGCTTGATCACCTACCTACAGATGCCACTGACCCTGGGGGAGGTCCCTATCATAGGTGAACCTTTTGGTTACCTTCATGAAGTTAAGTTCGACGACCACGACTTGGCCAATTTTGATGCCTTCCCTGAGCTAGAGCCCAAGTTATACATTGATGCTGTTCATGGCACCAAAGGGGTCAAGTTTGTCCCTCAACGATGGGTACATGGTTTGGCGGGGTCCAGGCTCCTAAATTTGCTTAGGATGCCCCATTTTGGACACTACAATGTAACAGACCGAATCGCATAACAATTTATTGCGCTAATTTGTGGCGGATGCATGTGGATCTAGGACAAGATCCCCATTGACGCTGTGATCATGCATCGGATTACTGGTCTCTGCATGAGTGGTCCAAACCCCCTGGAGCGTGTGGGTAAGAAGTATGAGGGGGAGACTTCTGAGTTTGTGCGACAAAAGTATCATGTGGACCGTAATGATCAAGGATTTTTCATCAAGACTATTAGTGACCAAGGTACGCAGTTGGGCATTATGCTATTAGTAAGAAAAATTATGAGGAAGTGTCAGGTCACCTCTGTTCCAGCATATGTCATTCGGTTAGCTGGCCAATGTGCGAAAGGGGTATGTTTTAAATGGGCATAGTATTTGTGCGACGAGTTTCTAACCAACGTGCGTGAGTCCCAGGAGCAGGGTCACGCCTTTTGTTACTCATGGTTGTTGTTTCTTATAGCTTTAGTTGCTTGGGAAGCTCCTACAGAATCAATCCTCCTTGAGATTACCTGAACATGTGTGAAGGGGCCTACTACGTGCACTTAGGGGATTCCACGGATCCAGAACGGCTCGAGGACAACTAGGTGTTTTGGGTGCTCTTTCAGAGTAGCGTGGCTCTAGCTATAAACTCTCGACCATGGTTGTCCCCAGCTGTATATGAAAAATACAAGTGCATTGCTGCCTTTCAGGTTCGAGTGAACAAGGAGAAAGCCTGGACCTCGCTTCCTTACATGGTGATGGATGAAGAAATTGACAACGTGATTGCACTCTAGCCCCCTAACTGGAAAATTGGCTTCAAAACAGCCGTGAAGGGCATTGAAAGCACTAGCACATCCCAAGTTAAACCCCTTGTCATCAAGAGTACCCGAAAAGACACTAGTGCGACCACTCAAAAGGATGCGCAACAGCAGAAGGATGTCGAGACGGAGACCTAGACAAACCCACAGACCGGTTTGGGTACAGAAGGTTTGGAAATCGGTGGACCTGCCTCCCCTCGTGGCACGAAGCGCACAAGTGAACCAGTTAGAACGCCCAGGAAGAAGTAGCGATCTCAATGAGCGGAACGTGACGAAACAATCACACTGACTGATGGAGACCTGGAACAAATTGCTGATGCAATCACTCTAGCCACAAAGGACAGATGGGCTGCCTTAGAAGAACAACAGTGGGTCACTTTCGACACAATTTCAAGCTGAGCTACGAGCGCTCCAGTTAAAAACATACACATTATAGATGACTGCGACCCCGATACGCCCACCCTCCACCGCTAGTAGCACAGCACTAGCTACAGATGCAATCCACCTTTGTTCTCTCCCTGGCGCAGCTCTGGTCCTCAGTCCATCCGACCTGGGACCACAAGTCCAGGCCAGTGTAAAAGTCCAGCTGAACTTAGCTCGACCACCCCATGAGGCCTTGCAGGGCCTCCACACCGTTGTCTTTCAGGAAATCCACCATTGAGACCAATAGGTGCACCAAAATCTCAGCGTAGTTGAGCAAACCATCATTGCAAAGGAGGCAGAGGTCTGTGTCACCACCGCAAAGCACACAGAGCTTGAGAACACAATTCACCGACTGTGTACTGATGTTCCCACAGAGATTCCGGCCTCAGCCACCCCTCATGAAAAAGTAGAAAGACTGGTCACAGCACTCAAGGCCTCTCAGGATGAAGTTTAGGTGGTTAAGACACGTATGGAGCAGCAGATCACAGATTTTCAGGCGAAGTTACAGCCTAAAACACCCCCGGAGGTTCAGGCCCAGTGAACTTCATTGGTCACTACTGCCACGAATGTTGTCACGGGGCAGATCGTGCAAGAAGCCCAACTACTAGAGACCACCATGTAGCTATGGACTAAATTCCAGCGCGATCCAATCCTGTGAGGGATAAACTAGGACCTACGGCAAAAATAAGAGGAGTTCAAGACAATCGAAGCCACCTTGCGCACTTTGGTGCCTGCCCAACGCTTGCAATGACTTCACATCAGCCAAGCACTCTAGGTAGATATCAAGGACCTGCGGAAAAAGAAGAAGACCCTTGGAAACTGATTGAAGCCATGGGCGGACGAAGTCCTCAAAACTGTCACAGGATGTCGATGTTTCTATTAAGCAACTAAACCAAACTTTCGAAAGTGTTACCATCGTGACTAAGGGACCACTATCAGAAAAATTGGTCGACATTGCATAGAATGCAGTTACCCAAAGTAAAGGCATGCTACCTCACTTAGCCGAGGCGATCAAAGGATTGCAAGCATAGGTTGAAGCCCCACCGGCACAGTGACTCGGGACGAGTCACAAGATTGTGTTGGGGGACTATTAGAGCAGGGTCTCCCAAAAGGCTATGAATTTTGTCCATTTTTGTATAATTTTGTATTTTTAGTCTAATGTAGGGGTTTTGGGGTGGGTCAAAGCCCCTAACGCATTTTAAATGGGTCAATGGTAAAACAAGAGTCCACAAACCACTGTTTGCAGACCATTGGATGCATAGGCTAAATCACTATAAATAGATGAACCTTTTTTGAGTCATAGGTAGGAATGAATAGAGATTGATGCGAAGTATGAACTTTTATATCTGTGGTAGGGTTGTTTGGGTTAGGACTCCTACTGGATGTGTGTGTGGAGATCCTCTGTCCTGCTGTGTGCGGACCCTGCTAGCTGTGTGCGCAAGTGGTAATTTGGGAATGTAAGAGAATTTTTGGGTAATAATAGATATGTGCGAAAGTATTGCAGATATTTGATGTTATATGGACCCAATCTATTATGATTGATGCAAAATTGAGTTATATGACCTGTTTGTATGCTGCGAGATACCTCTATTATGGTAAATGTGTTTGTGATCTGTTAATTTGCTGCGAATATAATGTTCTATGATTATATCTGATAGCACGCACGTGGATGCGAGCCTGTTAATTAGATTTGATAACTGTATTCTGGTTATTTATTGGGACTCCTGCGAACGGCCTCTAGTTTTATATATTGGATAAGTGTGGACCGGCTTGACTTACCTGCTCTCTCCCAGGGTGCAGAAACTTAGTTCCCGCATCCTCCCACACTGCTTCGGGTGAGACCTTGGCTTGTGCAAGCAGGTCACTGCCAAAAGGGCCAGTAGTATAAGGGTTTGTTGGAAAACCTTAACCTTTTAACCTGGGTTAGGATCCCTCAAGCCAAAATTCCCTGACTATCATTTATTTTTAGAAATCTCACTACACTATACATTATCTCTCGTTATACCTTTCTAACTCTCTCATGCTCTGAAAATCCCAGGTTTAACCCCAATCCCCTCATTTAGCCTTGTCCCCTTTCTCAAAACCTCTTTTCCTATCCTAAAAAACCTATCTTCCTCACTAAAATCCCTTCCCCTTCACTTATTTCCCTCTATTTTTATTCAAAATGATGTAAAAACCCTTTTTTACATTGTTTTTAAAATAAATATTTTCCCGCGTCCCACCTGAATAAACTCTGTTTATTTAAAACCTCCCGACCCCTTATATATCTAAACCCCCGCTTTAAAACCTTTTACCTTCTGCTCTCATATTACCCTAGCCCCCACCTTTATATTTAAGAATCGTTTCTTTAATATTTTTCCCCAGGCCCCATGTTATATTAACCCTCCATACCATTTGAAATCCTGGGCCCCACGTTATTTTAAAACCCTCTGCTTCATTTTATCTCTCGGACCCACCTTCTGAAACCTACCCACAGTTGAATCACCCGACTACCGTCCGATCCACTCCACCAGATCCCATGGCCCAAGCACCTTTTCACAACCCTAAAAGCCTGAGGTTTAAAACCTTTGGGAACTTGTGAAATGGGCGGTTTTCATGCCACTCATTTCTGCTATGTGTCACCCCAACATCTACTTGTGAAATGGGAGGTTTTCCTACTACCTGCGAGCCACCATGGCTCCTCATCTTGCCAGATCCAATTTTTCATTAACAAATTATTTTTAATTTTGTAGGTGATTTATGTATTAGGAAGTGCATAATTTGCGTTGCTAAGTTCCAAAAATTGTTTAAAATAAGTTCTCTAGGTGACTATCCAGAATCCTTATTCATTAAAGATTTAGGAACACGAGAATGATCAGAAGCACCAATGAAGCAGAAAGAGAGGCATTAATGATTGTCTGTGTTTATACATTCATCCCGGCAGCATCAAGGTTTATTAAAATCAAGTAAATAGTAAAAGCAAAAGGGTTAAACACATTGGTCAGGTTCGAAGTAAAGGACAAAGAAAGACGAAAACAGAAAGAAAAAAACAAATGAAAAAGATAGTTAAAAGACAGAGGAAAGGAAATCGCAGAAAGATCAAAGATAAAATAGTCAAAGGGCAGAGATAAAGAGAAAAATTGCAGTGACAGTAAAAACAGTAAAGAGATAGAGCAAATTAAAGAACAAAGTGAGAAAACAGAGTTAAGGAAAGGACAAATCAAGGTTTAAGAACAAATTAAAGACTTAAGACAAATCAGAGGATAAATCAATGAGGAAGACCAGGCCAGGTGTTAAGGCAACTTAGAACCTAACTCTTCCCAGTCACATTGGCCACCTACAACTTAATTTTGCTAAAGGCAGCTACCTCAATCAATGTTTCAGTCAGAGATATTTTAGCAGCTACTCAGAAGTTATTGTAAAAGTTAACGATAAAGGAAAATAGTAAAAAATTATCTGAAAGTTAGCTCAACAGTAAATTAGAAAGTTATTATTACAGTCAGTCAGTCAGAGATATTTTAGCATTGGGCCTTGCATGGTCTCAATTTTCAAACATCATTTACTCTGTAGTAAATACAAATCTGTCACCCTAGATTGGGGAAACCTCTTCATATGTTGTTAAATACTGCATGTATTTTTCATTATTGTTGTTGATTGGTTGGCTGGTTGCTAAGCTAGATTTTGAGCAGACTCTGAGTTGCAAATATTGTTGCACTGGAGCATTGTAACTGTTTTGGACATTAGTAATACAAGAATGTTCACAAGATTCTTGAGCTATGTTAATGGTGATGTTATCCCTCTCTGTCAATGTTTCTACTTTGTTTTCCATATTGTACATCAATTTCTCTTATAAGAGAACATAAATTTTAGATTGAGATATGTTGTTTTGGCACCTTAACTCTGTCTGTTACTTTTATCTTAATGTTTTCTTCTGCAAGGTCTAATTAAGGAATTTAGGGGTGTCCAACACTTTAGTTTCACCCAACTTGTTGTCTTGAGGTTTTCTTAGTAAATTTTAGCTAAATAATTTAGGGGTATCCTGCTCTTTAGTTTCTCCCAAACTGTTATCTTAAATGCCTTCTCTGAAGTTTAATTAAAGAATTCTTAACTGCTCTTTAATTTCATTGAAATGTTATCTTAAATGTTTTATTTGTTTGAAGGTAATAACAAAAGAAATCTTAATCGCTTTTTAGGATTACTGGATTTTTGTCTTGAGGTTTTCTTAGTGAATTATAATTAAAGAATTCTTAACTTCTCTTTAGTTTTACCAAACTGTTATCTTAAAGGCTCTTCTTGTTGAAGCATAGTTAAAGGATTCTTAATTTCCCTTTAGTTTTACTAGATTCACAACTTGCTGTCATTTCATATTTCATCTTATCTAAAAGGATACATTTGATATAGTTAGCTTGCCCTATGAAAACCCTTGAAGAGTTAATGTACAATTAAAACCTTTTATGACTCCATAGCCCAATGGATTAAGCTTCCCACATTCTATCTGCCCAACCTACAATCAATCAATCAAACAAACAAAACAAAACAACCCCAAAACGTCATAACTAGCCTAAAATCTGAAAACATAAACCATAAAGATAAATCAATTACTCATAAACATAGAGAGAGCCCTCTCTGAGCCCAAGAAGGTTAGGTCCTGGACTCCAAAGTGGTTTGATGTGGTTACTTGCTACTTGTTCTTGCCAATCTTGTCAATTACAGGGAGCCAACACTCTGATTCAGGAACCACGATGTATCATATGGTTTGCCATTTTTTTGAGGCAGTATTGTATGGATTTAGATAGATGTCGTGCAATGATACATGGGAGGATGAGCTTCAATTTCAATTTAGAGAATTTTTGTTTAGTTTTTGAGAGGTTTCCAAAGATGAGGCTTGCATTTGACCACCACCCTCCTAGGCCGATGACTGAGGTGTGGATGAGCATGTGGGGAAAAATGATGCCCAAGAGGGGTTTGCTGGAGTATTCAGTCAATATTTCCACCCAGTTACTTGCGTTACTAGCCAGTGAGGATGACCACATGTTTATCTTGTTGTCGTTTCCATACTTGGGTATTGATTGGATACAATGTCCCAAAATCCACTTCACACTGAATGAGAATGCAAATGATAGAGGTAATATTAGTGTTTTATTTAAATTAATCTAGTTTCTTTTTATTGTTTTAACTAATTATAATAAAATTTATTCTAGCACATTCTTTAGCTTGTTTTATTAAATTGTTTAATGAAATTGTCTAATTATTTTTGTGTACTATATATTTTGTATACATCAGCACATTCCTTGGGGAAATGCATCCTCCCCCACCATAGGGACCATATGAGGAGATGATCAAGGCCCAAGAGGGTGAGACACATCCTAAGGGGGTTGTGGGCGTCCGGCCCTAGGGATGGCATGAGATTTCGGATGGACTATTATGACAATTTGTCTAGATTTTTGGTTGAGGAGGGATTCCACCCAGTGAGGGCTCGAGACATCAGCACAGGTCCTAGGTTTGTGGAATATTTAGGGACTGTACACACGAGATGGTGACTCTTATGCGTCATATTGTCAAAGCTAGTAGGCTACTAGCAGCGAGGAGGGATGAAAGGCATGCAACACCAGATATGTTATATGAGTCTCCATGCAGTGCTATCTTGTTAGATCATGATGATGAGGGTGGTGATCATGTTTCTGGTTGTACTGCCCCATCAAATCATGGCCAAGGTGTTGGGGATCTTTTGAGTAGTACACCTCCTCATCATTCGCCTAATGATCAAATGCTAGAGTTATAGGATGTGCCTCATGTTTCTCTTGAGAGAGCAGACCAACCACCTCCTCCACCTCATAGTTAGACAAAAGTTGAGGAAATAGTTGACCATCCATCATATTTTGTTTCATACCAGCCACCTCCTCCTCAACCTCAGAGTTCATCAGATATTGAGGCAACAGTTGACCATTCATCGTCTTCTACTGCAAACTAGGCTATCATTACTACATCTGTTGTATCAAATATTTGATTGCAATTATTTGACTTGTTTATATATATGTGTGTGTGTGTGTGTGTGCGTGTGCGTGTGTGTGTTCATGTTTATGTAATTAATTTATATGTTGGTTTTGATGTTTATATTGTTAAGTCATGTTATTTATGTTCATTTAATGTTCTTGCAAATAGATGTGTATGTGATAATAGTTATTTAAAATGACATGTATATTAATTTGAGGATGTGTGTGGTGATGATGTTAGATTACAATGTTTGTGTTTTGTTAGAACTGATCATGATGCTGATGCCCTGTTAGATTAGTATATTTGTGTGCTAGTTAGTGACATTTATATGTGCTAAAGGTGTATATAATTAGATTATGGTAGTGAGTTTGAATGTGTGTCTTAAATTATGTTTATGTTTGGTAGATCGTTATCATCATGATGTTTATTTTTATGAAATAATATTTACTACAGATTATGTATTCATGAACTTACATCATGAAATTGCATGCAAAACCAGTTACTTTAAAAAAAATGAAAATATATTTTTATAAATTACAAAGTTTAGTATGGTTGAAACTATGATTGTAAAATTATGATAAATATTTTTCGATTGCTTAGATAATTCATTCATATTCATTCGAACTTAATCAGTGAAATATTTCAATACTTACAATGAAAATATAACTAAAGGTAAAATAATTTAGTTAGTTCTTATTAAGACGAAAATGTGTAACTCATTCAAGTTTTAATATAAAATATTAATAATAATAAATTATTCAAAAATACAATTTAACCAATGAAAAATTACACTATGGTTGATTTACATATAGAGATAGAAAACCAAACCTATAGATCCATTTTAATCATGGATTTATCAATCACAAAAAGATGTTAAATCTTTTGACATGTACATATTTTTTCTAATGAGATTCTATCCCTCTTGGCTCTTGGTAGATCTGTTGTTAAGGCGGATCTATATTGGTTTATGAAATTCAATCTATTTTTAAATTTAAAAAACTTAAGTTGGATTTTTTTTTATAATTAATTTAGAATTAATATAACCTAAAAGTTTCTATTTTTTATAAAATTTAATCTATCACTAAAGTTATGATATTTTCAAGAAATTTAATGTTAATATTTATACCAACTCTTACCAATTTAAATTAAAAAATTCTCTCTCTAAAGATGAGGATCAAGAAGTGTAAATTAAGGCTTATGAAGTTACTTGTAGTTATGGATTTTCTCTATTGGAAGTTCTCCCTCAAAGAGGAAAGTGAACTTTTTTCTAGTAATAAAGATATAACATTTTGGTGTTATTTTGGATCTTTATTTGTTGTTGTATTTGTTTAAATTCAACTCTTTTTATTAATAAATATGAGTTAAATAAAAAAAAATCATACTATATTAGATTTAAAGTTTTGAAAAATAATATATTTTATTATTTATTAATTAATAACTCAATAAATATTATTTTTTCCACATACTTATCATGAGATAGTCACTAAAATTCATGTTTTCACATCTCTCCTAGCTAATATTACATCATGTTCAATAATTTACTTATAAATACATAAAAATAGATATTTATTTTACATAATCTAAATAGGAAATAAAAATGTATCACCAAGCATATTAGATATTCAAACAAATGCCTCTTAATCACCATCAGAGTATTTATCATTTAATTCTTAGCCATAAAATATTTATTAATTCAACTTTTATTTATAATTACCATTGAAAAGAAAAGTCAAAACTATTGCATTATCCATGAAGAAAAAATTAAAACCTCTCATGCATCCATGTAAGCCTATTTATTTCTCTTGTGGTCCATAAAAAGATGTAATCAACATTTTATACATGCATAATACCTACTTTTATTTTACATAATGTTGCAAGAACTATGATTTAAATATAGTAAACATGCCTTTACCTCTCATGTCAAGAATTTAATCTTACATACTAATACATAATGTTTCATTGTTAAAGTCCTCATAGAGTTATCATTACATGATTTATATTGATTTTGAACTAAACAAGAAGAAAAAATATGTGAACTTATTAATAAACCAATAAGTATCTAAATTGTGAATAAATCTTCAATGTTGTTTTTAAATTCACTATTTTCTCATTTTGGTTATATTCGTCTCATTTTCTTATTTGAGAAGGATTGTGACCTTGAATCCTTATTATCATAGATATTGTATACAATTAGGAATACTTAGTTTTAAGTGTAAAAATGTTTCCACTACAAAAAAACGTGTAAAATCGTTTGTGAATCTTACCAATTATATAAAATGCTAACATGATGAACAAAAAAACAATATAAGTAGTGAAACAAAGAAAACAAAAACATACAACAATAGTATAAATGATGAAAGACAGAATTACATATCACTCTCTATTTTCATCACCTTGATTATCTTCCTCGGTGGCATAATAACACTCTTGTTCTCAAAAATATGTTTTGATCTAAGATTGTGTCTTAATATGAACCACAATCCTTATCCAACATATATGGGTAAAAAAACACTTGGTTGCAATGTTTCAGGAAAACATAAGGCTCCCTAACTTCATGCCACATCTTTCTAGTGTTGATAGATATCATCCCACCATTGTGATCTTACTTTACATTATTTTGATCAAAGGTGTCCCACCACTTGCACCTAAAAGTAACACATTGGAATGAAGCGAAGTACACTTGAATGAAATCTTGTGTATTTCCAATGTAACCTAATGTTCCCTACGTTAGGTTTTGATCTCGGTGGCTAGCACGACTATATTGGTCGAACTCAAATTCCACTCCACAGTCTTGTGTCATGCATCCATCATCGACATCCTCCATGTGAAAATGATGTCCATATGACCACATAGATGGGAACAAATGCACTTATAAAAAAGTGAAAAATTCACAGTGTCATGTGTCTAATAACCAAAACATAATATAGATGTTACAATTCAAAGGTGCAATATGAAGTTAAAAATCTACATAAAGAGATTATATTTACCTAGTTGTTGCACCCAATCCCTATGTTTAGTGCATCCTCCTCAACACATGGGTAATGCCTAGATGCATCTTATTTCTCTCTAACTGGATCAGCAACCCAATTGTTAGGGAATTTTATTGGCATATTTTCTTTTAAATGATCAGCATTAGGCATGCTTCTATCCTTCCACTATTTGAATTCCTTCTCGTCACTGTCATGTTTTATCCTCTTCTTCTTATACAATGTGACCCACAGTTGCGTTGCTTCCATATTGCCAAGAATGAATTTGTTGATGGCTTCAATTTATGAATTCACTGATGAAATCAAACTAGCATATATAATACATTTGAGACCAAAATATGCATTAATATTAAGTTCAATGTGAATATTTACTGTATAGAAATTTGACAAATAATAAGCCACTTACTCTTTATCATGTGCCTCTTTCCATTTGTTTCGAGAAACTTCCCTTATCTTCTATCTTCATCCCTTTCTTCGACCCAAATCGACGCATTTGGTGTGTTGTCGGTCTGCTTGATGTACTCACTGTAATAATAGAAAGACTCGTGTGATATATATCCATTTGCCATAGACACCTCAGATTTTTCCCTTTATCGAATGAAACCCTTCATTTTCTTCATGTACCTATCTAATAAGAACATCCAATGACAAGAAACCACCCCAACTAATTCAACCTCATCTACTAGGTGATGAACCTGGAAGTCCATGAAACTCGTCGGTATTGTTAGGTCTCTGTAATTTGCAAGATTGGAAAATACAAACTGCAAAGCCTACATATGAACCGCTTCGGGATTCTAGGATCTAGCCCTCCTAAATCCAGAGAGGGATCTCTCTTAAAAGTGCAAAGATTGATTTATCTTTAAAGGTTTTTAGTATGATATTAGGCTAGTTATGAAGAACAAGGTTTTTGTTTGTTTTGGTTGGGCAAAGATATAATTAAGGTGAAGGAAGTCTAAAATGAATGGTGAAGGTGTATGAAAGTGAAGGAATGATTCAGCTAATAAGATAGGGAAGGATCAAATTCAATCCATTGGGCTATGGATTCATAAGAGGATTTAATTGAAATAGCAAGGTTCAAGAGTGGTCCATGGGGAAAGTCATCTATGTCAAAGGATCTCTTTAAGTTGATTTTATGGAATGAAACAATAAGAAAGGGAAATCAAACATATGAAGGAACAAAGGGCAGCCTAAGATCAAGTAAGTACTTTGAAAATATCCTGCTTTTGGCATGCTCTTAAGGAAAGACATAAAAGTAATCTAAGATCAGGTAAGTACTTTTAAAATAGCCTGCTTTTGATGTACTTTCAATAGAAAACATTTAAAACACATAGAATAGCTTAAGATCAAGTAAATACTTTTAACTTAGCCTGATTTTAGCATATTCAAAGGGGAAACATTCATGATAAACACAAAAACTAGCCTAAGATCAGGTAAGTACTTTGAAACTAGCCTGCTTTTTACATACTCTTAGGGAAACTTTCAGACAACCTTTGGAGATAGAACTAGAAGACAGGGCAAACCATAAACTTTCCTAGTTTTAACTCTACTTAGCATGAAATGAAAATATAATTCAAGAACTTCCTTTCAAGTTTTTCATCTCAAGACATGGACTAACCAAAATTCCTTGATAATGTTTACACTTAACTTAAGTCATTCTTTAATACACAATTGGAGGAAAACATAAAGATAAAGCTTATCAGTGAGAGTAGGGTACTACTAAGAGTAATTCCTAGCTCTATATTTGTTGTTCTTTACCAGAGAAAGTGGACAGAATGGAAACAAAAGGAAAATAAAAATTTACAATAAGAAACACAACACCATTGACTTAGACCAGGATCCCATAAATCATCTTGTATTTGATGTTCAAACCAGTTACAATCATCAAGTCCAGTGGGTCTCTATATCTTCAAACTTCTCATCTCAGTTTATGTATCTTCAATTACAAACAGGGCTACAACAGCTTTAGGAAACTATTTACATGCAATAGATATTCAGAGACCAACCCTTTATAATGTGCTCCTCAAGGATATTTTATAAGAAAATGAGGAGGTGGAAGAGTTTCTAGGGTTCAAGTATCATTAATTCCATATTAAATGCAATTCCTAGCCTTGAAAACCATGCAAGGCATAACGCAGGAATGCATCCAATTTAAAACTCTGTCTCATAACTTTGTTTTCAGTTTTTTAGGCTTAGTGGATAAGAAGTTTGACTTCAAGGATCTTTCTTATCTTTAT
Organism: Pinus albicaulis; assembly: GCA_034641835.2. NCBI lineage: Eukaryota > Viridiplantae > Streptophyta > Pinopsida > Pinales > Pinaceae > Pinus > Pinus albicaulis. Next base: position 1,302,979,947 of record CM076579.1, read on the forward strand.
AATAACTTCACTGATAGTTTGAAATAAGTTCCTTTGGTTGAAATAATTGTTCAGCTGTCTTTTGGCAAATATCTTCTGAATAGGCAATAACTATGCCTTCTGTTGATTTATGAAAGCTGCAGGTGGCTCTTTGGGAGTTGGAGAGGATTCAATTAGCCTTTGATGTGGCAGTGGAGGCTTTTCGGACTGATAGATCTCCTTGTTTTTTCTAAAACACCTTTAATGCGCTTTTGATCTGTGTTTTAGGCCTAATTAGGCTTAATCATTGTCTTCTAGTCTTTGTCTTTAACATTGTCTTTAACTGTGTGGATTAGGCCTTTGATTCTCGAACTGATGCCTTAATCCATTTAAAAACTCTGATTTAAACCTTTAACACTGATACTCTTTGTATGTTAGATGTTTATTGTGTTTTTTTTGTTGTTGCAGGCACACAGAGGGTTTTTATGACTTCACAAATGCTCATGAGGCATGGAAAAATCATAGTTTGAACCCTTGTAAATTCCTTTTCTTCGTGAATAAAGGCCTGGGGGATCGTCATACCTAGCCTTTGTTTATTTTTAAAACTGTAGAAAAAACCTTAATAACCTGCAAAAAGTGAACAAAGTTAAGAAAATCCAGTCAAAAATAGGTTAAAGGCTGCTTTGGAGGTTTCGGGTGCGAGATTAAATCGTGGCCGTTGGATGAAAACAACCAACGGCCGAGATCACTTGATGGGGTCAATTGGGAGGTGGTTGGGTGAATTGGTGGTAAGATTAAGTCCGGGCTGTCGATTTAGATTGATCAATGGCTAAGATTGATTAGTGAGGTCATTTTGGAAAACAGAGGGTGGGCGAACAAGTTGGTGGTGAAGTTGAATAAGAGCCGTCGGATTACAATATCCAATGGTGGAGATCATGCGATGAAATTTTTAGAGGATAGATGGAGTGGAAATGAGTTGTGATCAGGATATGATCTGAGCCATCGGATCTTAGAAGTCAATGGCCCAGATTACAAGCCAAAAATTTAGTGAAGAGGAGATAAGTGGTAAGGTGGAAAACCAGAATGGTTTTCATGCAGCTTTGAGGCGATTTTGAAATTTTTCCAAAAAAACGTGATACGGTATGCTTGCTGACACGCGTCCTCAGAAAATCTCTCATTTTGCATTTTTTCCAGTGTTAAACCACATGTGAAAAAAAAACATGAAACATGATAGCAACCGTCGGATCAGGGGCTTCAGTTCTGACGGTGTGAATCGCGTGCGACAGAGGAAGCTGCGGGTCAATGAAGTAATCGGGACCCATGGTTACGTCAGGTATTTTGTCGCGAAGCGAGTTGGTTCATCAGGGTTTTATGAATGATCAGGAAATATCATGACCGTCGGATCTATGAAACGGATGGTTTAGATCAAAAGATGGAGCGGAGTTAAATGAACGGAGAAAAAGGGAAAAAGACTGTCGAGTTTGATCTTTTCCGTTAGATCTCTTCGATGGACGGCTAAGATTAAATATGGGGCAGGAAGTTTTGAAAGGAGGAAAGGCAAGGCAAGATGGACAAGGCAGATATTGGGTGGCCCAGGGCCATTGATCTGTAATGATCAACGGTCCATATATTTTTCAAGTTTGAAACGTCGGGAATATGAAAATACAAAGGAATAAAGGAAATGAGGGGTTATGATGGGGGTTTAGGACCTTTTAGTGCCTGATTGCGGGGCTGTAGGTATTATGAGGTGGAGGGTTACAGGAGTTAAGCCCTCGGGGGCTTAAGAAAACATTATATGCAGAAAGGGTGTTTTAGGACTAAAAACAGAGTTTTTGAGGCAAATTGAGGGTTCTGATAGGGGAAACAAGGGGAAATTGAGGGTTCTGATAGGGGAAACAAGGGGATTTAAAACCAAATAAGGGAGAGAAATAAGGTTTTAAAGGGATTTTGGAGTGATTTTGAAGGTTAAATGAGGCTTATGGAGGGATTTTTATGGAGAAAAAAAGAATGAAAATGGGGTTATTTATGAGTGAAAGGAGGGGTGAAAATGACGGAAAAATAGGGTTTTAAGCAGTCTTTCTCTTGGAAAACAGCAGATTCTTTAGGATAAAGAGGGAAACATCAGTGAAGATTAATTCAAAGTTTAAATATCATCATAAGACTTCAAAATATGATAGGCAACTCCTTGGAGGTGTTAAGAACCACAAAAATTTATCTATGGATGTTGAATAGTGCCTTGCACTTTGATAATATTTTCATCAGCTGCTAACAAAGATGATTAGAACATTTGATATCAGTAGAAAAATTCTTTCCCAATCAACTACCTACACAACCTACTTCCTAACATTATTTCTTCTTCAAAAGGTGCATTTGGACTTGTAGACCTTAAACATCAACATTTTTTTCTTTTGAAAAAATAAAACTAATCTAAGTCTACCTTTATTTCTTCATGAACTCAGATTAATCAGTTGAGTTCATAAATTCTCTACCTAACTACTATCTGTCAGGATTAGATTGTCTGACAGATTTTATTCTCTAAATTCTAAAACAAAAATTTAAAAGCAACCAAGCCAGGGTTGAACAGTCTAACTTGTTGCTGATCTATGGTATTAAAACAAGTTGCACATAGACTGTTATTTGCAGAAAATTAAAACCAAATTGTGAAGGCTTAAGATCTGAAAATTTAAAAACATCCTTCATCTTTCTTCGGCTCTGATTTGAATTTTGTTTGAGTTGTATTTCTTTCTTTCTTGGTTCAAGTTTTGGGCATATTAGAACCAGTTTATTTTCTCTCTTTGGGTCAAGTTTTAATGTAATTAGAGCCATTCTTTCCTTGAGATTCATAGGTTCAGTTTTGAGCTTGTTTGAACCTTTGTTTTTCTATCCTAATCTACCTTACTGATAAGCCAAGATTATGTTGTTTGGCTGATCTAATTCACTAACCTATCAACAATAAATTGAAAACTAATTAGTCATGATTAGACTATATGACTAACTAGAAGTGTGTTTTTTAGGAGTGGCATTTGAGCTTGCACACTTTAGATTCTTTCTCTATTTTTTGGTATGGGGCTGTACCTTTCTTGTTTTTACAATCTACCCTCTTTTCGCTTTTCTATTATTTTTGTCTTTTTCTCATTTTATTCTTCAAAGCATAAATAAACAACTAACTAAATGCTCAAGGCCAATATTTTATTGACATTCCCATCTAACCTATTCTAACTTGGAATATTTACATTTTTTATATGATACAAAAGTGCCAATGTAGCCAGTTGAGTAGTGACAAAAAGGAATAGAGAAACTGGCTACTAGTCAGAGGTAACCATAGTACATAGTGAATTTTAATCTTTAAAATCAAGGCTATCACAGGAGGTGACAACATTTTATGTCTTTGGCTCTTGCAAAGGATCCATGCTTGAAAATTTGAGCCAATTGAGGTCTCCACACACTCTTCCATAGGATCAACAGAGAAAATATGAGAGTTCTCTTCTTTTTGGCCCTCCACAATTGGTAGATTGTTTGTCTCCAAGATATCAACTTTGAGGACTACACCTTCAATATGTTCTTTGGAAGCATCATCATCCTTAACCTGCAAATCAACAAGTGGTGAAATTTCTTCTTTCTCTAAATCTATGCTTGTTTCTAGTGTGAATTCAAGTTCTTTGGATGACAGATTGATATCAGCAATGGGAAAGGATTTCTCTTGAAAAGATAATATATCCTCAGTAAGACACTCTTGTATTTGTTTTTCCTCCCCAAAAACTTCCCAGTACCTTTTATTGTTTGGGATAGCTGGTCTGAATTTTTCTTGAATTTTATATTGTTTTCTTTCCCAAGGTCTCAGACATATACTAGCAACAAGGGCTAATCCACTGGCAAAACTATTTTTGTCTTTAGGAACAAGAGTAAGCTGGAATTATTTAAAATATTTTAAAAAATCCATGGCATCATCCTTATAGGCTCTAAGTCTGGGATGTTTAACCATGCATCCTTCATTCACTTGCCTAATTACCAATTCTGCATTTCCATGAACTGTTATCCTCTGGGCTCCTAATTTCTTCAACAAATGGAGCCCTAAAAGAAGTGCCTCATACTCTACTATGTTATTTGTGCATTGAAAATTCAATTTATATGAATAGGCCTTAGAATAATTTTTTTCTGTATCATAAAGCCATATTCCTGCACCTGCACTGGTCTTAGTACATGGCCCATCAAAGTTCATACTCCAAAGAGGACTAGTTTCAGTTTTATCATTAATTTCCTTACTATCCTCTTTGTATTGAGTGCCATTAGGTTGTTCCATGGAATAGGCACTATGTTGATGATTTTTTTGTTCAAATGAAGGTTTGGAGGGTAGATGGTTGTTTCGTATTTGATCAATTTCTTCTTCTGTCAAAGGAGATATTTCCTTATAGATAGAAGTACAACAAGCTTCCTTCTCTTGTGTTAACTGGTTTTGAGGCTGGATATCTTCGTTAACATCTTCTAGTGAATCAAGACTCATGCTTGAGTGGAAACCTTGAGGATTTTCTACTATTCCCTAATCTACTTTTGTTTCAAACAATTCCTCATGATTGTTATGATGATCAATTTGAATACAAGGTTCATGAGTTGTTTCTTCTACATTATCAGGATGGCACTCTCCTCCTAAAATCTGAGATGAGTTATAACATAGAGTGAGGTTTTCCATATGTATTGGCTTTTCCTCTATTTCAGGTTCTGTGTTTTCCAAGTGGCTTATTGTTTTGCAAAAGGTTTCAGAGACTGGCTTTTTATTAATAGTCTGATCTATCTCTTTTTTTGTCAAAGGGGAAGATGTTTCTATGTTCCTTTGAATAGGAGTACATCAGTTCTCTGTCTCTTGTGGAAATTTATTTTGAGGCTGGATGTCTTCTTAAGCCTCTGCTATAAGGGATGATGAATCATTATTCATGATTGCAGGAATATCTTGAGGAATTTCTTCTGTTCCTTGATTGATTTCTTTCTCAAATGATTCATCTAAATTCCCATAATTTTTCAATAAGACATTAAACTCATGAATGGCTATTAAAAGATCTTCAGGATGTATTTTTTCCAAATCCTCATCATTGTCTATAATGTGTTGGGTGATGTTTTGTAATGGATCATAATGTATTTCACCCCATGATAATGATGTAGTTTTTCCTTTATAGTTCTCATAAAACACATATTCAAGGTCCTTTAAAGAAAAAAAACTACCAGATTTCAACCATTCATACCAATCCCTAGCTTTTCCTTCTAATGTTAACATTAAAATTTTCATTAGGTAGTCTTCATGCCATTCAACCTTTAACCTCCATACATGTATGTGAAATTTGATAAGATGTAATAATGGGTTATCAAACTTTTCACCCTGAAAAACAGGAAGGTTATCATCCTAATTCACCTGGGGAATCTTGTGTGGAAAACCAAGGATATGATCTCTACTCATTGGGGCATATCTTCGTTGTATCCTTGGAATCATGTTTGTATCAGAAAAAATTTCACTGTGTCTGTTTAATCGGTTCAGGGTCATCTACCAGTGGAGTCATTTGGTCTTTTGGGAGTTGTAGAGCGTGGAGTCACCAGGTGGATGATTTAAATTAATCTGTCCACCAATAGTATGATTGGGTTTGCTCAATGCATTCTCAAAGGGGTTCAGAAAGACTGAAGGGGTAATAGGCCTATTGGAGGCCAATGGAGTCACCAGGTGGAAATTTTTAGCTCTTTTGGAGGTAAAATGTTTTATGGTCCACCACCATGTTTATTATGAATACCAATCTAAAATATTTTTGGGTTTTCTAAGTTTTCCTTTAGTCCTATAGGTTATGAGAGTGTCCTAAATCTGTTTGAACACTTAGCTAAGGTGATGAGACAAACAGAGTTTACTTTTATGGCTTAAATAGCTTATTACTTCAAGGTTTGATAAGGCCTATATAGAATCCTAAGGGTTACTTAGTTTGTCACTGATTCAAATAAATCCTATCATAATTACCAACATGCTTGGAAGTGGCTGAAGAGAGCTACTTATACTACACTGAATACTGAGTATTGTGTTTTAAGGATTTTACTTAGAAGTCCCCAGCTGAGTCGCCAAAATGTTAGGTCTTTGTAATTTGCAAGATTGGAAAATACAAACTGCAAAGCCTACATATGAACCACTTTGGGATTCTAGGATCTAGCCCTCCTGAATCCAGAGAGGGATCTATCTTATAAGTGCAAAGATTGATTTATCTTTTAAGGTTTTTAGTATGATATTAGGCTCATTATGAAGAACAAAGTTTTTGTTTGTTTTGGTTGGGCAAAGATATAATTAAGGTGAAGGAAGTCTAAAATGAAAGGTGAAGGTGTATGAAAGTGAAGGACTGATTCAACTAATAAGATAGGCAAGGAGCAGATTCAATCCATTGGGCTATGGAGTCATAAGAGGATTTAATTGAAACAACAAGGTTCAAGAGTGGTCCATGGGACAAGTCGTCTATGTCAAAGGATCTCTTTAAGTTGATTTTATGGAATGAAACAATAAGAAAGGGAAATCAAACAGATGAAGGAACAAAGGGCAACCTAAGATCAAATAAGTACTTTGAAACTATCCTACTTTTGGCATGCTCTTAAGGAAAGATATAAAAGTAATCTAAGATCAGGTAAGTACTTTTAAACTAGCCTGCTTTTGATGTACTTTCAATAGAAAACATTTAAAACACATAGAATAGCTTAAGATCAAATAAAGACTTTTAACTTAGCCTTCTTTTAGCATATTCAAAGGGGAAACATTCATGATAAACAAAAAAAGTAGCCTAAGATCAGGTAAGTGCTTTGAAACTAGCATGCTTTTGACATACTCTTAGGGAAAATTTCAGACAACCTTTGGAGATAGAACTAGAAGACGGGGAAAACCATAAACTTTCCTAGTTTTAACTCTACTTAGCATGAAATGAAAATATAATTCAAGAACTTCCTTTCAAGTTTTGCATCTCAAGACATGGACTAACCAACATTCCTTGATAATGTTTACACTTAACTTAAGTCATTCTTAAAGACACAATTGGAGGAAAACATAAAGATAAAGCTTATCAGCGAGAGTAGGGCACTACTAAGAGTAAGTCCTAGCTCTATATTTGCTGTTATTTATCAGAGAAAGTGGACAAAATGGAAACAAAAAGAAAATAACAATTTACAATAAGAAACACATCACCATTGACATAGACTGGGATCCCATAAATCAGCTTGTATTTGATGTTCAAACCAGTTACAATCATCAAGTACAGTGGGTCTCTACAGCTTCAAACTTCTCATCTCAGTTTATGTATCTTCAATTACAAACAGGGCTACAACAGCTTCATGAAACTATTTACATGCAACATATATTCAGAGACAAACCCTTTACAATGTGCTCCTCAAGGAGATTTTATAAGAAAATGAAGAGGTGGAAGAGTTTCTAGGGTTCAAGTATCATTCATTCCATAGTAAATGCAATTCCTAGCCTTGAAAACCATGCAAGGCATAAGGCAGGAATGCATCCAATTTAAAACTCTGTCTCGTAACTCTGTTTTTAGTTTTTTAGGCTTAGTGGATAAGAAGTTTGACTTCAAGGCTTTTTCTTATCTTTATAATAACTTCGCTGACAGTTTCAAATAAGTTCCTTTGGTTGAAATAACTGTTCAGCTGTCTTTTGGCAAATATCTTCTGAATAGGCAATAACTATGCCTTCTGTTGATTTATGAAAGCTGCAGGTGGCTCTTTGGCAGCTGGAGAGGATTCAATTAGCCTTTGATGTGGCAGTGGAGGCTTTTCGGACTGATAGATCTCCTTATTTTTTCTAAAACACCTTTAATGTGCTTTTGATCTGTGTTTTAGGCCTAATTAGGCTTAATATTTTTCTTCTTGTCTTTGTCTTTAACATTGTCTTTAACTGTGTGGATTAGCCTTTGATTCTTGAACTGATGCCTTAATCTCTTTAAAAACTCTGACTTAAACCTTTAACACTGATACTCTTTGTATGTTAGATGTTTATTGTGTTTTTGTTGTTGTTGCAAGCGCGTAGAGGGTTTTTATGACTTCACAAATGCTCATGAGGCATGGAAAAATCAAAGTTTGAACCCTTGTAAATTCCTTTTCTTTGTGAATAAAGGCTTAGGGGATCATCATCCCCGACCTTCGTTTATTTTTAAAATTGTAGAAAAAACCTTAATAACCTACAAAAAGCGAACAAAATTAAGAAAATCCAGTCAAAAATAGGTTAAAGGCTACTTTGGAGGTTTCAGGTGCGAGATTAAATCATGGCCGTTGGATGAAAACAACCAACGGTCGAGATCACTTGATGGGGTCAATTGGGAGGCGGTTGGGTGAATTGGTGGTAATATTAAGTCCAGGCCATGGATTTAGATTGATCAATGGCTAAGATTGATTAGTGAGGTCATTTGGGAAAACAGAGGGTGGGCGAACAAGTTGGTGGTGAAGTTGAATAAGAGCCGTCGGATTAGAATATCCGATGGTGGAGATCACGCGATGAAATTTTAGGAGGATAGATGGAGTGGAAACGAGTTGTGATTGGGATATGATCTGAGCCATCAGATCTTAGTAGTTAATGGCCCAAATTAAAATCCAAAAAGTTATTGAAGCGGAGATAAGTGGTAAGTATCATTAATTCCATATTAAATGCAATTCCTAGCCTTGAAAACCATGCAAGGCATAACACAGGAATGCATCCAATTTAAAATTCTGTCTCATAACTTTGTTTTCAGTTTTTTAGGCTTAGTGGATACGAAGTTTGACTTCAAGGCTCTTTCTTATCTTTATAATAACTTCGCTGACAGTTTGAAATAAGTTCCTTTGGTTGAAATAATTGTTCAGCTGTCTTTTGGAAAATATCTTCTGAATAGGCAATAACTATGCCTTCTGTTGATTTATGAAAGCTGCAGGTGGCTCTTTGGGAGCTGGAGAGGATTCAATTAGCCTCTGATGTGGCAGTGGAGGCTTTTCGGACTGATAGATCTCCTTGTTTTTTCTAAAACACCTTTAATGTGCTTTTGATCTGTGTTTTAGGCCTAATTAGGCTTAATCATTGTCTTTTGGTCTTTGTCTTTAACATTGTCTTTAACTGTGTGGATTAGGCCTTTGATTCTCGAACTGATGCCTTAATCCCTTTAAAAACTCTGATTTAAACCTTTAACACTGATACTCTTTGTATGTTAGATTTTTACTGTGTTTTTGTTGTTGTTGCAGGCACGCAGAGGGTTTTTATGACTTCACAAATGCTCATGAGCATGGAAAAATCATAGTTTGAACCCTTGTAAATTCCTTTTCTTCGTGAATAAAGGCCTGGGGGATCGTCATACCTAGCCTTTGTTTCTTTTTAAAACTTTAGAAAAAACCTTAATAACCTGCAAAAAGTGAACAAAGTTAAGAAACTCCAGTCAAAAATAGGTTAAAGGCTACTTTGGAGGTTTCAGATGCGAGATTAAATTGTGGCCGTTGGATGAAAACAACCAATGGTCGAGATCACTTGATGGGGTCAATTGGGAGGCAGTTGGGTGAATTGGTGGTAAGATTAAGTCCGAGCTGTCGATTTATATTGATCAATGGCTAAGATTGATTAGTGAGGTCATTTGGGAAAATAGAGGGTGGGCGAACAAGTTGGTGGTGAAGTTGAATAAGAGCCATCGGATTACAATATCCAATGGTGGAGATCATGCGATGAAATTCTCAGAGGATAGATGGAGTGGAAATGAGTTGTGATCAGGATATGATCTGAGCCGTCGGATCTTAGAAGTCAATGGCTCAGATTACAAGCTGAAAAGTTAGTGAAGTGGAGATAAGTGGTAAGGCGGAAAACCAGAATGGTTTTCGTGCAGCTTTGAGGCGGTTTTGAAATTTTGCCAAAAAAACGCGATACGGTTTGCTTGCTGACACGCGTCCTCAGAAAACTACCCATTTCATGATTTTTTCCGGTGTTAAACCACATCCGCAAAAAAAAACGCGAAACATGATAGCAATCGTCAGATCAGGGGCTTCAGATCCGACAATGCAGATCACGCGTGACGGAGGAAGATGCGGGTTAATGAAGTAAGCGGGACCCATGGTTACGTCAGGTATTTTTTCACGGAGCGAGTTGGTTCATCGGGGTTTTATGAATGATTGGGAAAGATCATGACCGTCGAATCTATGAAACAGACAGTTTAGATCAAAAGATGGAGCGAAGTTAAATGAACGAAGGAAAAGGGAAAAAGACTCTCGGGTTTGATCTTGTCTGTTAGATCTCTTCGATGGACGACTAAGATTAAAGATGGGGTGAGAAGTTTTGAAAGGAGGAAAGGCAAGGCAAGATGGGCAAGGCTGAGATTGGGTGGCCTAGGGCCGTTGATCTGTAATGATCAACGGTCCAGATATTTTTCAAGTTTGAAACATCGGGAATATGAAAATACAAAGGAATAAAGGAAATGAAGGGTTATGACGGGGGTTTAGGACCTTTTAGCGCCCGATTGCGGGGCTGTAGGTCTTATGAGATGGAGGGATACAGGAGTTAAGCCCTTGGGGGCTTAAGAAAACATTATATGCAGGAAGGGTGTTTTAGGCCTAAAAACAAAGTTTTTGAGGCAAATTGAGGGTTCCGATAGGGGAAACAAGGGGATTTAAAACCAAATAAGGGAGAGCAATAAGGTTTTAAAGGGATTTTGGAGTGATTTTGAAGGTTAAATGAGGCTTATGGAGGGATTTTATGGAGAAAAAAGAAATGAAAATGGGGTTATTTATGAGTGAAAGGAGGGGTGAAAATGATGGAAAAATGGGGTTTTAAGTAGTATTTCTCTTGGAAAACAAAAGATTATTTAGGATAATGAGGGAAACAACAGTGAATATTAATTCAAAGTTTAAAGATCATCATATGACTTCAAAAGATGATATTTTTTCGAAGGAAACTATCTCTTGAAGGCTTAAAACGATTTAGCCACCATTTGATATGATAAATTTTTATAGGTGGCTAACATGTATTTCCTTCCAAAAAACACAAAAAAAATCTGAGCTATCTCTTGGTGCCACCATGGAATGCTAGCCATATGAATATCCTTTGAGGTGATCCAATTTAAAAATTCAAATAATTTAAATATGGTACAACGTAGGTCCTGGGGAAATTCATGGTTCACACACCCATGCACAAGAAGAGGATAATGTCACTGCACAGTAAATAGTAGATTATACAATAATTAATTATAAAATGCGTCATTTCATAAAAATAAAAATAAAATAATAAGATCATGTTTTTTAAATATGTACACTTATGATCAGAATCTGAATTAGGGGCAAAATTTTTCTCAAAAATGAAATTTCTCAGAATTATACCAAACTAGATTCAAAGCAACCGAACCGTCACAATGAATCCAATGCAACTTGTTTCATTAAAAACTGAGTTCGGATGAGGAATTTATGCTCTATTGATCGCCGTTCATAACAAGCAAATTTTTATTAAAAAATTGCAGAACAATTACAGGCTGATGACATGGCAGCCCAGTCAACATTCAGGGAATCTTCTTCAAGTTTTAGTCGTATGGGACCGTGACAAGTGTCATCCCCATATTTTCCAATGTTTCTTGGGGAAGTTGATTTTTTTTCCTTATTTCCTAAGTTTAGAAGGCGCATACATTTTATATTGCAAGGTTGGTTGGTTGCATATTTATTTAAACAAAGGTTGGGAATAATTTTCGAAACCATAGTTGAATGGAAAACGGGCGCAATATATATATATATATATATATATATATATATATATATATATATATATATATAACAACGAACGATAACAAAAGTCTGAGAGACAAAGCAATCCAATGGATAATCGCATCGATTGTTTAGGAGCATAGGACATAAGGCAATACAAAATGATTTGCGATTTGTGATTGGCGATAAGGTGGTTCCTACCAATCACATCAGGAGTTTGGGAGTGGATGTGAATGCATTACTGGGTGGTAGATCATCAATTTTGTGATAGCGATAAGTGACGTGGCAGTAAGGTTATCGGATGCAGAGCTGCGATGCGATGGAAAGTTGTGATGCAAAATGTCACATCGGGGTAACACAATCGCAAGATGAAGCATAAAACATAGAGTGTTTTATAGTAGATCTGCGATCTACAATTTGGGATCAGTGAAAGCATTGCGATCCGATCGATGGAGATTTAAAACAGTTGTTCAATGTATGTACTATCCATTAATATGTGGTTTAAGCCACGTTAATATACAGTTAGCGCTAAACGCGCTTAGCATTTAAATGCACCGTTAACCCACTTCAATATCCCCTTATCTCAACTTAAGTGTGCGATTATCTTAGTGAATGTTTTGGTAGACCCACCAAATTCGAAGGCAGCTCTAGTTTTAGTGGAGTTAGCTAGCCAAATTCTAGATTTAGTGACAGTTTTCTAGGCTTGGAGTAAATGAGGCCTATCTTGAGCAATATTTGACCAAATTGGGCTCAATAAAAGTCATTCTTAGCATTTTTGCATGTTGGGAATCCATTGGAATAGGTTTCAGAGGTAAAGGAGCACTTATTGATGGTGTTTTTCCCAGTTGAAGATAAAATATTCCCAGGGCCACCGAGAGAGGAGGTCATGCCTAAAGGACTTGTAGACCAAATGAAAAACCAAGAGAGGCTACTCAGGGGTTTATGGATGCTCTGAATTCATTGGTAACTTTTTTTTTATGTTTAGAGCACATATTCAAGTTCAAATTGTGGGTTGAACCATGAGGGTGTATGGATCATTCAGATATTGATCCAGTTCTTGGAGGATTTTGAGATGGAGATGATCTTGTAGGGATCTTCTAGCCTCCATATGTTTGCAGTGGCAGCCTTTGTAGCAATGTTGTAGAATTTTTCTCATCTTTTCTCTTTATGTGTTTTAGAGAAAAATATTTTTGATCTACTTACATATATTGAAGTACAAATCTGATGCTCTTTCATATTTTAGTAAGGGATATGGGTAATATGCCCATGTGTTGCTAACAGTAAGTGTATGGTAAAGGGACTTTGCAGGAGTTGTTTCTTTTTAGGAGAAACTTACGATTTCAGATCAGCACATTGATGTACTCATCATTTTGAATTTGGAGCATAATAACAATGAATCATACCTTAGAGTTGATTGAAGGAGACGTAGCTGATTTGAAAGGACTGTATTAGTTTTGTTGTATTACGTGTCTTTTTAGTTATAAAATATGTGCATACTTGTCTCTTGATTTTTCTTAAGGATTGAGGAATTTAACAATAAATTGTAGATGATTTTAGTGAATTAGAAGCATTAAATAAGCACAAAATACACTAAACAACAATGCAAAACAAAGAAAAAAGTCACCACATAACATTTACATAACAGGCATGATGAAGCAGTTCACCCCTCCCGGGTTACATCTGCTGGTCCAACTCCCAATGGCATTTCCATCTTTCATTATGCTCAAATTTTTGCAAATACATGTAGTTACAGGCCTCTAATGGCTATTTTCTCTATAACAATGGCTCCAGAATGCTCCCATTAGTCTAGATTGACTCTTAATTCACTTTGAATGGGTGAAAATTGAGCCTCCGACTCATTTTCCTTGTAACACCTAGAAATACTCCACTAATTGTGAAGAACTCCACTTAACTAGAGTTATTTTGGAAATTTCGCACAAATTTAGGGCACACACTAAAAACTCTGCCAGTGGCTGACCGAAAATTAAATTTTATGGTGGGTGGCCACATGCCAACGCAAATCATGCGTTCTAACCGCAATCGCAGGTGGAACTGTAGGCATAGACTGTGGTTGGATAAGTGTTAACCTCGGGTAAGTTTTCTAACTGCATGGAGAAATGTTAATAAAATGTGGCATGTGATAGTATTGTGGAGTTAAATGCTGCGGAGACTCCGACAGTTAAGACGATGGTTGGTTTTTTTTTGTTATGTTTGTTGCGATAATGTGACCACCTCCAATGGAACCGCTGGCGGGTTGGACCGTCGGCGATTCCAACCCCCAACGCGTAATCCATTACATGTTAAATATAACCCATCCACTAGTATGGTTAAGTCAAAACATAGCGAAGACGGTGGAGACCTGTGCGTGTGCTGCTAGAGGTCGCATGGTCGAGACCCACAGACCTTTATAAAATTTTACACTAACACCTTGGGGACATGTGGGAGCCTCAGGGCTGTCCACGTGTCACCCTATAATTTGTCCTCCATAAAAAAATGTACAATCCACCAATGAATCATAACACGCCACTTGTTAGCCTAGGATTCATTCTGAGGAAAGGAATATTCCTCAAAATATTCCTTTTGCTGACTATGCACCCTCCATGCTAATTGGGCATCCCAGTCATGTCGCAAAATTTAGCTATTTGGGAATTCGATTAGAACGCGATATCTACCTCATACGACATTAGTTTTTTGAACTGTTCGTGGCACTAGAATTAGGAATATGAGATCTACGAAACCATCCTGGTTTCAACCCAATCCTGTAACTTTAAATTTTTAGCAAAATGTATGAACTCCTAATCACTCCTCCCCATTGAGAAGATTTTTCACCCCAAAAGACTTGATTACCTATTCATTAGATGAGGGTACAACTCCCTCACCTTTCCAACCTCCATCCACTTTTCCTTGCTTGGTTTAGTGCCTTTGAGCCCAACTTGAAGGTAGTCAACACTTCCCCTCTTGGATGCTCTTGTCCTCCTGTCAAGAATTGTATCTTCCTTGAGCTCATCTAGAAATTATGGCGAGAAATATTCAATAGAAGGCAGCTGAACAATACTTCCTTGATCATCGATCAAAGGTGGCTCATACAAACGTAAATTTTCAACATTAACATCTGAATACATTTGCATATATGAAGGCAAGTCAAGTTGAAATGCATTATTACCAACTTTCTTTATGATCTTGCATGGACCATAGTGAATGGGTTTGATCTTTTTACCTTCTCCTTGCATCCTTTCTTTGGTAATGTGCAACCATACCTCATTTCCCTCTTGAAACTTGTGAACAAATTTATGTTTGTCATGCCTCTCCTTGTATTTGCTTTGAATTTTCTCAAGATGTTCTTGAACTTGTTGATATATAATCTGAATTTTCTCAATGAAATTTTGAGCCTTGTCAATATCACTATGGCCATCTATTGCAACATCCTTCTCAAAGATGAATTCTAATGGTGATTTTGGAAAATACCCAAAGCATACTTCAAAAGGTGATGTATTTGTAGAAGAGTGCTTTGCCCGGTTTTAAGTGTGTTGAATGTAATGCAGTTGCTCATCCCACAACTTAGGATGTTTGTTGCAATAACCTCTCAATAAATGTACAACTATTCCGTTCACCACTTCGGTTTGTCCTTTTGTTTGTGGATGAAAAGAGATACTCTTTTTCAATTTTGTGTCCATCATTATCCATAGATTTAACCAAAAATTCCCAATGAACCTGGAATCCCTATCACTAACAATAGAAGTGGGCAATCCAAAATGAACCCAAACATTTTTAAAATAAATTTCAGCAGTATGTTTAGCACTAATGGTCTTCTTACATGGCATAAGTATACACATTTTACTGAATCTATCCACAATTAAAAAAATATAATCTGGTTGCTTTCTTGACAAAGGTATACCTCCAACAAAGTCCATGGAGTTGCTCTCCCATGGTCTTGATGGTACCGGTAGTGGCGTGTACAATCCAAGCTTCCTATTACTAGGATTACTTGTTGCACACATAGAACAAACTCTTATAAAACGTGACACACTATCTATGATGCGAGGCCAAGAGAAATACCTCTATAAATGCGCCATTTTTTTTCTTACCCCAAAGTGTCCAGCAATAATAGATGAATCAACTTCTCTCATGACACTTAGCCTCTCTCCTCATGGTATACATAGCTTGCCCAAATGAAACAACAAATTATTATGCATGTGATAATCTTTTTCTTCAACTTGATTCCCTTCACTCAAACTAGCGTACACATCTTGGAAATCAACATCATGTGCATATTTTTCTATGTAACTCTCATGTACAATAGAATAATTTTTAAGTAAAGTAGATGCACTAATAATCGGTCTTGAAAGAATACCAACAACTTTATTGAAAATACCTTTCTTGTACCTTATAACCAAGTGAAATTGTTGAAGAAATCCCATCCACCTGAAATGTCTTTATTGTTGCAATTTTGATTGCGACTGAAAATGCTGTAATGGTTGGTGATCAGTATGCACAATCATCTCTTTACCCATCAAGTAGTGTTTCCACTTATTGATGCTTTGTGCCAACACATATAGTTCTTTTTCATATGTAGGATAATTAGTTACAACACCATTGAATGTTTCAGAATGAAAAGTGATAGGCTTACCATGATGCAAAAAAACTGCGCTCATGGCATAATCACTAGCATCAGTTTTTATCTCAAATGACTGTCTCAAATTCGGTAATGCAAGGATTGGAGCTGAACTGATGTTGTATTTTAAAGCTTTGAAAGCTTGCTGTTGTTTGTAGAAATTTATGAATCTTTACACGTTATGCATAAATTATTATTGTTAATCTGGTTATGCTCCTCCTACTTAGACAAGTTATTAACAGAATAAATTCAAGTTAAAATAGAAGAAAAACACATAAAATATCTCTACCAATCCAGATCTATAACAAGTTCATGCACACATAGACAAAGTGACACAGTTATTTCTGGAAAAATAGTCCTTGAAAAAACCCAATGCAAGAAAATTGGTCTATGGCTTCTGGAGGGTTTTATTATTAAGAATTTCCTGAATACAACAAGCATGGGCTCCAATATACTAGATCTACAGCTCACTGGCTGATCTAGGGCCAAAATAGTGACTGGTCCACACCCTCAAATGGGATTTATAGAACTCAGCCAAGATTAGGGCCTAGAATCCCTAGCACTGCCCCTGAAAGCCTCTGCGTCAGATTCTGAAGCCCCTCAAACCCTCAGTGCTGCTTCGAAAGAGATTGTGTTACCCTAGACTGGGTGATGCAGTCACTACACTGCCCCTTAGGGTATCTGCGTAACCCTCTGAGGGTTTCCTCTGGAAAATCACCCTGTCCTCGGAGGGACTATGATGTCCTTGTTGCTGTTGCTGCTCTCTTCTTCTGCGCTATCCTTGAGCTGATCTTTGCCTCTTGTGTATTATAGACCCAGGGATTAGATCATCCCCTTGGCCTAAATTTGCCTCTCTTTAGCTGAAACACTTCTGAGTATTCTTTGCAAACCCTGCCCTAGAATCTCAGCTTAGCTTCAGTGCTCTACCTCTGTGTATCTTTACAAATGACCCCAAGACTTTCCTTTATACTTTTCTCATTGGAAAACCAACAGCCATGTTCATATCTTGAATAAATGGCTAATATTACAAGAAATCTTGATCCATGTGACTTGAGACAATTTAATCACATGTTTAATTAAATTCACTTTAATTATTTAAGTTCCCTAAGTTTTAACTTAGGAAATACATTAAAATAAATAAATAATTTAGTATCTCCTAAACCAGATGAAATTTCCCAAATCAATTTCTAGGTCTTGTAGATCAAGTATACTCTAGTCCTTCCTCAAAATTTGGGAGCTAGAGCACAACTGATGCTACCCCAAATACACAAAATCTCAACATTGTTTGCCTCCCCATTGGAAGCCTTTCTTAACACTTGTCACTACATTCATAGGAGCTACAATGGCAGAAAATTTAGCAATAAACTTTTTCCAATACTGAGCTACACCTAAGAAAATTCTTACCTCAGTTACTGTTTAGGGTGTGGGCCAATTCACAATGGCTTACACTTTATAAGGATCAATTATCAACTCTCCTCCTCCTACAATGTGTCCCAAATAAACCAAAGAAGTATTTCCAAACTCACACTTTGACATCTTAAGAAACAATTTCTCTTTCTTCAAAACATCAAGCACTCTATTCACATGCAAGACATGTTCTTCTCTTGTTTTACTGAAAATCAATATGTCATCTAAGTACAAAATCACAAAGTCATCAAGGAATGGATGCAAAACACTATCCATAACAAGCATGAAAGTTGTTAGTGCATTACACAAACCAAATTTTATAACTAACCACTCAAAGAGTACTTGTTTGGTTTTGAATGCATTTTTCGATATGTCACTTTCTGCAATTCTTACTTGATGATATCCACTTCGTAAATCTAACTTAGTGAAAAACTTTGCTTCTTTCATCTGAACAAGCAAATCATCTATCCTTGGGAGTGGGTATCAATTCTTTATCATTATCTTGTTCAAAGCTCTGAAGTCTACACACATGTGCCAAGTCCCATCTTTCTTTGGAATCAAGACTATGGGTGAACCCCATGGTGAGGTGTTTGGACTTATGATTCCTTTGTCCAGCATCTCCTTGGTTTGCCTCTTTATTTCAGCATTCTCCATTATCGACATGTGATACATGCCAATGTTTGGAAGAGGACAATATTGCTGCAACTGAATCTCATGTTGAATCTCTCTTGTTGGAGTTAATCTTGTAGGCTCCTGAAACATCTCATGATGTACATAAACTAAATCATATAAATATGATTACAACTTAGGATCACATCCCTCAAATGATTCATGATTAACATCAGCTTTAGGCTTAATCATTATAAGAACAAAATTCTTACTTGAATTCACTAGCCTCTTTACTTGTCTAGCATTTACCATAGCAATGTTTGTCTTCTAGTGATGGACCCTAAAAATGTACTTCTTTCCATCTACGAATAAATGGTATCTATTCTCATGGAGATGGAAGATCACTTTCCTGTCATACAAGTAAGGACTCCCCAACACAATACCTTTTATGTCAAGCAGAACCACATCTAATTCAACTGTGTTAACAAAATGTGCAATTATTGCAAACCACAATATACACTTCTTTGAAACTTGTAAATTTGCATCCTTACAAATCCAACCAAGTGGATATGGTTTTAGATGTGGTATGGTATCAAGGTTAAGTTTCTTGACTCAGTATTCAGATATTAAGTTTGCTTGTGACCCACTGTCAAACAATGTGTCAATCTTGGTATGTTTGGATATGACCCTCACATGAAACAATTAAATTCTTTCTTCTTCATTTGGAGCATGTATGTGATAGTTTGATGTACTAGTACTGGGTTTAGTTTCAATTTCTTTCCCCTTCATGTTCTTCAATCCCATGGCTATAATATTAGATTCATCACCTGAATCTTCTCCTAAATCATGTTGAGTTGTAGCACAGTTTTATGTTTCCCTTTGTTGTTGCATTTCTTGGGCCTCATTTCAGGATGTAATTTCCAACAATGGTTTTCATCATGGCCTTCTTTTGAACAATTTTTACAAACCAATTTTTCTCCCTCTTTCTTAACAGATGCATTCTTTTTTGTTTTACCTTTTAAGGTCTTCTCTTTATTTTTACCCTTAAAAAGATTCTTTCTACCCTCTTAAAAAATGTTCTTCCCTATAGCTTCTAGATGTGTGGCCTGAACACATACTTCATCTAGAATTGTGGGGTTAAAAATGAGAATAACATGTTTTAGGTAGATATGTAAGCCTCCTATGTACTTGAGAAAAGTATCTTGGCTCTGCAAATCTACCCCTAATAAGAGATCTCTTCTCCTAAATTCTTGGTTGTATTCTTTCACATTATTTCCCTTCAATTGCCTAAAGTTTTTCCAGTTCATTATGGTTTTCTGCATATGAGCTAATGGATAAAAATATTGTTTTATTTATGTAATGAAATTAGTCCATGATAGAATAATCTAACCATGCTTCTTGATCTCCTCCTTTGTCTTAGATTCCCACCAAACAAGTGTTGCACCTTCCATTCTCAATGAAGCTAATTGAATTTTGGTATCATCATCTTGAAGGTTATGGATTCTCAAATAGACCTCCAATTTCCTACTCCAGCTATCAAGCTTTTCTGCATTCACTTCACCATTAAAAATAGGAATTCAAACTTAACATCAAGTTTTTAAAAAGTACTTTTACCATTGTTATTTGACTTGTGTGGTTGATGTACTGAATATGAAGTAGAGGATGATGATGATGAGGGTGAGGATGATGGCCCTCCATTGCCCTTATTTGAATTATCTTAATCATTGTGACCTCCTAAAGATCCCTATCCTTCCTTATGAATTTTGGATCCTTCTCCTTCCAATTTCTCGTTCCTTTCTTGATAAAGGATTCTAACCATCTCAGTCATGTATAGGAATGCTTTCCTGAACACTCTTTCTTCCTCTTCAGGATCCATCTCTTCATGGATTTCTCCTTCCTCTTGAGGCATGATTAATGGCACTTTATCTTCCTTAGGAGGTGAAATAGGGGGTGGAGATTGTGGCAATATTGCTCTCCTTTTCTTTGGCACTTCTTGAGACCCTTCTACTCCCACCAATTTGCCTTCTCCTCTTTTGAGCTTGAGCCTTGTAAGCATCTAAAACTTGAAAATAGTTAAACAAATATTTTCACTAAAAAACACCAGATAATAAACTCTAACTTTGATACCAACCTGATCTGAAAGGTCTGTATTAGTTTTGCTATGCTAAGTGTCTTTTCAGTTATAAAAGTGCATACTTGTCTCTTGAGTTTGCTTAAGGATTGAGGAAGTTAACCATGAATTGTAGATTATTTTAGTGAATTAGAAGCATGAAATAAGCACAAAATACACTGAAAAATAGTGAAAAACATAGAATAAAGTCACCACATAACATTTACACAATAGGCATGATGAATAATTTCACCCCTCCTAGGCTACATCTATTGGTCTAGCTCGCCATGGTATGTTCATCTTTCATTATGCTCAAAATTTTTCAAATACATGTAGTTACAAGCCTCTAATGGTTGTTTTCTTTGTACCAATGGCTCCATAATACTCCAATTAGTCTATATTGACTCTTCATTCACTCTAAATGGGAAAAAATTGAGCCTCCCTCTCATTTTCCCAGTAACACCTACAAAAACTCCACTAATTGTGGAGAAATCCACTTCACTGGAGTTATTTTGGAAATTTCGTACAAATTTAGGGCGCGCATTAAAAAATCTGCCAATGGCTAAACACAACTTAAATTTTATGGTTGGATGGCCACATGCCAACCCAAAACAAGTGGTCTAACTGCAACCATAGGCAAAACTGTAGGCATGGACCGTGGTTGGATAAGTGTTAACCCTGGTTAAGTTTGTTGATCGTGCGAAGAAACGCTAATAAACTGTGGCATGTGATAGTATTGTGGAGTTAAATGTTGCGAAGACCCCGGCATTTAAGTCGATGTTTGGTGTTTTGTTGTTAAGTTTGTTGCGGTAATGTGACCACCTCCGATGGAACTGCTCGCGGGTTTGACCACCAGCGGTTCCAACCCCCAACGGTTCCAACCCCCAACGCGTAATCCATTACATGTTAAATATAGCCCATCCAATAGTATGGTTAAGTCACAAAATAGCAGATATGGTGGAGACCTGTGCGTGTGCTGCCATAGATTGCGGGGTCGAGTACTGCGGACCTCTATAAAATTTTACACTAACACATTGGGTACACGTGGCGGCCTCAGGGCTGGCCACGTGTCACCCTATAATTGTTCCTTCATAAAACAACGTACAATCCACCAAAAAATCATAACAGGCCACTTGTCAGCCTAGGATTTGTTTTAAGGAAAGGAATATTCCTTTTGCTAACTGTGCACCCTCCATGCTGACTGGGCATCCCAGTCAAACCTGTCGCAAACTTTAGCTGTTTGGGAATTCGATCAGAACGTGATATATCCCTCATATGACATCAGCTTTTTGAACCGTTCATGGCACCCAAATCAGGAAGACGAGATATATGAGACCATCCTAGTTTCAACCCAATCCCATAACTTTAAATTTTGAGCAAAATTTATGAAATCTTGATCAGTAGCCCAGGCGGGGTTAACCCCTTCATCAAATTACTTTTTTTTTTTTGAATGATGTATTTCCCTTCCATTTGTTTAATGGTTTCATGTCTATAACCTAGTAATGGAATTACATATTGAAAGACATCGAAAATAAATCCTGTGATAATCTAAAAACTCAGTAAAAATTCCTATGCACATAAGAAACACATTTTTTAATACTGATGAGGGAGCTTGCATAACATTAACAAGGTTTCCCACATTAAGATCAAGTTGGTATCAGAGCTTTAGGTTCATTGTTGCTTGTGTTACTTTGTGCAAAGAGGGTTGTCTATTGTAAGGTGAAAATTCTTACCAGGTTGAAGCTCCAAAGAGGAGAAATAAATCTTGTTTGTATAGCTTCCCAAATAGGAACAAGGAGAAGGAGGCTAGGGTTGCCACAAGTCCCTCCTTAAGTTTCACCTCAGAAAGTATTGAGGCTTCAAAGAGAATATCTCAAGAGAAAATCCTACAAGTCTCATAAGGGAAGAAGGTAAAAGTAATGGTGTTTCACCACCATCTTCACCACAAACTTCTTTGTTTTATACAAATTTGATGCAATTTGTTGATGTAGAAAATACTTCCAAGATGGAAGATGGAAATATCTGTGATTTTTTTCCACATGATCTGGAAGAAGTCCAATCGAAACCTTATGTTGAGGACCTGAAAGAAGAAGATAAAAGAGTCAAAGAGAACACTTTGAGAATCTGGAAGGAGTATGAAACCATCTTTATGTCTAAATCAAGAGATTAGACAAATCATGAGCATGCATATGATTCTTATTTATATGAACATATAGATGAAAATTCTTTTGTAGCCTTCAAAAGACACAACAAAGGTATTGGTTCTAAGATCTTGGAAAAGATGGGATACCAAGAAGGCTTAGGACTTGGTGTAAATCAACAAGGAATCAAGAACCCAATAGAGGCAAAAGAAAGGTCTAAGCATGAAGGCTTGGGGTATGTTGCACAAGACAAATGGTCTTCCGATGACGTCGATTGGGTATCATGTACCTATTGTCACAAAAGAGGACATGAAGAAGCAAGGTGTAATATTCCAAAATTTTCACATCATATTTGGAATATTAGAGTCCTTGATTTCCTTAATGAATTACGTAAATAAAATGGTGGAGGGACCCATAATCCTCAATAAGAATAAATATCCACTTGTGTGTGTGAATGTGGATTAATTTAACCTAGATATGCAAAATGAGGTAGTTAAGCAACTACTAATGTGAATGAGATTGGAGAGCATGTCTCATTTAATGGGAAAGATCATGGAGGGTTGATTCAGTCAACTAAGATCTTGAAGATGTCAAACAAAGAGATCATTGATCATTCATGATCAAGTGATGGAAGATCATGTGCAAATGAAGCACACATGGTGGAGAAAGTGTACATTTCACCTAGACTTGTTGGTTGATTTGGTCAAACAATGCGGTCCCACTTGGAGGATCTTGTTCACATGTGACTGCGCAATTGAGATTAGGGCCAAGGCTTGGGAAGGCTCAAACATTATAAAGGAGATGTAGGAAAAGGTGAAAGGAATCTTGGATTATCTGATGTATGATATTTTAAATCTGGAATTGTTAAGTGACATTCCACTGCATTCTTGGGCTGTTTAGCAGAGATTGTAGGTGCTGTTTAGCATAGGGTGTTCCTAGGCAGGAATCCCACCTCTTTCTTGAGTAGCTCTAGAAAGAGGATTTCTCTTCATTCTACATCAAGCATTGGTGCCACATCTCTTCTCTACTTTCTGCAGAACATCCATATTCAGAAATCTGTAGATTTCTGAAGATCAATTTGGAAGGTGGAAGTTCTCTTCAGTACTTCAGTTGGAGAACAAGGTGAGGGATTATTCCCATCACTTGGGCTTATAAATCAGCACTCCTAAAGCCACATTATAGATCTAGCATCAGGAAAAAATTTATTGACCTCCCGGCATCAATACTTCCTTCAGGAATTACGTTGTCTACCTTGCAAATCAAAAGGGAGGGAGGAAGTTGCTAGTATTTCAGCTATAAATCCTGTGAGGGATCATTCCCTCACATTGCCATCAGTCTTACCATCAGCTTGGATTTCATTGCAGCATTTTTTAGTAGGAAAAAGGCCTCTCTTACCCTCACAACACAGTTTCTAGAGGCAGTTGTGTTGCAGCAGCTGCAATCATCATTGGAGGATTGAGAAGCTAGATCTATATCTTCTAGCTCATAGATCTAAGGAAGGGATCATCCTTTCAAGAATAGATTTGATCTGAGCACACATTTCAGCCATCTATTCTTCAAATCTAGCTTCAGATCTGTATTTCCCTATAGATCAAGGATAAAACCCTGGGGAAGTGATTTTTCCAAAGTTGCAGAACTGGAAAATCCTTTCTGGGTTATCTTGGGAATCCATGACATTGTCCAGATCTTTAATCTTGGCATCATCAGAGCTCCAGATTTGAGTAGATATGAATTCTCCTTTTCAACTTGCACTTATATGCTCATGTTCAGTTGAAATGACTTCACAGTATTTACTTCAATGCCTCCACAATTACGCTGTACCTGTTGTATGCATGTTTTCTGGGTGATCCTAGCTCATATTTATGGCTAGAACTACCTACATTCTACTCTTGTGTAATTGAATCTTCTCCAATATAATAAAATGGCTCAACTCTTTCTGCATATTCTACTGTGTACTTATATTTATTGTTTGTCTTGTTGTAAGCTCTTATATTGTGTGAAGTATTACTGCATTCTCCTTTTTGGGGATATTACAGTGGTATCAAAGCATGATCTTTGGCTCAGCTTGTGGACACTTCATCTTTTTCATCTAAGGAAGAAGCAGATATATGAGATCTATCATGGAGGAAGAAAATTATGCCACTCATTTCTGTAGATCTATGCAAGATCTCTCCAAAGAGGTCTATCAAATGAAAGAGGAAAGGCAGAAAGAAGGTCCAAGAAGAAGATGTGATGAGGAAAGTACTTTCTATTAGCAGAAAAGAAGACCAGAGAATCCTAGATCTCCTCATAGATCCAATATGCCCACTTTCTTTGAAGAAGATGAGAGGTATAGAAGTGAAGAAAGGAATGAACCTAAGACTCTTAGTCTATATCTTGAAGAGTACAAAGCATAGTCTAGAGCATTCAAGGAGAAGCTAACTCTCCAACAATTCTTCAAAATCAAATAAGAAAGAGGATCCTATAGCAACAATAGAAGAAAGAGGCATAATAGATTCTATTTGGCTACATTTGATAGATCTTCCTCAAGCAATGTCAAGGTTTGGAGGAGGGAGTTAGATTCATTTTTCAAGCTACATCTTGTGGCTGAAGAAGAGTCTGTTCAAATTGCAGCACTTCATCTCTTAGATGAAGTAGAATATTGGTGGTTTGGAAACCTAAAGCATGAAAAGGTGACCAAATACTAAGATTTCTTTCACAAGTTGAGGAAGAATTTTTATGTAGAGAAGACAGAGATGTGCTACAAAGAGACATATCCCAAGGAAACCAAGGAGAATGTCAATCTTGTCACTCTGGACAAGGGGTCACTACTTTCACCACCTGCTGTAGAAGTACTTGCATCTGGAGAAGAGACACGTGCTTCTTTGCAAGGTAGTCTTGAGCTCTTGACATATGGAGTCCCATGCATGGATCAGGAGATGCATGAGGAAGAGGAGGAAGATACCAACGCTTGTACACTTGAAGGAAAGAGGTCAACACTCTTACCAACAGTTGGAGACAATATTGTTCTGGTTGGAGGAACTCTCGTGTTTTGTCAAGAGGTTCCCACATATCGTTGATCAATTGATCCAAGGTATGCATAAAATTTCAGCACATATTGTTTCAAGATCAATGCGTAACCAAGGGTTAGAACAAAATGCTGATTTGAAGCAGAGACATATCACAGTGCAGAGGACCCTTGATCTAATCAAGGAGGAGATTGAAAACTATCCCTGTTCATCATTGTTGAGCTACATTCAACCCTTTGAGTTGAGATGTAGAGTTTCAGAAAATGGGATTAGCATTATCCTATGTACGATGGCTGATTATGAGATCAGTATTGTGCCTTACTTTGAGACAACATATGTATTACCCTGCAGATCTACAACGTTGTCACTTCGTAGTTGTGACAAAGAAAGGGCTTCATCATTCTTGGAGAATTCTAGAGGTAGCTTTACTCATAAAGCAATGGGAGCAAAGATGGCAAATGGTAGACATCTTGAGATGAGAAACATTTTCTCCCTTCTAGATGACCCTTTCTTAATGAGCATCTCACTGCTCAAAGAGAAACTTCTAATTGTAGCAAATCCAAAAATTCTTTGGTTTTGGAGGGCCTTGGTGGAGAGAGGATCTCATTATAGATGCATTTCAACATTTCATGAAGTGAAAAGTTCTTCAACATTTTGGGGGAGATGGTATTCTACAAAGGGAGGATACCATGATTCTGCAGCACATCACTCATCTTCCATATTGGGGTGAGTGGATGAGGATGATGAGCAAGGGGTCACATGATCACTTGAAGACTTACATGGGCCCGCAAGCTTGGTTACATTGGTTTCCATTAGGCGATTCATGTCACTCTCCAAAGGCTCCTACTTTTTTGATCCATGCCTTGAAAAACACATATGAAATGAAGAAGGAAGCATGGCTGCACTGGCTTCTCTTGGCTGAGTATGGATACCAACCAATAGCTCATTATTTCCAAAATCATGCCTTGTGTGTCAATGATAAATTGCAGCAAAGGAAGACATGTTCATTTTGGTTTCACTTGAGAGAGTTTAGCCACCACATGACATCTCCTATGTCTATGTGTTTTGTATTGGGCAGAGCTTGGCATGATGCTCTCAAGATGTGCATTGATGATGTTTCTTTGTATTGGGATGATGTGATATTTCATATTTCCATTAGTATGTTTTTGTTTCATGATGCACATGAGGAGGAGAAGATGAAACAAGATCTCTTGTTGCTTTGGTTTCTTTTGGGGGAGTTTGACTTGTCCATCCTACATGGAGGAGATGGAGGATGGCAGCAAATGGCCTTACTCTGGTGGTTATTTTTAGGAGAATATGGTTTGGAATATCTTTCTACCCATGTTACTCCTACCCTTATTATTTTGAAAAGATTTGGAATGATGGAGTTTGGATCCAATTAGGCCAACAGGGCTAAGAATGAGACCATAAAAATGCTCAATCCAATTCATGAAACATGGGATGAAGAAATGTGTTATATGATGAAGATTTTCCTTTGTGGAGAGAGCCACTTTATTTTATGTCTCTCATGTGTTTATGATGATGTTGGACATCATATGGTACTTCATTATGGGAGGAGGACATCTAACCATACAGTTAGAAGTCATTCTTTATGTTCTTAAAAGACAACTTTGGAACCAAACATGCATAACCCTTTGCAGCAAATGGAGGAAGCCTTCCTTATGTGGATACCATTTGGAGGGGAAAATATGGCTTTGTTGAAAATGCAGCAAGATGATGGAGCTTAGTGAAATGAAGTCGCCTTCACTAAGTGGGCCCGCAGGCAAATTCTGGCGCAAAGTCTATTTTTAGACATACGGAGCATGGTCCAGGGGTTGCAGTATGTTATTCTTGGAGTATTGGTCATGTTGGTAAAAATAGATGGACCTCTATTTTTTTTACCTATAGGTCAAAGTCTATATTTAGACTGCCTATCCTAAAAATAGGGAAGTCAAATATTATTTACCCTTAATAATATTTGGACTATAAACTACAGTTTACTCTCTTGGAGCACTTCAGTTCGAGCCTTGGAAGTGGCTTATGCATCTGACAGAGGAATTATGATATTCCTAGGGGTTTGGTGAGCTCATGCATTGTTGACTTCAGTGGCAAAATTTTGGTGGAGTTAATGAGACATATGGTGGAGTTGTGTTCGGTTTAACTTAGTTGAACTAGTTGAGATTAGTTTAACTAGCTAATCAACTAGTAATGAGTGGAGTGAATTAAATATTATTTAATTCATTAATTAGTAACTCATTATTCAACTCAAGAACACATCAGTTCACTACAGTGCATGGACAGTTCAGTGGAGACCAGTGAAAGAGGTAGATGAAAGGGCCGAGTTAGCTATCAGTGGCGACATCAGTTGTGCATGAGATTTGCACCACACTTGGAGGAATTTCCCATGATGATTGCACTGTCAAGCCAAGGATATTCGAACCTTGGATCTCTATTTAGACAGGCCATGATTGCGCAATAGAGGCAAGGCAATTAGTGGTGAGTTTTGAATCAGTGACTTGTTCAAAACCAAGCTAGTTTGTGTGTAACTTTATGAGAAAGTAATGAGTACTTGTGAGGAGTATTGTACTGATTTTGTTACATGTTTTCTCCATTATAATATACACAATAGCTGTGGGGTTTCCAGATATAAGCTTTCCCCATACATACTGTGTTAATGTGTATGATGATTTGATGTGCTATCGCTTGTTTTATTTCCACATGTGTGATGATCTGAGTGGAAGAGATTATGTGTTGCATATGAATTCGAATTGATATGTGATCAGGATAGTCTCGGTGGATAATTAATCATTATTCAGAAAATTTCTACATGGTATCAGAGCTATTGAAGCAGAGATTGATCATCACAGTGATTACAAACTTATTTTGGTAGACAGAGTCTGCATGCGGGCCAGGTAGCCTCCGGATTCATCTTTCTTCGGAAAGTGAAAGGTCTGGTAAATGCCCCTTGCAGTCAATCTCCGTGCTAGAAATAATTTGTTCTCACAGATCTAGAGCGGCTGAGCTTTG
Source organism: Pinus albicaulis (assembly GCA_034641835.2). NCBI lineage: Eukaryota > Viridiplantae > Streptophyta > Pinopsida > Pinales > Pinaceae > Pinus > Pinus albicaulis. Next base: position 1,303,008,525 of record CM076579.1, read on the forward strand.
AGGTGGAATTCGAAATTTTGCAGCAGTTTTGTTTTCTTGGTGCCAGTGTTGAAAATGTCTTTCAACGGTTTGCGACTCGAATATGCTCTTGAAGGCAGTTCGAATTATGTTGCATGGAAGGATCGCATGGAGGCAGTATTAGAAGATAATGGACTCAAGGAGTTCATGGATACGGATGTCCAAAGGCCCACTGATCCTACTGAAGTCGAAGCATGGCAAAAGAAGATGGCGAAATGTCGAAGGATCCTGTTGGAGGGCGTCAAGGATCATATTGTATCCAGCCTGCATGGAAAGGCTTCTCCATATTTAATGTGGAAAGCTTTGACGGATCTATTCCAGAGTAAGAGCGACCAAAGGAAGCTGGTGCTCAAAGATAAGCTCAGAAACATCAAGATGGAGAAAGGCGACAGTATCGCCAAATACCTCACGAAGTTCATTCAATGCGGAGATGAGCTGGGAAGTGTGGGGGTGACTGTCAAAGATGAGAACATGGTCAACCTGGCTCTCCTTTGTCTTCCAAAGGCTTGGCACTCATATCAAGATAGTGTCAATGGTCGGGAGAAGCTGCCAGGATGGGAGCGCCTTTGGGCGGATCTCATGCAAGAGGAGATAAGGAGGACTACTCGGGATGGATCTTCATCAAAGGGAGCTGATGAAGAAAATTACGCTTTGGTTGCCAAAGCAAAGAAGGGGAAGGGTAAGAAAACTTCTCATTCCGGTGCAAAGGGAAAGAAGCATGATATGGCAAAAGTGAAGTGTTTTCACTACCATGATCACAGACATTATGCTACAAATTGTCCAAAGAAGAAGAAAAACAAGCAAGCGGGAAGATCTGCAGATGGAGAAGCTTTGGCTTCATAGTTCGAGCTTGACTTTTCACTGATCGCATGCTTGGTTTCAAGTGTGATGGGATCGGTGTGGTTCTTGGATAGCGGTGCGTCATTTCATATGACGGGAGATCGAGATTTGTTCTCAGAATTGGAGGACAAATATTTGGGTGTGCACATCGAGATGGGCGATGATGGTAGATACAGTGCGACTGGTATCGGTACCATATCCTTTCAGAGGGAGTCTGGTAAAACCTTTGTATTGAAGGATTTCATGTATGTACCTGGATTGAAGAAGAACTTGATCTCTGTGGCGATGTTGGTGTTGGGTATGTGTTATATTCTTTCCACGACTAGCCCCACGTGTTGTACGTTGTGCCGGGCGTAGCAGGGGGGTCACAGGGGGGGTGGCAGCGCCCCGGCGATTTTTTTTTTGGGTATGCGGTCCCACTCATATGCGGACCCACCCATGTTTTGTGCATGAGTTTGCACATGGTTTTAGGGTTCGATGGTTTTCGGCCCCTGGTATTTTGTAGATCCGGTCAAGGGAACTACGGTTATGTTCTAATCCAGGGTTAATGGATTGGGGTTTATGTATGCTTCGGCATGTATATATATGTGTTGTAACACTAAAAGGAATATAATGAAAAATCAAGCCAGTCGTCCCAATTTGGGATCCAGGGGAAAATCTCTGTGTTTATCTGTTTTATGTTTTATGCTCTCGCTATTGTTTATTTTCTGTTATAAGATTCGTGTGTAGATAATTTATGTTCAGGGTTAAAACCTACATTTGGTATCGAAGTTGTTTCGGCTTCAAGGGGACGCCTTTGTTGTTGATGGTTTTTTGCTCGGGCCTGTGGTAGACCCTGTTCAGTGGGAGATCTGCGGGATCGATTCTTGCGGTGAAAGAAGATGGCGAGCGATGGAAAGATAGAGATCGAGAAATTTAATGGTCAGAGTTTTGAGTTATGGAAGATCAAGATGGAGGATCTGCTGGTGGATAAAGATCAGTGGATCACGGTAGATCCAGGTACTAAACCAACGGCAATGTCAGATGAAGACTGGAAGAAACTGGATCGGAAGGCTAAGAGCACAATACGGTTGTGTGTCTCAGATTCAGTATTGTTGAATGTATCTGGGGAAGCTACGGCGAAGACCTTGTGGGAAAAACTTGGAACTTTGTACCAATCTAAGTCTCTGGTGAATAAGTTGTTCCTGCGGAAAAAGCTGTATAACCTAAGGATGAAGGATGGAGACTCGGTGACAGAGCATCTGAACGCCTTCAATACTGTGGTAAGTCAGTTTTCATCTGTTGATATTAAAATCTGAGATGAAGATAAGTGCATCAGTTTGTTGTGCTCTCTACCAGACTCGTGGGACAGTCTGGTTATTGCAATAGGTAGCAATACAACTACCTTGAATTTTGATGACATCGTCTCAGCCTTGCTATCAGAGGAAATGAGACGGAGAAATATGGACGGTCATAATGGAGATGCCTTATCTGTACGAGGAAGGTCCCAGAACAGAAACAAGAATAAGGTTTCTAGTGGGAGATCCAAATCTAGAGGGAGATCTAAATCTCCTGGAAAGTTTGTAAAGGTGTGCTAGAAATGCGGAAAGGAAGGACACTACAAAAAGGAATGCAGATCTAAAGCTCTTGAGAAAGGAAAGGGATCTGATGATGCTCCTTCTGCAGAGGCAAAAACCACCTCGAATGAAGGTGGGGATGTGTATTTGGCTTCTTCTTCAAGTACACATGTAGATCATGAGTCATGGTTGATTGACTCAGGTGCATCCTTTCACTTCACTCCCCATAGGGAGTGGTTCTGCGAGTATGAGAAATATGATGGTGGTGATGTCTTCCTAGGGGATGATAGGAAGGCCAGAATCATCGGACGTGGAAAGGTCAAACTGAAGCTGCAAGGTGGAAGGATTAGAACACTTCCTGGTGTTCTGCATATTCCTGCATTGGCCAGAAATCTGATTTCTGTAAGCAAGATGGATGATGCAGGTGTAAAAACAATGTTCGAGAAAGATGCCTGCAAGATGGTTTGGGGAGCACTGGTATTAATGCGGGGAGTTCGGACTGGAACTCTGTACAAGCTACAAGGTAGCACTGTTATTGATGGGTGTAACAGTTCTGTGGTTCTTGAAAGTGGGACGGAAAGTCTAGCTGTCTCTGGAGAAAAGACCATGCTATGGCATCAAAGGCTTGGACATATTGGAGAGAAGGGCCTTCGGATACTGCATAGAGATGGTATGGTAGAAGGTATTTCTAATTTCTCTCTAGATTTCGATTTCTGTGAACATTGTGTATATGGGAAGCAGAATCGGGTGAGTTTTCCTTATGGTGCTAAGAGGGCAAACAAGATATTAGAACTTGTGCACAGTTATGTGTTTGGACCTGTGTCAGTTCCATCACTGGGAAAGTCTGTGTACTATGTTTCATTCATAGATGACTTCTCAAGGAATACATGGATATATTTCTTGAGGAAGAAATCTGAAGTCTTTGACAAGTTTAAAGAATTTAAGGCTCTGGTGGAAAACCAGACAGAGAAGAAGATAAAGGCATTGAGGACAGATAATGGTGGGGAGTTCTGCAAGAAGGAATTTGAAGAGTTCTGTAAGAAGTGTGGTATAGCACGACAGAAGACTACTCCATGCACACCTCAGCAAAATGGAGTTGCAGAAAGAATGAATAGAACACTGATGGAAAAGGCAAGAAGCATGCTCAGTGGTACCAGGTTAAGACAAGAATTCTGGGCAGAGGCAGTGGAGACTGCATGTTACTTAGTTAACAGATCACCTTCATCAGCGTTGGAGGATAAGACCCCACATGAGGTATGGGCTGGTAAGAAACCCTCTATTTCACATCTAAGGGTATTTGGATGTGATGCATATGTACATGTTCCAAAGGAGAAAAGGACCAAGTTGGATAATAAATCTGAAAGGTGCATCTTTATTGGGTATAAGGATGGTTTAAAGGGTTACAAACTTTGGAACCCAGAAACAAGGAAGGTTGTGTACAGCCGAGATGTGGTGTTTAGAGAAGTGAAAGATGTTGTTAAACATGAAGTCCTACCAAAGGAACTTGAGAAGATAGAGTTTGAGCTAAAGGAGGATGAATCAGACTCTACAATAGAAGAAGACTCAGAAGATGAAGAGCCACAAACTCCAGCTTTGAGAAGATCGGTTCGGGAAAGAAGGCAACCAGAAAGGTATAGTCCATCTGCTTTCTGTTTAGGTTTTTCCTTAACTATAACTGATGATGAACCTAGAACTGTCAGGGAGGCAGTAGATTCAGAGGATGGAAAACTCTGGAAGGAGGCCATGGTTGATGAAATGGCATCCTTGCACAAAAATAAGGCATGGGATCTGGTGGAGTTGCCGGCTGGAAGGAAGCCCATCGGGAGAAAATGGGTGTTTAAAAAGAAGATGAATGTAGAAGGCAAGGTGGAGAAATACAAAGCTCGGTTGGTAGCAAAAGGTTATTCCCAAGTGCCAGGAATTGATTTTGGTGATATTTTCTCTCCTGTTGCCAAAGTTACTTCTATTAGATTACTTTTATCTATTGCTGCTGCATTTGATTTTGAGATAGAACAAATGGATGTGAAGACAACATTTCTTCACGGGGATCTAGGAGAGGAGATCTACATGAAGCAACCTGAAGGCTTTATGGTGAAGGGTAAGAAAGACCTGGTATGTAGGTTGAAGAATTCGTTGTATGGGTTAAAACAGTCACCAAGGATGTGGTATCAGAAATTTGATACCTATATACGGGGACTTGGCTTCACGAGAAGCAAGGAGGATCACTGTGTTTATTTTAAATTAATTGGTGACCGTGTTATTTATTTGGTCTTGTATGTGGATGATATGTTGTTGATTGGAAATGACAAAGAAATTATCCAAGATTTAAAGACCCAACTGTTCTCCAAATTCGACATGAAGGATCTTGGTGCTGTAAACTATATTTTGGGCATGGAAATTAAGAGAGATCGGGCAAAGAGGAAGCTCTGGTTAAACCAGAGGAAGTATGTCGAGACTATATTGCAGAGGTTCAATATGTAGGATAGTAAACGAGTGAGTGTTCCTATTCCTGTAGGTGCAAAGCTTTCTGCTGAACAGTGTCCCAAGACACAAGAAGAAGAGGAGGATATGTCCCGTGTTCCATATGCAAGTGCAGTGGGTAGCCTGATGTATGCAATGGTCTGTACTAGACCAGACATTGCACATGCAGTGGGAGTATTGAGCGGGTTTATGTCAAACCCAGGGAAGGAGCATTGGACAGCAGTGAAGCGGGTTTTCAGATATTTACGTGGCACTAGTGATTATGGCTTGTGCTACCAGGGAAGACCAGGATTGGAAAGAATGTTGGACATTCGTGGTTTTGATGATGCAGACTGGGCTGGAGATCTGGACCAAAGAAGATCTACAAGTGGGTATGTGTTTAGCCTATTTGGAGGCGCAGTCAGTTGGATGAGTAAAAGACAGTCTGTAGTGGCTCTTTCAACTACAGAGGCAGAATACATAGCAGCCACTCATGCAAGCAAGGAAACAGTTTGGTTGCAGAGATTGTGTTCAAGTATGGGGTTGGTACAACAAGCTATAAGGATAGACTGTGATAGCCAAAGTGCAATTTTCTTGGCTAAGAACCCTGCTTATCATTCAAAGCCAAAGCACATTGATGTTCAATATCACTTTGTTAGAGATATGGTTGAGGCTAAAAGGGTGTTGCTGGTAAAGGTGGACACTTTGAAGAATGTTGCAGATGCATTGACGAAATCTGTGAGCACTCAGAAGTTCTCTTGGTGTAGAGAAACAATGGGTGTTGAAGAATTGGCCAAATGAGTAAGCTCTCCTGTGGCCCCCCGTGGAAAGAAAACAACAAGTGGGAGAATGTTGGGTATGTGTTATATTCTTTCCACGACTATTGCTTCGACGCTGCGTTGCGCGGGGCGCGCGCGGCAGTCCTGGGGCGGCGGCCCGCTTTCGGGAGTCTCGGGCGGCAGCGGCGCCCGGCCCGGCCACCCGGTATGCGGTCCCACTCATGTGCGGACCCACCCATATTTTTGCATGAGTTTGCACATCGGTTTTGGATTTCGATGGTTTTCGGCCCTGGTATTTTGTAGATCAGTCAGGGGCCCCTAGGTTGTATTTCTAATCCGGGAGTTAATGGATTGGGTTTTATGTATGCTTCGGCATGTATGTGTGTGTTTGTAACACTAAAAGGATTATAATAGAAAAATCAAGGTGGTCGTCCCAATTTGGGATCCGGGGGAAAATCTCTGTGTTTATACGTTTTATGTTTTATGCTCTCGCTATTGTTTATTTTACACACATTTATATAAGATTCGTGTGTAGATAATTACTGTTGATTTAAAACCTACGGTTGGAGATAAAGGGGTATGATGTGGTCTTCAGTGAAGGAAAATCCTTCCTGCGCAGTAAGACTACTGGAGAGACCCGGAAGATAGGGGTTCGAACCAAGAACCTTTATCAGTTGCAAGTAGATGGCTGCGCAGCAATGGCATGCAAGGCGGGAGAAGTGGTGAGCCGGGATGATGAGGGCGAACTGTGGCATAGGAGATTGGGCCACCTTCACCATGGAGCTTTGAAGATCCTGCAGCAGATTTCTACTGGGCTTCCTAAGGGCACTCTTGCGCAGTCAGATCAGTGCAAGGGGTGTACCTTGGGAAAATATGTGAAAGCCACCTTTCACGAGAAGGATAGTCGCGCCACGACGATCCTTGAGAGAGTTCACACAAACGTGTGTGGTCCTTTCTCAGTTGCTTCGACAGAAAAGCACAAGTATTATGTGATCTTTGTTGATGATTTCTCTCGAAAGTGCTGGATCTTCTTCATGCAGAAGAAGAGCGATACATTCGCGAAGTTCTGTGAGTTTAAAGCACTGGTCGAGAAGGAGTCGGGGAAGAAGGTGATTTCTCTAAGGAGCGACAATGGTGGTGAATTCATCTCGGTTGAATTCAAGGAGTTCTGCAGCGCAGAAGGGATTCAGAGAGAGCTCATCGCACCCCATAACCCACAGCAGAACAGGGTGGCTGAGCGGAAGAACAGAACGATCGTGGGTGCTGCACGGGAGATGTTGCATGATCAGGGCCTACCCCTTCACTTGTGGGGTGAGGCATGCAATACAGTAGTGTATGTGCAGAACCGTTGTCCTCACAAGGTTCTTGGCATGAGTACACCGGAGGAGGCTTATTCTGGCAAGAGGCCTGATATTTCCCATTTGCGGATTTTTGGTTCTCCTGTCTACATGCATGTGACGAAGGATGCAAGAAGGAAGCCGGATGGGATGGCACATCCATTAGATGGATGTGAAGACTGCGTTCCTCAATGGAGTTATTGAGGAGGAGGTATACATAGAGCAGCCTGAAGGTTTCGAGATCTTCAGCAGTGAGTCGCATGTGTGCCGACTCAAGAGAGCACTGTACGGGCTGAATCAAGCACCTCATGCTTGGTACACTCGCATAGACAGCTACTTCACCAGGCTTGGATTCTCCAAGAGTGAGGCGGATCCTAACCTGTACCATATTGTGGTGGAGGGGAAGCTGTTGATCATCGTACTGTATGTAGATGATCTGATTTTGACTGGCGATGAGCAGTTGATACTTGTAGAAATTTGCTGAATAATGATTAATTATCCACCGAGACTATCCTGATCACATACAATTCGAATTCATATGCAACACAAAATCTCTTCCACTCAGATCATCAAACATGCAGAAATAAAATCAAGCGATAACACATCAATTCATCATACACATTAACAGAGTATGTATGGGGAAAGCTTATAGCTGAAAACCCCGTAGCTATTGTGTATATTATAATGGAGAAATCATGTAACAAACTTAGTACAATACTCCTGACAAGTACTCAGTACTTTCTCATGAAGTTACACACAATCTAGCTTGGTTTTGAACAGGTTATTGGTTCAAAACTCATCGCCAATTGCCTTGCCTCTATTGCGCAATCCAGGCCTGTCTATATAGAGATCCAAGGTTCGAATCTCCTTGGCTTGACAGCGCAATCATCATGGAAAAATCCTCCAAGTGTGGTGCAAATCTCATGCACAACTGATGTCGCCACTGATAGCTAACTCCACCCTTTCATCTACCTCTTTCACTGGTCTCCACTGAACTGATCATGCACTGTAGTGAGCTGATGTGTTCTTGAGTTGAATAATGAGTTACTAATTAATGAATTAAATAATATTTAATTCACTCCACTCATAACTAATTGATTAGCTAGTTAAACTAATCTCAACTAGTTCAACTAAAATAAACATAACACAACTCCACTATTTGTCTCATTAACTCCTCCAAACTTCTGCCACTGAAGTCCAACTGAAGTCAACCATGCATGATGCCATCAAACCCTTGGGAATAGCGTAATTCCTCTGTCAGATGCATGAGCCACTTCTGTAGCTCGAACTGAAGTGCTCCAAGAGAGTAAACTGTTGTTTAGAGTCCAAATATTATTAAGGGTAAATAATATTTGACTTCCTTATTTTTAGGATAGGCAGTCTAAAAATAGACATCGACCTATCGACCTATAGGTCAAAAAATAGAGTCCCATCTATTTTTACCAACATGACCAATACTCCAAGAATAACATACTGCAATCCCCGGACCATGCTCCATATGTCTAAAAATAGACATAGTCTAAAAATAGATTTTGCGCCAGAATTTTCTTGCGGGCCCACTTAGTGAAGGCGACTTCATTTCACTAAGCTCCATCATCTTGCTGCATTTTCAAGAATACTTTCATGCAAGGAGGATCTTGCACGAGAGTTTGAGATGAAGGAATTGGGCATCCTTCATTATTTCCTGAGATTGGAGATTTGGCAGCGCAGCGGAGGACTGTTTGTTTCTTAGGGCAAGTATGCCCGGGAGATTTTGGAGAGGTTCAACATGCAAGGCTGCAAGCCTGTGGACACTCCTCTTCCTGGTGGTTGGAGGAAGGAGGATGCTACTTCAGCGGAGGTAGTGGATGCCACTGTCTATCAACAGTTGGTGGGGTCGCTTATGTATTTGGTCAATACACGACCCGATATATGCTATGCAGTTAACCAGCTTTCGCAAGCTATGGTTAAGCCTACCAAGCTCTTTTGGAAGGCAGGCAAGCATGTATTGCGTTATATTAGAGGCACATCGGGATATGGTCTATGGTACAAACATGAGGATGGAGCGAAGCTTTCTGGCTTCACTGATGCAGATTGGGCAGGGAGCCCAACGGACCGGAAGAGCACATCTGGAGGAGTTTTCAGCATTGGGTCGACAGCAGTTTCCTGGTACAGCAGGAAGCAGAGATCTGTGGCACTCAGTTCAGCAGAGGCCGAGTACATGGCAGCAAGCTTGGTTGCATGCGAGGCTATTTGGATGAGGAAGATCCTCGTTGGATTGTTCGGGTTGCATTTGGAGCCTACAGTGATTTACTGTGATAACCAGAGTTGCATTAAACTCTCGGCTAATCCAGTATTTCATGATAGATCCAAACACATCGACATCAGGTACCATCATATCAGAGTTTGTGTTCAACGGAGAATCATGATGCTTTCATATGTTCCCACGGAGGATCAGGATGCCGACATCTTGACGAAGGCGCTCACCGGGAGCAAGTTCGAATTCCACAGAGGCAGGATAGGGGTTGCAGATAATCCATATCTTGCTGAGAGGGAGTGTTGAAAATGCAGCAAGATGATGGAGCTTAGTGAAATGAAGTCGCCTTCACTAAGTGGGCCCGCGGGCAAATTCTGGCGCAAAGTCTATTTTTAGACTATGTCTATTTTTAGACATATGGAGCATGGTCCAGGGGTTGCAGTATGTTATTCTTGGAGTATTGGTCATGTTGGTAAAAATAGATGGACCTCTATTTTTGACCTATAGGTCGATAGGTCGAAGTCTATTTTTAGACTGCCTATCCTAAAAATAGGGAAGTCAAATATTATTTACCCTTAATAATATTTGGACTCTAAACTTCAGTTTACTCTCTTGGAGCACTTCAGTTCGAGCCTTGGAAGTGGCTCATGCATATGATAGAGGAATTATGCTATTCCTAGGGTTTGGTGAGCACATGCATGGTTGACTTCAGTTAGGACTTCAGTGGCAGAAGTTTGGTGGAGTTAATGAGACAGCTAGTGGAGTTGTGTTCGGTTTAACTTAGTTGAACTAATTGAGATTAGTTTAACTAGCTAATCAACTAGTAATGAGTGGAGTGAATTAAATATTATTTAATTCATTAATTAGTAACTCATTATTCAACTCAAGAACACATCAGTTCACTACGGTGCATGGACAGTTCAGTGGAGACCAGTGAAAGAGGTAGATGAAAGGGTGGAGTTAGCTATCAGTGGCGACATCAGTTGTGCATGAGATTTGCACCACACTTGGAGGAATTTCCCATGATGATTGCGTTGTCAAGCCAAGGAGATTCGAACCTTGGATCTCTATTTAGACAGGCCATGATTGCACAATAGAGGCAAGGCAATTAGTGGTGAGTTTTGAACCAGTGACTTGTTCAAAACCAAGCTAGTTTGTGTGTAACTTCATGAGATAGTACTGAGTACTTGTGAGGAGTATTGTACTGATTTTGTTACATTTTTTCTCCATTATAATATACACAATAGCTGTGGGGTTTTCAGCTATAAGCTTTCCCCATACATACTGTGTTAATGTGTATGATGATTTGATGTGCTATCGCTTGTTTTATTTCTGCATGTGTGATGATCGGAGTGGAAGAGATTATGTGTTGCATATGAATTCAAATTGATATGTGATCAAGATAGTCTCGGTGGATAATTAATCATTATTCAGAAAATTTCTACAGGCTTTGCATCTACTTTTGGAGTTGCTTGAGGACAAGCAACATTTTGCTAGGGGGGGGGACTGTAATATTCCCAAATTTTCACATCATCTTTGGAATATCAGAGTCATTGATTTCCTTAATGAATTAAGTAAATAAAAGGGTGGAAAAGACCCACAATCCTCAATAAGAATAAATATCCACATGTGTGTGTGAATGTGGATTAATTTATCCTAGATATGTAAAATGAGGTAGTTGAGCAACTAATAATGTGAATGAGATTGGAGATCATGTCTCATTTAATGGGAAAGATCATGGAGGGTTGATTCAGTCAACTAAGATCTTGAAGATGTCAAATAAAGAGATTATTGAGCATTCATGATCAAGTGATGTAAGATCATGTGCAAATGAAGCACACATGGTGGAGAAGATGTACATTGCACCTAGACTTGTTGGTTGATTTGGTCAAACAACGCAGTCCCACTTGGAGGATCTTGTCCAGATGTGACTATGCAGTTGAGATTAGGGCCAAGGCTTGGGAAGGCTCAAACATTATAAAGGAGATGAAGGAAAAGGTAAAAGGCATCTTGGATTATCTGATGTATGATCTCTTAGATCTGGAATTTTCAAGTTACATTCCACTGCATTCTTGGGTTGTTTAGCAGAGATTGTAGGTTTTGTTTAGCACAGGGTGTTCCCGGGCGGGAATCCCATCTCTTTCTTGAGTAGCTCTGGAAAGAGGATTTCTCTTAATTCTACATCAGATATTGGTGCCACATATCTTCTCTACTTTCTGCAGAACATCCATATTCAGAAATATGCATATTTCTGAAGATCAGTTTGGAAGGTGGAAGTTGTCTTCAGTACTTCAGCTGGAGAACAAGGTGAGGGATTATTCCCATCACTTGGGCTTATATATCATCACTCCCAGAGCCACATTGTAGATCTAGCATCAGGCCAAAAGTTATTGACCTCCCAGCAGTAGTACTTCCTTAAGGAATTACACTGTCTACCTTGTAGATAAAAAGGGAGGGAGGAAGTTGCTAGTATTTTAGCTAGAAATCCTGTGAGGGATCATTCCCTCACATTCCCATCAGTCTTACCATTAGCTTGGAGTTTATTGCAGCATTTTTCAACAAACAGAAGGCCTCTCTTACCCTCATAGTGCAGTTTCTAGAGGTAGTTGTGTTGCAGCAGCTGCAATCATCATTGGAGGATTGAGAAGCTAGATCTAGAGCTTCTAGCTCATAGATATGAGGAAGGGATCAGCTCTTCAAGCATAGATCTTATCTGAGCACACACTTCAACCATCTATTCTTCAGTTCTAGCTTCAGATCTATATTTCCCAACATATCAAGGATCAAACCCTGGGGAGATGATTTTTCCAAAGTTGCAGATCTAGAAAATCCTTTCTAGGTTATCTTGGGAGTCCATCAAATTGGCCAGATCTTGAATCTTGACATCATCAGAGCTCCAGATTTGAGTAGATCTGCATTCTCCTTTTCAGCCTGCACTTATATGCTCATGTTCAGCTGAAAGGACTATGCAGTATTTACTTCAGTGCCTCCACAGTTACGTTGTACATGTTGTATGCATGTTTTCTGGGTGATCATAGCTCATATTTTTGGCTAGATCTACCTACATTCTGTACTTGTGTCACTAAATATTCTCCAACATAATAAAATGGCTCAGCTCTTTTTGCATATTCTGCTGTGTACTTAGATTTATTTTTTGTCTTGTTTTAAGCTCTTGTATTGTGTGAAGTATTGCTGCATTCTCCCTTTTGGGGATATTACACAAGGTGTTGGTCTTTTCATCCAGAGATTTTACCTGTTTGGTTCTCTGGATAGACGCCACTAAAATGGTTTGTTCCTTTACATTGTATGTTGCATGTTTGCACCAAGAAGGTGTTTGAAAGATGAATATGTTGAGACTCACTTTATTGCAACAAATTTATTTATTTCCACTCTTTGAGTACATGTACATGAATGTGGTTCTTGTACTATGATTGTACTTATGTGAGAGAGTTGAGGAATCATATACATGCATGAGAGATGTGTGTATGAACAGTGGAATTTTTATGATTTCATTGTGTTTGAACATCCATAAGTAATTGACTAGTGTTGGTCAATTGCTTTGTTTAATATGTATGTTTTCAACTTAAGAGTGTTATTTATTAGCACATGCACGAATGTTGAATTGTTTTTATTGTGCGCACATGCATGTCATATCGACTTGGAAAAGTTGATTATGTCTCCAAATGTGAAAGGGAGATGTTGACAAAGTTTTCATGAAATGTGAAATTATTTTTTTTTGGGAAAAGAATCATCAAATCATTATGCATGCTTATGCTTGAATTGTGAGTCAGTTGTTTGAAGAGGCATGTTTTCGTCAACTTGTGTTGATCGATGAAGTTTTACACCAAGATGTGAGAGTACATGGTGATGTTCACATGATGTGAAATTTTTTTCTTTTTGAGGCACAAGAGGATATGTCTTCAATTTATGTTTCTTGCATGATGTGTTTTTCATATTCATGGTTGTGTTTGAGACAAGATGTCCAAGAAAATTTCAGCCATAAAAATTTTGCAGTTTGTTATCACCAAATTGATCTGATTGGTTGCTCATCAATCAGCTCAATATAACTCTTTCAAACCACTTCTAAATGAAGATTATCCTCTTCAGTTTGAGAGGGCTCTCTCAAAGGGGATTTATGATTTTCAATAGGATTAATACTATATGGCTAACTCTATGAATTGTGTCTTGGTTTTGTATGATTGCAGGTTGAAAAATGAAGGCTTGCTACCATTGGGCTATGGAGTCAGTGCTAGGGATCTCAATGAAAAAGGCTCTCCTTGTGGAAGCTAAGGCATGTAGATATTTAAATGAAAGGAGAACACACAAAAAATTTACTCAATAGATAAATGTTCAAAGGAAATCAGAGCATAAGAAACATGAATTCTGAGTAATGAACATTACGATATTGAAAGTAGGATATTGAGAAAGATATACAATATTTTAATGTTTGAAGGAAGTTAGAGCATGAGAAGCATGAATTATGAGTAATCAAAAATTAATATATTGACAGAAAGTAGCAAGATACATAGGACAATGTTCATGAATACATAAAATTAATCTCAGGTGAAGGAGAAAACCCACAGCCATTGTCTATTACTGATTAGAACCTATTTACAATAGTAGTAGTCATAAGTAACATATTCCAACCATTTATAACTCTAAAACTCTCTCCTTTATAGAGTGAGGACTCATACAAATTATATGGCACCTTACTCCCCTCTAATTCCAACCTCAGAGACCTATTTCAAACGTGATTCTATCACTTGAAGACTTCCTAGGGAAATTTCTATTTTGTAGAGTTTGAATACAAAAAGGACTCTTCTTTCATTATTAGTTCAAAAAATAAAATAAATAACCCTTATCAACTGCAACCAACTAATTTCTGAGTGTAATAGAGTGCTGGTGTGTCATTATGCCACATGGATTCTAAGTTGGACCTCCTCCAAGTTGAATTTTTACAATTTTTTCACAAATCTAGCTAGTGAAAATTTTGAAACATAGTTTTCAAAAATGAGCGTATAATTTCCAAACCCTGATGGCTTTGCAGAAACTGAGAGAGGTTTTTGTAGATGGACCCGTGCTAAAGAAAATCTCTTTCAAATTTACAAAATACTTCTTAATATGGTTTGAAATTAAACTTGAAGTTGACTGCTAAAATAGTCATGTACAAAAATTTTCGTAACGAGTTTTAGTAGCATGGGAAAAATGGTTTTTCAATCAATCTTCTTGACTTCTTTGCTATTCCAAAAACTTCATTATCTCATGAAACCTTGCAAACATGGATCTCCCTCCTTAAAACATGTCAAAACTGAGTTTAAATGCAAAAAATCACCTACAGGTTTTTTCATAGCATTTTTTTGGCTTCAAGCCTGAAGCACGCTACGAAAACTCCTAAAAAAGGAATAATTTTCAGTTTATAAATGAACTCATATTTCTGAATTATTAATATATTTTACAAAACTGGAGGAGGTTTTTGTAGATAAAAATGTTTTTTAAAAAAACCTCTCTTTGTTTTTTAAATACCATCTCCAGCTATCCAGAATCTGCATTTGCAAAACATGTATAAAAAAATAAAATTATGTTTCCTGAAAATAGGGCCGAAAGAGATCCATGTATCTCCCAATTTGTAGCACCTTTAGGAAAAATGAAAGAGGTAATTATTATTTGATAAGTTATTGAAAATAATCTCTCTCAGTTTCTTAAAATACTTCTCTGTTTTCCCAGAAACCACCCTTGAAGTTGACTGCTAAAAAGTAAAAAAATAGAGAAATCCTCATATTCGCTACGAAATTATTAGCCAGTTTCATAGCGAAATCTGCTTATTTTAAGCTGAATTTGCTATGAAAATGTGTAAAACTAGATAGTGGCTCTTTTTCTTAATTTTGATGACTATTCAAGTGAACCCAAGGTGGATTATTGTGGATATGACCCTAATGACAAGACTAATGAAGTGTCTTTGACCTATAATAAACATGATTAAGTGAATTTCTCATCAAATGAATGATCTAACCTAATGAGACAAGGTGAAGCTTGTGATGACCCTATTCATCAAAAAATTTAAAATTGATGTGTGATAACAATGGCTCTACTTGGGATGGTGTGCCCCTATGGTACAACAAAGAACTTATAGTTCCAGTGCCACCTCCATTGGGTTGCTCCCATCTTCAAAATGAAAACTTGCAACCTGTTTTGAACTGTAACCTCGGAACTGAAAAAAACAGTAGCTGCTAAAGAACTGGAAATACACATGCTGAATTTAAAACTGAAACTGAAAAATGCTTGATCTTCAAGCTTATTTATATACAAATGATCCTACTCTACTTGCTTAGCATAAAAATTGAATCAAGTGATCTCACTCTTCTAATGAAGACAATCAAGAAGTCGAGTACTGGATTGGAAAGAACATTCCAATTATCTGATCATAAAACCATTCCTGAGAGATGACCACTTGTTCCACCATCTGAATTTGTATACATAACTGAAAATCATATTGAAATTCATTCTTGTAGAAGATTCCAGCAGAGCTGCGAAGGATCTTTGAGAGTATGCACGAATAATTATTGTTGATCAACAAGAAAGTGTGAGTAAATATGATCCTTTGATGGTGTTCCTTGTTCAAATTATTCATTATAACCCTTGTGAACTTTCCCAAATAAAAAAGAAAAAATATGTTGATCATTATTTTCATTTGAGAGGAAGAAATACTTGGAGTACTCTTGGACACTTTCACAAGGAACTGCCTCAGCATGTACCATAGAAATTTCTAAAGGTAACTCTTCATATGATTCAACAAGCATACCCATATTTTTGTCGAAAATTTTCTTCATTTGATGTAGGCTGATGCAAGGAATGACATGAAGAATAAACTTCTTCCTTTACCTGAGGATTATAGCAATTATCTTCCAGTATTTCCTCTTTTTTCTTGAAATGATTCTCATTTTCCCGATGATCAAAACACTGACAAGTATGCTGCAACTTTTCATCAAACTCAGAGGATGTAACATGATTTTCATAAACAAAATTCTACTAGGTTTCATTTTAATCCAAGGGAGAGACTATCCTTTCTTCTTGGTTATGAAAGGGTTTGTCATGAAGGGCCTCTAAAATTTCCTCATCCATGAACTCATCATCTTCATAACAATTCTCCAAATATTCAATAAAACTCACACAATGTTTACAACAGTTTTTGACCAACAATAAGGAAGAATGAAATTCTTTATACATCTCAAAAAATGCAACATGAAAATCAACAAGAGAATATAGGGAACCATTTGGCAGGATTTCGTACCAAGACCATGCTTTTCCCTCTAAAATGACCATAAAAATCTTCATGAGACAATCCTCAGGGAACTGAACCTTAAGTCTGTGTACATGCATATGGAATCTAACTAAATGAAGAGAAGAATTGTCTTTCTTTTCATCTTTAAATATAGGAATATCAGTTAACCAATCTACATTTGGCATAGGATTTAGAAAACCAAGTATGTGAGACAGATTCATAGGGGCATACCTAGCATTTATTCTTGTAATGGAACTCATCTTGGAACTTCATCAAGCTATTGATCCTCAAACAGTGGAGTCACCTTCCAATTGATTATTTGATGTGTGGAGTCGCCAGAGAAGAAATACAACCAATATGTGCCTAAGTGTATATTGATCTCATACCTTAGAACTGAAACTTTTTCATTCTTTCGAGGGAAAATTTACACCTTCAGTCCTCGGCAACGATGCCAAAATGTTATCACCAAATTTATCTAATTGGCTACTCATCAATCAACTCAATGTAACTCTTTCAAACCACTTCTAACTGAAGATTAGCCTCTTCAGCTTGGGAGTTCTCTCTTAAAGGGGATTTATGAATTTCAGTAGGAATAATACTAGATTGCTAACTCTATGAATTGTGTCTTGGTTTTGTATGATTGCAGCCTACAGGTTGAAAAATGAAGGCTTTCTACCATTGGGCTATGGAGTCAGTGTTAGGGATCTCAATGACAAAGGCTATCCTTGTGGAATATGAGGCATGTAGATATTTAAATGAAAGGAGAACACACACATAATTTACTCAATAGATAAATGTTCAAAGGAAATCAGAGAATGAGAAACATGAATTCTGAGTATTAAACATTAAGATATTGAAAGCGGGATATTGAGAGAGATATACAATAGTTTAATGTTTGAAGGAAGTCAGAGCATGAGAAGCATGAATTATGAGTAATAAAACATTAATATATTGACAGAAAGTAGCAAGATACATAGGAAAATGTTCATGAAAATATCAAATGAATCTCAGGTGAAGGAGAAAACCCACAGCCACTGTCTATTACTGATCAAAACCTGTTTACAATAGTAGTCATTACAAGTAACATATTCCAACCCTTTATAACTCTAAAAATCTCTCCTTTATAGAGTAAGGACTCATACAAATGATATGCCACCTTACTACCCTCAAATTCCCACCTCAGAGACCTATTTCAAACATGATTCTATCACTTGGAGACTTCCTAGGGATATTTCTGTTTTGCAGAGTTTGAATATCAAAAGGACTCTTCTTTCATTAATAGTTCAAAAAATCAATTTAATTACCCTTATCAACTACAACCAACTAATTTTATGAGTGTACTAGAGTGTTTATGTGTCATTATGCCACGTGGATGTTGAGCTAGACCTCCTCCAAGTTGAATTTTTTACAATTTTTTCACAAATCTATTTAGTGAAAATTCTGAAAAATAGGCTTCAAATATGAGTATATAATTTCCAAACCATGATGTAGTTGTAGAAACGGAGAGAGGTTTTTTTAGATGGATATGTGCTAAAGAAAAACCTCTTTCATATTTCAAAAATAAATCTTCATTTGGTTTGAAATCAAACTTAAAGTTGACTACTAAAATAGTCATGAACATAAATTTTCGTAGCGAGTTTTAGTAGCGTGGGAAAAATGGTTTTTTCATAAATCTTCTTGACTTATTTGTTGTTCCAACACCTTCATTATGTCATGACACCTTGAAACAATGGATCTCCCTCCTTAAAACATTTCAAAACTGATTTTAAATGCAAAAATGCACCTATAGGTTTTTTCGTAGCGTTTTTCTGGCTTCAAGCCTAAAGCATGCTAGAAAAACTCCTAAAAAGGGCAGAATTTGCAGTTTAGAAATGAACTCATATTTCCAAATTCTTAATAGATTTTGAAAAATCGAAGGAAAATTTTGTAGACCAAAATTTTTTGATGAAAAATCTCTCTTGGTTTTTTAAATACCATCTCCAGCTGTCTAGAATCTGCATTTGCAAAACATGTATAAAACATGAAAATTCCATTTTCTAACAATAGGGCCGAAAGACATCCATGTATCTCCCAATTTGTAGCACCTTTGAGAAAAGTGAAAGAGGTAATTTTTATTTCATATTTTATTGAAAATAATTTCTCTCAGTTTCTTAAAATACTTCTCTTTTTTCCCAGAAACTGCACTTGAAGTTGACTACTCAAAAGTAAAAAAACAGAGAAATCCTCATATTTGCTACGAAATTATTAGTCAGTTTCGTAGCGAAATCTACCCATTTTACACTCAATTCGCTACGAAAATGTGTAAAACTAGCTAGTGGATCTTTTTCTTAAATTTGATGACTATGCAAGTGAACCCAAGATGGATTATTGCAGATATGACCCTAATAACAAGACTAATGAAGTTTTTATGACCTATAATAAACATGATTAAGTGAATTTCTCACCAAATGAATGATCTAACCTAATGAGACAAGGTGAAGCTTATGATGACCCTATTCATCAAAAAATTAAAAAAATTATGTGTGATAACATAGTCATTATAGACCGTTTATGTGTTGACACCAAGAAGAGAAGGAGATGGCGAATGCATTCTTCCAGATGTGGAATGTGGAACCATGGAGGTAAAATAATGGTCATTTATTTTCTGTTTTTTATGATGCTTGAATTCACAGGTGTGTTTCACTCAGTATTGTTGGGAAAAATACCGAGAGGGGGGGGGTGAATCAGTATTTACTGCATAATCAAATATTTTTACTTTTTCATTCCTTAAAACCCATACGCTACTTTCCTTCAGTAAACTAGCGTATATACACGGATCCCCTTTATGAAACTAGCGTATACACAGAGATCTAGATCTGTCATTAAATCTTCACTTATATCATTCCATCATTCATTCATCAGATGTTCAATAAACAGTAAACATGTGCAGTAAGAACATAATAAACCATCACACAAAGGATCACACATGAACACCAGGATTTTTAGGTGGAAACCCAAATCGGGAGAAAACCACCGCTGCAGTTGCTCAGCCTTCAATATTTTATTATAGAGAAAACATCTTACAACATATGTGCTGGCGCAGACTTGACCAGCACGCAGGCACACACCTGCGCTCGTTTACCAGCCTCTCCTGGAAGGGAGCTCCAACCCCCTGACTCGTTTACCAGCCTCTCCTGGAAGGGAGCTACGACCCCCCGATCTCGTTTACCAGCCTCACCTGGAAGGGAGCTACGACCCCCTGATTGAAGGCTACAACCCTCAGCACCTCTATGGACCACGTTTCATCAATTTTCACACTGGATCCAACAACTTCAATAGAACAACACTTGCAGGCCACATTTCATCATATTTTCATACTGGACCCTTTCCATACTTTTAAGAACAAACATTCATCACCAAAAGATACATATCAACACAGATCAGATAGTAGAAACACAGCAGAACAGATCAGATATTTCATACCCCTTGCTTCAGCAAACCCTAGTTTGCATACGCGCTTTACCTTCACTGATGTCGCGTATATACGTGCTTCCATCCACACAAACCAGCGTATACCTCAGTGTATATTTTATTGCGCATACGCGCTTTCTCTTTGCTGAAGCCGCGTATATACGCGCTTCCTCCGCGGCGAAGTAGCGTATAGATCTTCAATCATTACAGAGCTGCATACTTCATCAGATCAGATATTCAGTTCAGATCTACCCTTTTGCTTCAGACAGATGTTCGCCTGGATGCTCGCCTCTTCACAGATCTAAGCCTTCCATAATCAGATCTAGCAAATACAAGAGCCATTCAGATCTAGATCCCTTTCTTCATCATTGGTGCATCATACATTCAGATTTATCATTCAAGTGTAACCCTTTCCATTCAGATATACTTCAGAGAGAAGTATTCATTCAAGCTCAGACATCTTGCACTCACACTCATGATTTGCACAATGAAATTCTTCTCCTTATATATGTTTATCCTTTTTCAATACCATGAGCCCCTTTTTCAATACCATGGGCCAAAACAATACCATGAGCCCAAAACTACCTGGACGGGGTCAATTAGGCAGATCATTACCCAATACAATGGGTCAATACCATGGTGGTTACCCCTGGTTTTGCACTTTTTGAGCGCTTTAGCCCATACGCGACTTGGCACGTTCTTTTCCGCGTGCATACGCGACTTTCCTTAGGCAAATACGCGTATACTTAGAGACATGCTCTTTTTATCATATTTTGAGCACATTCTGAATTCCTTTCTTCATTGCCTTTTGTACACACTGTAGATACATCATATTTTCTTCATCGGGAACATATTCTCTCAAGCACAACTTCATCAAGTAAGTTGTCATCATCTTCATCAAGTGGGTTGCCTAACACTCAGCATCATATTGTCAACAAACATCATATCACATCAGATTTACATCATTTACCAAGTCCATCAAGTCAAGAATAACTTCATCAGGTGGATTGCCATCAAGGACAACACATGTCAACAGTTGCATGTCTTCATCTTCATTTAGTGGGTTGCCATCAAGGACAACACTCTGCATCATATTTCCAACAATCTCCCCCTTTGGACTTGATGGCAACCACAATGGTGTTTGGTTACCACAGCAGATAGATACCATGTCACTCTCCCAAATATGTCACATCATTATCTTCTCTTTATTCAAACACCATGTCACTATGTCACATCATTATCTTCTCTTTATTCAAACACCATGTCACTCTCCCCCTTTGACATCAAGGGCAAAGGGCGGATCAACAACCAACACTTTTCTCCTTTTCTCCTCATGTGGAAGAAACATTCTGCAGATCTGATATGTGCTGAAGTGGCCAAGCTCCCCTTGAGTTCATGCTGAATCTTCAAACATATTTGTCAAATGAAGTACATGACTCTATGAACTTCCTATCACCAAAGACTCATACTTACATCAAACATCCAACCAAGTGGATTTACATATAAGACTCAAGTACACATTTCAACTCAGCTACCCATCCAAGTGGGTTTACAAAGAAATGATTCAGCTGCCCAACCAAGTGGGTTTACAAATTTGACAAGTCCTTACATGACTGAGTATTACAATTTTACATCATGGGTCTCATCCAGACCTTTTCATCAAAATACAAAGATGACCATTTAAGATCAACACCAGAAAGACCTTAAGAAAGAGAACATAAATCAGAACCATCCTAATGCCAACATTGCATTATACTCAGCAAAGCTAATGCTCCCCCTGAATCTGTGCAACCAAGCAATCTTTCCAAATGACTAAGGCTCCCCCTTAGTTTGTGCATCCTGAAAACTTCCACCAACAAATCATCAAGGCATCTTCATCAAACATTAGAAACAGAATTTATGAGAACTGGAACACCACCAGAGATACCAAATAGTATCAGAGATACCAAACAGCACTGTGTGGAGTACTAAAAAGGTATGCTTTTGATCATTATTTCAATGGCTTTTTAATAGAATTTGTGAACCTTTTGTATCATGAATTTGGAAAGTAATAAGGAAATATAACAAAACATGTGAGAATTGATGTGCATAACTTAGCCACTGATAATGATTATTTTCTATACAGGAAAAGGAGAAAACGAAGAGTTGCCGCTCCAAAGGAAAGGACAAAGTGGAGATAACTGCTGTCTCTTTGGACGAGAACCGAACGCAAACAAAGATAAACAGATCAAAGCAAATCGGCTCGGAAAAGAAGGAGAGGACACCAGCTCAGCGCAAAAGAAAAGACAGGATGAAGAGTTAACTGTTTGGCGAATCCCTCAGGATCTTCGATCCTGAGGGATCGCTGCTTTATTTACCTTGTCACTTGGACATCTCCGCCGTCGTCTTTATATAAAGAGACATCACTGTTAGCTTAGATATGGAGAAATAGAGATGAAGGACACGCTTTTATGTAATTTCTGTAAAACATCAGCTTTGATTCTTAAGTTTCGTTGAAGACTGGTTCAATGTATTTGTGACCAATGCATTAATGAAAGTTTGGTGATTATTTCATCTCTGCGACTGGATTAACTTCAAGTGGTGTATCCTTGGAGGCTAAGGGCCCGGCCCCGAAGGACACTTGCTTCTGTACCATTACGACTTTACTTCTGTGTGGTTTGTGTATTATTGTTATTTGATAAATTGATATGCTTTACAATTTCATATTATATGCTCTGTTCAAGTTTGAATCATTGAGGTTTCTACAGCTAGAATCGTGTGTTAACTCTGCATCAAGTTATTAATCCTTTCAAGAGTTCATTACATGTTCTTACTGTTATGTTACAGAGCTGTCATATTAACGTTCGTGTTGTGTGCAGTATTGTTCTATAATTCGTTAATCGATTGTTGCTGTTCCTTTAGTGAGATTTGTGTGAATCGCCTTTAGAGTGACAGAATGTTCTTTGATTGCAAAGAGTGTATAGATTGAGTTTGGTTATAACCCGCGGGACTTAGTTATTCAATTGTTGTTCCATTTTAGAGTTGATGTTCCATTCCCGAATTGCTGTTAATTCTTTATTTACTTTGCTGTTCTATTTATCTGCATTTGATGTGTTGGTGTGAGAGATGATCTAAGGCTGTAGTGAGCATTGGCAGTCACTGTCTAGCTCCCAGGCTCGTGATCTATGCTCTAGTTCCTTTTCTATCAGTTTCCGAAGGGATGGGTTATCATTGCCGAACCCTTGACTGATAAGTTATTGAGTTTTCTGAGTGTGTGATTTATTTCTTTAAAGTAATTTAATTTCAGTTAAGCATCCGTTTACTCTTGTATTTATTAAGCACTGTACTACTAGCATTACTCTGACAAATGAGCCTTGGATTGAGTCACTCTTTGTAATGACAAAACGCTCTCGGGTTGACATATTAATGTGAGGTAATTAGAGGTGAAAGAGACCCTTTTTATAGCTCCACATTTTGGCACCGTTGCCGGGGAAAGAGTGTAGCCATTTGTCTTTTTCAGAGTAGTGTACAAGCCTGCTAGGGAGGAGTTGGATCCTAAAAACGGAAGGTAAGAACCTACGTGCAGAGCATGTAAAAGACCTGCTCACTATCCGCTTTCCTAACAGATTTGTTTTTGCTTGTTTGAATAGAAGTTGGTAGTTCATTTTTTTTTGAGTGCATGACTAAGCAGAAAAGACCAGAAAAGAATATCAAACCCCCATCCAAACCTGAAAAAGCTAAGGGGCCGGTGACCCTTGGCCGAACGACCTTCATAGACGAAATCTACAAGAAAACAGAGTCTCAGCCATCAGTAGGCTTCAAGAAAAACACGTCCAAACCGCCTACTAGTTCCCTTCAGGCCACAGGATCACCATCTGTAGCCTATGCTGAGGTGCATAGTCAAACTGAGGAGCAGGACTTTCAAGAAGTTGAAAATTCCACTCCAGAATTATTGCAGGAAGGGAACTCTAGCAACTTTTGTGAGGGAGAAGGAGAAACAGGGGAAACTAAGGAACCAAAATCTCCTCTTGAAACAAATCAGCCATTAGATAGCCCAGATAAGGGAAGTGTTGCGAAAGTCATTGTTGAAGAGATTCAATCTCCTCAAACACCTGGTATTTCCATTATTCCAGATAAAGGAAGCGCTATTAAAAAGATCCCTGTCAAAACCGTTCCCACCCAACCTAGGAATACCCTCCTAGATATCCCAGAAGGTTACTGGCATATATTCGATTCCATGGCTCAAAACCAACCAAACGCTCAAAACTAGCCAAACACTCAAACCTCTACATTACAATATCCTATAGTGGATTCTGCGGCAAATGCACCCATGAAAGCTATCCCTCTTCAGCATATCCCTACATTTCATGGACTCACATCGGAAGATCCGGATGCATTCCTATTCGAATTCGATGTGTTATGTCGAGGATACGATTACACCACCGATCCCCAAAAATTGAAATTATTCCCCTCTACATTGAAAGGGGCTGCTTTAAGATGGTTTATGGGGCTAGGTGGCGGGGTTATCAACAATTGGGATCAAATGAAAGAATCCTTCTTAAGGAAATACCAGGATTATTGTAGGTCTAGAGAATTAAAAGACGAAATATTTCAAATGACAGCCAGACCAAATGAAACATTAGAGGAGTATGTGGAACGTTTTCAGTATAATTTACAAAGATCTCCTTATGCATCGCTACCTTTACCTGATAATGTGTTAAAAACTGCATTAATGGGGGGCATGAAGGAACAATGGATTGAAACATTAAACATTATGGGCAAAGGGGATATTTATCAAGAGAATTTTACTGACATCCTTGACTTATGTATCAGGAGTTCGAGAGGCAGCACAAGAATAAAACCGGCAGAATATGATCGGTTTGCAAGAGATAACAAAGTATCAGCAGAAGGAGTAACACGTGCGGAAATTGGAAATTTATTAGAAAATTTTAAAACTGATATTATGGGGACACTAACTACACAACTTGATATTGTGCAGGCTAAACAAAAGCAGCTGGAGGCAGAACAGAATTTGGCAATCTTCTGCCCCCGATGCAGAAAAAAACACAGCCACAAGGAGTGTCCATTAGATAAAGTCCAAGCATGCGCCATCTGTACAAAAGATCACCTTACGGAGAGCTGCCCCTCACTTCCTGGATTGAAAGCGGTATATAAGGAAGCAGAAGAAGAACCAGAATCGGTGAATTCGATCAACCAGCGCCGCCCGTGGCAGCCAAGACAACCTGGTATGTTTCCGGACCCAACTTCTTTCTTTCAAAACCCACAGTATAATGCTCAACAATATGGTATGTGGCAAAATCAATCTCAAACCCCATTTACAAACTGGTCACCACAATCATTTCCTTCTTCAAATCCATGGCTGAATCAAACAAGCCAAACTGGTTGGCCGAATTTCCCTTACACTCCACCATATTGGAAAAATGGTTCGTATCCTTCACAATGGACTCCCTCTACTTCACAAAGTTCACCCTGGCAGACAAGCTGGAAAAGACCGATGTACAACCCAGCTGGAACTATTCCGCTCCCTCAGCCTACTTTGCCAGCTCTACAACAAAATCCCCAGTCTAACTTGAGGCCGCAACTCCCAGCCCAACCCGATCCCAATCCAAACAACAGGCAGGTCCAATCCATTCAAATCATAGAATCACCAGAAGCAGGACCCGACTTAAGGGAGTGCAATGACCTTCAGTTAAGATCTGGGCGTATAATTGAAACTGAGGGAGATAAAATAGTTCATATTGAAGATCAGTTACCCAGAGAACATCAGTCACAACAAGAGGATGTAAATAAGCAACAAACTCATAATCAAGCAACCACATCCTCTCCTCCGTTCCCAGAACGATTAGCCATACCTCGATCCATACAAAATCCTGACTTTGACATTCTGGGAGAATTACAAAATCTGTACATAAAAATTCCATTCCTCCAAGCCATTCAAGACATTCCCATATACGCAAAAACTATAAAATAATTGTGCATAAAGAAACCAAGGAGGAATATAACAAATAATCCAAGAGTCCAAGTAGTCGGTACCTTATCTGACCTATTGTCTGGAAGAGAAACACCCCTTAAATATGAAGACCCCAGGAACCCAATTATAACTGTTCAAATTTATGGTCAGACCCTGTCTAATGCCTTAGTTGATCTAGGGGCTGCAATTAATATTTTAACAACCACAACTTGCCTAAAGCTCGGCATTACATCTGTAGAACCCACCTCTACTCTGTTAGAATTGGCTGACCGATCTGTGGTTAGACCAGAGGGCACTCTACATGATGTCATGGTCTCTGTAGAATCCTGGGAGTATCCAACCGATTTCCTGATAATTAATCCAAAAACCCGGCTTGATGGACATCCGCTAATTTTAGGTAGACCTTGGCTCGCTACTGCCGATGCCTACATTGGTTGTCGGCAGGGAAATATGACCATAACCAGAGGACCAAATAGCAAAAATTTAGTTCTATATCCTCCAGCGCAGCCAAGTGTCACAATGATTAAAACTAATAAGCACCTTGTATCATATCTTACTGATAACATCAGATCTCCATTAACTATACAAGAGGCACTCGATTTCAAAGATCAAATAGAAGACGATGCCATTAATAATTTCATTACTCAAACTGAACCTCGCACACAGTGTCACATGATAGAAGCAGCATTTGATAATGAATTGGAAGAAGATCCCCTGAAAGATATGCATGACCAAACGATACCTGTTACTTCTGTTGCAAATAGTAAAACTGTGGAAATTGCACTGGGGAAAACTTTAAACATCAATGCTAATCTCACACATGAACAAGAAACAAAGCTCATCCATCTGTTAACAAAATATCAAGAAGCATTTGCATGGGACTACCCTGATATGAAAGGAATCGATCCCCAGTTATGTACACACCACATTTAAATAGAAAAGGATGCCAGACCTGTGCGTCAGCCGCAAAGGAGACTTAATCCCCATCTAAAAGATGTCGTAAAAACTGAACTTCAGAAGCTTTTAGATGTGAATTTTATATACCCTATTTCTGATAGTAAATGGGTCTCTCCACTTGTGGTGGTACCAAAAAAGAATGGGAAATGGAGAATTTGTGTGGATTATAGGGAACTTAACAAGGCAACACAAAAAGATCATTTTCCTCTTCCTTTCATAGATCAATTATTGGACACTTTAGCAGGGAAGAAGTTCTTTTCTTTCCTGGATGGCTTCAGTGGATACAATCAGATTCAGATTGCCCCTGAAGACCAGGATAAAACTATCTTTACTTGCCCTTGGGGAACATTTGCCTATCGATTTTTACCTTTTGGCTTATGTAATGCTCCTGCCACATTTCAGAGGGCTATCCTTAGTATTTTTGCAGATTTAATCAATGATGGACTTGAAGTTTACATGGATGACTTTACACCATATGGAGATGATTTTGATCCAGCTCTAGACACCCTAGAGAAAGTCTTACAACGCTGCATTGTCACCGGGCTTTGCTTAAGCAACGAAAAATGTTTCTTGATGATGACTGAAGGACTTATCCTAGGACACTATGTCTCAGCAGCCGGCATTCAGGTAGACCCGGCCAAAATCCGAATACTTTTGCTTATTCCCACTCCTACTACTCAAACAGAGGTACGTAGTTTTCTTGGATTTTCAGGTTATTATAGACGATTTATAGAGCATTATTCGCACATTGCTGCTCCTTTATATGCACTGACTGGTAACGTTGATTTTCTTTGGACAGACAAATGTGATCGTGCTTTCGAGGATCTAAAGAAGCTTTTATCCACAGCTCCAGTCCTTCGAGGACCAAACTGGGACCTACCATTCCAGATATCATCTGATGCCTCAGATACAGCCATTGGTGCAGTCCTTGGGCAGGAAGAGGATAAGAAACCATATGCTATCTATTACATCAGCAAAAATTTATCCCCTGCTGAATTGAATTACACTGTTACTGAAAAAGAATTCCTAGCTGTAATACATGCTGTCAATAAATTTAGACATTGTATTACAGGCTATCCTGTTATCTTGTATACAGACCATTCTGCTATAAAATATTTAGAAAATAAGCCTGTCACAAATGCCAGAGTAACTCGATGGTTAATCTTATTGCAGGAATTCGACATCACAATCAAGGACCGCCCTGGCAAAGAAAACCCTGTAGCCGATTTTCTTTCAAGGATACCAAAATCAAGCGATGCAGCAGCAGTGGAAGATCAATTTCCGGATGAACACCTGTTTGCTGTTGCTGTTCAAACACCCTGGTATGCTGATGTTGCCAACTACCTTGCAGTAGGTAAATTACCAAAACATTTAACTCCTAATGAGCGTAAGCAGATTATTCAAAAAAGTTCTCGATTTTCGTGGATTGGAGGTTATTTGTTTCACACAGGAGCAGACATGCATATCAGGCGATGTGTTAGAGAGGATGAAATCTTTGACATCATAAAAGCCTGTCACGATGGACCGTGTGGGGGGCACTTCGCTGAGCGTAGGACTGGACATAAAGTATTGCAGACAGGATATTACTGGCCTACGATCTTCAAAGATGCAAAGAAGTTTGTCCAAGCCTGTGACAGCTGCCAGTGAGCAGGACGACCTGGTCAAGCTGACGAGATGCCTCTGAGACCACAGTTAGTCATCGAACCATTCGAGCGGTGGGCTCTTGATTTCGTCGGACCCATCAACCCTTCATCAAATCAGAAAACATATATTTTGGTGGCAACAGAATATGTCACCAAATGGGTTGAGGCAGAAGCATTACCAAGAGCCACAGAGGACTCTGTCATACAGTTCCTGTTCCTTTTATTTGTTCGTTATGGCCTTCCTAGGGAAATAATTACGGATGGAGGACCACAATTTGTTGGGCATAAATTAGCTGCAACACTTAACAATTATCATGTCCAGCATAAGATCACTACTCCATATCACCCACAGGCGAATGGGCAGGTAGAAAGTAGCGATAAGATAATAGAATCAATCCTAACAAAAACCATTGCGTCACATAGGCGTGATTGGGCTACCCGACTGCCTGAAGCACTCTGGGCATATAGAACCACATGGAGGAGCACCACCGGTTACTCACCTTATCAACTAGTGTTTGGAAAACAACCCATTTTTCCCATAGAATTTGAAATCCAAACACTGCGAACAGCACAAGAAGTTGGCCTAGATCTAAGAGAGGCACAACTCAATCGACTACAGCAAATCAATGAATTAGACGAAATTCGGCTCTCTGCACTACAAAATACAACATTGATTCAACAGCAGCGAGCCAAATGGCATGATGCGCTCATCAAGAACAAAGTCTTCCACGAGGGAGACTGGGCTTTGTTATACGATTCTCGGTTTCAGGATTTCCCGGGAAAACTTCAAACTCGATGGTTGGGACCCTACGAAATCCAAAAAGTACATGACAATGGAACCCTTACTCTAATCACCATTGACGGTTCTGGATATGCATTCAAAGTAAATGGCCACCGAGTCCGTCTCTATCGTAAACCACTTACTCGGGAATCCTTCTGCCAGCAGCTACGCCGAGATACTGATCTGGAGATCTTAGGAGAGGGAGAGAAATCTTCCTCACCTGTAATTCATTAAGGGTCTATTTCTTTTTGCAATTTGTACATAAGTTTTTGTTTTTGAGTGATTCTTGTACATAAGTTTGAATTAAATATTTTCTTGTCATTTTTTGCTGTTCCTTTTTCTTCCACAAAGTTTGATTTTTTCCCTTCTAATAGCATATGCGTGTTTTTTTATGATGTTGGTTTTGCTTGTTTTGCTGTTCCTTTTCTAAAGGAACAGAATTCGGATCTCTGCTGTTCCTTTTTCAAACGAACGATATTGTTACGTTTCTCGCTGTTCCTTTTGGTTACCACTGTTCCTTTTCCTTCAAAGAAACAGCGTTCTTTTATTGATGTTTTGCCTTTTTCAACGGAATGGCATGTTGAGTGTTTTATAGTATTATTGCCGTTCCTTTTCCCAAAGGAACGGCATTTGCATTTTTTTTCCTTTTTCTATTATCCATCGTTGTTGCTTTTCCAACGGAACACCATTAGCATACTTTTGATCTCTTTTGCTGATTTAAAGTGAGGATGCTTTTTGCCCGTCTTCTTTCTAGTCTTCAAGCTTCAGCTATGTATTTGTGCGATGAAATATAAAAACACAACATACCTAAATCTGCAAATCATAAATCGCTATATCTATAAGGCTCTGCATTAATAAGAGGACAAATGGAAGGACATACTTATTTCTTACCTTTTGTTGACATGGTTTACTAATTTTGCCCTGATTGGTTATCTTTATCATGCTGATTCCCTTAAAATTTTTATTAGCACTTGGGAATAAAAGCAAAGAGTTTATATCTTCCTATTGAGATAATAAGACTTCTTCCGCCATTCCTACTCTTAAGGAGTGTTGAACCACCCTTTGTGTATAAATAAGGAAAAAGATTCTATGAAAAAATAATAAAACATGTGTGAACATGATATGTCAAATGTCAAATGCAGGATAGGGGGTCTCATTGAGAGCCAGCCTACCATGATCATGAGGATGGAAGTGAAGTGGCATTCCCATTATGGCCACCATACCAGGGATATGGTCCAAAAGGTATATCAAGTAAATGAACCTTGGAACAGGAGGTCTCATCACGAGCCGGCCTGCCCACGATTCGCTCCTTCCTCGTGAATGGCATTATGGTTAACTGGTCACCAAGCCAGCATAATGGTCTACATTTTGACATAACAAAATTCCTAAGTATACACAAAGGATCATGGTTCCGAGGGTGAAAAACAACTCTGCCAAGGTTATAGACACCTGTTGGCAGCAGAGTACTGTTAATGGTATTGAAGTCACCTTGCTTACACCAATGGGTAAGATACTAACACTCTTTTGTTTCTTATATCCTAGGCACTAATCATATGTTATTTCCCGATTTATACATCGCATGAATATTTATCATTACCAATCATGGCAACGGAAGTAACCATGACCACTGGAGATTGGCAAGTACGATACATGCCCTATCCATCAGCCTCAACTCATAACACAGCAGCCTCTTATATCATACGCGATCAATTCTCCGCCTCGATTTCGGTAATCTGTTGTCCTTTTTCAAGATGGCATAATTCCACATGCTGTTCCTTTCTGACTTGATTGCAGACTGGGTGCCACTCCTTTATTTTCCGGCTGGGACAGCCTATCACACTGCGGGGGGGGGGGGAGGTTAACCTCATCATTCCCTGTATTACGTGTCAATTCACCATTCGGAAAAATTAGTTTACGACGGTTTGGCATGGTTTCACGGCATGGCATATTTTTATTTTCACACAAGTTGTTTTTGTTGCACTGTTGCATACTCTGTGTTTTCTTTCTCGAAACCTTGCGATTACTCTCTGTGTTTCAAACCAAAAACGTTTTTGCTGTTCCATTTATAATTTACAGTGAAATCATGGGAGGAAAGGCAATTCGAAGTGAGCCTCAACAGCTGACGATCTCCGCTACCGCCCGGGAGATCCTAGAAAGGGCGGGATGGTTGAATTATTTCAATCGCCTACAGGAAGCTAATGAAACAGTAGCAATGGAGTTCTTGCAGAATTTACAAGATGACCACTCCACAGTAAGAGGGAAACGGATAGTGGTCACTGATGCCATAATTGCAGAAGTTTCAGGACTACCAGCCACTGGACCGGTATGGACATTAAAAAAGGAACGATTACAGAAGGTCATCGACATCTTCCAGGACGAAGGCCAGAATTTGACAATCAAGGGGAAGGGAGTTCTGCCAGCAACCCTAGGTGAACCCTGGACGGAGCTAGCAAGAACGGTGCAGAGTTATATTACTTGCGAAGAAAGAAAAGACGTGGTAAGACCACGACACCTTAAACTTTTAGCTGTTTTAAAGCAGAGATGCTCTGTGAATTTACCGGCACTCCTAAACTCGTTACTGCATGATGCTGCACAAAGTATGAAAAAGGCACATCACGTAGAGGCAATTGTTAGTCACCATGGGTTGATTCGACTTGTTGTTAGTTATGGTCTTACCCAGCAGCAGAGCAGCTGGGAAGAGCTCATTGCAATGATTGAGGGGGGATTGACAGAGCCATCCCCGAAACGTAGACATTCTATAAGCCCACCAGAACAACCGGAAAAACGCAGAGAAAATGTTGCTAGTACATCACAACAACCAGAGACACACCAAGAATCGGCAAAGCGCAAGCATGCCGTTGATCCACCCGAGCAACCAGAGGAACCCAGAAAGTTAGCTCGGTTGGCTCGGATGAGAGGAAGCATAGATAAGCCCAGAAAATCAGCCCGGTTGGCTCGGATACGAGGAAGGCTGGAGAAGCTCCAGGAAAGCGCCAGCCAACCGGTGGTAATTGAGGACGAACAATCCGAAGAGGGGGCAGAGGCTGAACAGGAGGAGGAAATAGAACAGCAGGAAGATAGCCCATTACAAGACCTACTGGGGGAAGATGACTTGGCCGCCATCCTAGCCAATATGAGTAAGTATGGTCAACCTTCTAGTTCAGAGGACCCTCACGACAAACCCCAAGAAGAAAACATGCCTGTTCATGATGAAGAGGAGGAAAATACTGAACGGGAACACTCTGTTCCCAGGTCACAAGAGAAAATTCTAGAGGAGGTAGGAGCAGAAACAGCATTTGCTCAGGAAGAAACAGAACCAGTTGAGGTGCATACCCCAGAACAGCCGGAGCAGAGCAGTGAGGAAGAACCCCAAGAGGAAGATTTAGAAACTGGTCATGATCCGGTCCACCATCGACAGACTGCTGTTCCTTCAAATGAAACGATGGAAATTAAGAAGTTGCGGAAAGAACGGACTAAATTGTTAAATACGATAACCCAGCTCAGGCAACAAATTAGGATTATGAAAAAGAACCAGAAGGTAAAGAGGAAAAAGAGGGCCAACAAATGGCCTGCTGTCCAAAACCCTGAGGATCCAGCTGCCGTTCCACATGATGCTGAGGATCGGGAACAAACGGATGTTCGTGTTAAAACAGAAAAGGATGATAAGCAAATTCAGACAGAGGCACCACCCTCAGGGGTAATAAGGGTTCTGAACTCCAAACAACATAACAAAAAAGTTCAGGTAAAACTCCCGGCCTCCACTGACCTATGGAAAAAAGATCCAAAGACAAAATCCTTGCACAAGATGATGAAGCAAGCACAGCAAGAAGCTGAGCAACTTAAAGAGCAAACGGTTCCCCGAGAAAAATATGAAGAGTTGCAGAAGCAACTAAGGGACGTCAGTCAAGCTAAAAGCCAGTCTTTTGAAGGGTGGATGAAGGAACAAGAGGAAGTCGCACAGGTAACTTGTAGACTAGATACTGTTATCAAACAGATGAATGACTTGTGTTCTTTGTACAATAATGTTTTAGCATGTAGGGCCCCTACTAAAAACTATGCTCTGTTTTTATTAGAACGGTATTTACAATTACAAATAAAAGCTGTTAAGGCAGGCACCCCTATACAAATCAACAATGTCAATGATTTTATAGACTGCTGTAAACATTATGGAGTGAAAGTCCAGAGATTGTTGTGTGAACTTTATTTACACGACCTTGTGCTAAGTCAGGAGACTGAATTGAACCCTGGCCCCTCCATTGGCGATATCCAATTCTAAGCATTCATTTCATTCGGGGTTAATCAGATTAAGTGGCTCAAAGCCTATGATACTTTCCAGAGTCAGGAAAATGGCCTAGATTTACGAGTTAGGGCTGAGCCTAGGAACCCAGTACAGTTATGGAAAGCTCATATAAACCATATAAGGACTCCGGGTGTCATTGAAAAATTAGGGCCCATGCATGAGGCACTCATTCGAGAGAGTTTAGAGTATTTCCTTTCCATCAAAGACTTGGCCATTAATGCAGCCAAATTTCGATATCGAATCTCTGATCCACACATCCAGCTCAGAGAACCATTTAAGTATGAGAACTTTGAGTTAGGCGCTGACCGTTTGAATCTCTATGGCCAGAGCATTCTGAAAGCAGGGTCATCTTGGTTAGGGTATAGATTTCGTGCTCCAATTATTTGGCATCCTGCACCTGGATACCAGGCCCTGTATGATATGCCTGAGGGGCAAGCAGGTCAGTTCTTTGACTATTTAATCACTCAACATGGTTGTAGGCCTCCGCATGAGAC
The DNA here is from genome assembly GCA_034641835.2 of Pinus albicaulis. NCBI lineage: Eukaryota > Viridiplantae > Streptophyta > Pinopsida > Pinales > Pinaceae > Pinus > Pinus albicaulis. The sequence continues at coordinate 1,303,042,626 of CM076579.1, forward strand.
TCCTTCTCCAGCATACTCTCTCACTGCATTACATGTCAACTACAATGTTTTCATGAGGACATGAAACAAGGTAAGCAGGGGGGTGTGTGGAGTACTAAAAAGGTATGCTTTTGATCATTATTTCAATGGCTTTTTAGTAGAATTTGTGAACCTTTTGTATCATGAATTTGGAAAGTAATAAGGAACTATAACAAAACATGTGAGAATTGATGTGCATAACTTAGCCACTGATAATGGTTATTTTCTATACAGGAAAAGGAGAAAACGAAGAGTTGCCGCTCCAAAGGAAAGGACAAAGTGGAGATAACTGCTGTCCCTCTGAACGAGAACCGAACGCAAAAAAAGATAAACAGATCAAAGAAAATCGGCTCGGAAAAGAAGGAGAAGACACCAGCTCAGCGCAAAAGAAAAGACAGGATGAAGAGTTAACAGTTTGGCGAATCCCTCAGGATCTTCGATCCTGAGGGATCGCTGCTTTATTTACCTTGTCACTTGGACATCTCCGCCGTCGTCTTTATAAAAAGAGACAGCACTGTTAGCTTAGGGATATGGAGAAATAGAGATGAAGGACACACTTTTATGTAATTTCTGTAAAACATCAGCTTTGATTCTTAAGTTTCGTTGAAGACTGGTTCAATGTATTTGTGACCAATGCATTAATGAAAGTTTGGTGATCATTTCATCTCTGCGACTGAATTAACTTCAAGCGGCGTATCCTTGGAGGCTAAGGGCCCGGCCCCGAAGGACACTTGCTTCTGTACCATTACGACTTTACTTCTGTGTGGTTTGTTTATTATTGTTATTTGATAAATTGATATGCTTTACAAGTTCATATTATATGCTCTGTTCAAGTTTGAATCATTGAGGTTTCTACAGCTAGAATCGTGTGTTAACTCCGCATCAAGTTATTAATCCTTTCAAGAGTTCATTACATGTTCTTACTGTTATATTACAGAGCTTTCATATTAACGTTCGTGTTGTGTGCAGTATTTTTCTATAATTCGTTAATCGATTGTTGCTGTTCCTTTAGTGAGATTTGTGTGAATCGCCTTTAGAGTGACAGAATGTTCTTTGATTGCAAGAGTGTATAGATTGAGTTGGTTATAACCCGCGGGACTTATTTATTCAATTTCTGTTCCATTTTAGAGTTGTTGTTCCATTCCCGAATTGCTGTTAATTCTTTATTTACTTTGCTGTTCTATTTATCTGCATTTGATGTGTTGGTGTGAGAGATGATCTAAGGCTGTAGTGAGCATTGGCAGTCACTGTCTAGCTCCCAGGCTCGTGATCTATGCTCTAGTTCCTTTTCTATCAGTTTCCGAAGGGATGGGTTATCATTGCCGAACCCTTGACTGATAAGTTATTGAGTTTTCTAAGTGTGTGATTTATTTCTTTAAAGTAATTTAATTTCAGTTAAGCATCCGTTTACTCTTGTATTTCTTAAGCACTGTACTACTAGCATTACTCTGACAAATGAGCATCGGATTGAGTCACTCTTTGTAATGACAAAACGCTCTCGGGTTGACATATTAATGTGAGGTAATTAGAGGTGAAAGAGACCCTTTTTATAGCTCCACACACTGCAGCTGTGCTGAAGAGAGCTGAACCAACCAAAAATTGTCAGCAACCAACCATACGCGGTTTTCTGTGCAGGAACTAGCGTATATACGCGACTGTGTTTCAGGAAACCCGCGTATCCACTGCCATCTTTCAAAAATTATGCAGATTTGTTCTTTTGACTGGCAGAGAACACTCCCAGCTTCTGTCTTAGATATTCGAATGCTTCTCTGGGCAGAGGTTTGGTAAAGATATCAGCAACTTGTTCTTTGGAGGGAACATACTCCAACTTCACCTTTTGTTCAAGTACTTGTTCACGTAAGAAATGATACTTGATGGGAATGTGCTTGGTCTTCGAATGCATAACAGGATTCTTTGAGATACTAATGGCACTTGTATTATCACACATAATGGAGATAGGAGTTGCACATTTGATTTGAAAATCTTGCAAAGTTTGCATCATCCATAGGAGTTGAGTGCAACAAGATGCGGCAGCTACATACTCTGCTTCAGCTGTTGATAAGGCAATAGAATTTTGCTTCTTGCTAAACCAAGATACTAACCGAGGTCCCATATAGAATGCACCACCACTAGTGCTTTTTCGGTCATCAACACTTCCAGCCCAATCTGCATCAGTGTAAGCATGAAGAGTAAGATCAGCATTCTTTGGATACCATAGACCAAAGTCTTGAGTTCCTTGTAGATATTTGAAAATTATTTTCACAGCCTGAAGGTGAGACTCTTTTGGATTAGCTTGGAATCGTCCAACAATCCCAACTGCATGCATAATGTAGTCCCTAGTCAGACTTGAATGAGATAAATAGACTTCCTATCAATTGATACATGTCTGGATTTAATTCACTTGTTGGAGAATCATCATGAGAACTGAGATTGCATCAGAGTTATCATTGGAGTGCTACAGGTTTGCATTCTTCCATGCCATACTTCTTGAGAATTTGCTTAGGATATTTTTTCTTGTGATAGGAATATACCATCGTAGATAGGAGCACTTGTAAGCCAGAAAGAAAGTTAGTTCTGATAAAGACATTTTAGGTGTATTTTGTGTGGGAAGCAAATTTCTGACTCATAGATTCTTCGTTACTCCCAAAAATGATATCATCAACATATACAACCACAATCGATAGTTTATCATTTTCAACTTTTGTGTATAAGTTGCTATCAGCAGACCCCTTTGAAAATCCTTGTTGATGAAGATATTTGTCAAGACGATAGTACCAAGCCCTTGGAGCTTGTTTGAGACCATATAGAGCCTTTTTAAGTCTACAAACAAGATTTGCATCATTTCCTAAAATGAATCCTTCTGGTTGTTCTATATATACTTCTTCTTCTAGATCACCATTAAGAAAAGCAGATTTGACATCCATTTGATAAACTTTGATTTGTTGATAACTTGAAAAAGCAAGGAACATTCTGATGGCTTCAAGTCTAGCTACGGGAGAAAAAGTTTCTTCAAAGTCTATACCTTCTTGTTGAGTATACCCTTTGCAAACCAGTCTAGCTTTGTTTCTTACAACATCCCCATTCTCATTTAACTTGTTCTTGAAAATCCATTTAGTTCCAATGACATTTTTATCACGAGGTCTTGGAACCAAATCCCAAGTGTCGTTCTTCTCAATTTGAACAAGTTCTTCATCCATGGCTTGCCTCCAACATTCATATTTGCTAGCTTCATTGACATTGTGTGGTTCAATTGTGGATAGAAGTGCCAAATGATTAGAAGATCCCATAAGAGTTCTCCTTGTTCGTACACCAGATTCCTTGTCACCCAAAATTTGAGATTGAGGATGATTCTTTTGAACATATCTGGATGGAGCTTTTTCAGACAGATCATCTTCAGGTTCTTCATTGGATCCACTGTCTGCATCATTGTTATCTGATGTAGAAGGCCATATGTCACTATCATCTTCATTTGCTGTTTGTTTTTCTTCTTTAGGAGCTGCAGGAGACTCATCAATAACAACATCAATACATTCAACAACCTTTCGAAGCCTTTTATTGTAACATGTGAAAGCTTTGCTTGATGATGAGTAACCAAGAAATATCCCTTCATCTGATCTAGATTCAAACTTGCCAAGCTTTTCATCATTATTTTTGATAAAGCATCTACTTCCAAAAACCTTAAAATGCTTCACAGTGGGAGAATTACCATACCAGAGTTCATATGGAGTTTTGTCACTATTTACCCGAACATGAGCTTTATTGAGAATGTTAACTGCCGTATGTGCTGCTTCACTCCAGAACATGTCAGGAACATCAGAATCATCAAGCATAGCTCTAGCCATTTGAACAATTGTTCTATTCATTCTTTCTGCTACACCATTTTGTTGAGGAGTGCCTGCTACAGAGAACTATCGTTTAATGCCATGTTGTTCACAAAATTCAAAGAATTCATTTGATGAATATTCTCCTCCTCGATCAGATCTAAGACACTTGATTTTTAGATCTGATTCATTTTCCGCCAAAGCTTTGAAGCTCTGAAAATTTTCAAGTGCTTGATCTTTGTGTTTAATGAACCCGATCCAACACATTCTAGAGTAGTCATCAATAAATAAGATATAGTATTCTTCCCCACGTAATGACTTTTTCCTCATAGGTCCACATATATCAGTATGAATGAGTTCAAGAGGATTACTTGATGATCCTTCTTTGGCATTAAATCGTACTCTGGTTTGCTTACCAAATTGACAAGATTTGCATATGGTACTTTCTGGAAGATTGACCTTGGGAAGATCACGAACAACTTGAAGTCTGCTTGCTTTGTTGATTTGAGAGAAACTCAGATGCCCCATCCTTCTATGCCATAGCCAATTTTCTGAAGACTTGCTCAAGTAACATTGATCTATGCCGTTTAGTACATACAGGTTGCTTGGATTTCTTTTTCCTTTTATAATGATTTTACATGTATCAAGATCACGAACCACACATTCTTTGGAACTGAAGACCACTTCTGCTCCTTGATCACACATTTGACTAACACTTAACAGGTTATGCCTTAATCCATCCACATACATGACATCTTTAGCCTTCACCTTTTCTTTTAGAAAAACTGACCCTTTTCCTTTAATTACGGCAGGAGTATCATTTCCAAATGTAACTTTCTTTTCTTTTTCTAGAGCATTATAAGTATGAAGTTTTCTTTTGTCACCTGTCATGTGTCTTGAGCACCCACTATCGATGTACCATTGATTTTCTTCACCTTCTGCAAATAATGCTATCCCACAATTTTCAACCGGCGGTTCTTTCTTCTTCCACACTTTAGAGCTTGAGGGAACATGTTCTTTAGGCTGGATCTTGTTCTTGCATTCAGATTCTTCATGGCCAAAGTTATTGCAATAAGTACATTCAACTTCACTTTGAAGAGGAGAAAAATTGTTATAGGTATTCTTCTTTGGTTCAGTATCCAACCTTTTCTTTCTTGCTTCTCTTGTCATGATGGTTTTATATGCCACACATTGAATAGCTTTATGACCAAAATTGTGACAAGTAAAACATTTCCCATTGAAGTAGAAATTTCTGCGATCATGGAATCTTCTATTTGAGTTTACCTGTTGGTTGTAGTGTCTTTGAAAGCTATCCCTGTTAGTGTTCCTTGAATTGAGATGGTCCTGCTTTCCCTGTAGAGATCCTCTATTCCCTTGCTGAGTGGCTGAATGAAGTAAACCACATGTAACTGCTTTTAGATAGTTTGGTGCTGAAGTTTGAGAAGATTCTCCGGTATATCCCAGACCTGTCTTTATAAGAGGAGAACGTTGTACCTTGATAATCTCATCTAAGGTTTCAGATCCTTTAGCAAATCTAAGATTGAAGGTCTTTGCTTTCTCTACTTCTTTTCTTTGAATTACCACTTCACATTCTAGCTTTTCAATATGTTTCTTTGCTTCTTCAAGCTGCTTTTCAACAGTCTCTTTGATCACCTTTTGTTCTTCTAAGAGAATTTTGCAATCTTCTAAGCGAAGTTTGAGTTGATTATTTTCTTCAAGAAAATCATTTTCCTCTAGAGCATCCATAAACATATCCTTTTCTTCCTTTTGTTCAAAGGCCATGAGAAGTCTAAGATCTTCTTCACAATCTTCCTCACTATTAGATGACCCATCACTATCTTCATTAGTATAGTAACTTTTCTTAGAGCTATATCTGTTCTTATTCCTTCTTACAACTTCTTTTCCTTTATAAGGACATTTTGCAGCATAATGACCAACTTTTCCACATTCAAAACATTTGAAGGGAAGCTTACCTTTGAATCTTCCAGTTCCTAGTTGGAGTTTTCTTACGAAATTTGCTTCTTCTTCATCGGAAATATAGCTAGATTCTTTGACAACTTCCTTTTCCTTTCCTTTTGTAGAAGCCTTAAACGCAGCTTCTCTTACTTGAGAAGGACCTCCTTGTCTCATTTCAAAAGCAGTCAGAGTCCCATGTAATTGAACAATAGTAAGAGTTTGCGGATCTTGCCTTTCTTCAATAGCGGAGACTTTAGAGTCAAATTTTGGAGTCAAGGATCTTAAGAATTTTTCAACCAGAGTAGTATCAGTTTTAGTTTCACCCAAATTTCTCATTCGATTGACAACATCATCTAGACGAAGGAAGAAACTGGCAACACTTTCATCACTATTCATCTTCAAATTTTCATATTCAATTCTAAGAGTTTGGAGTTTTGCATTTTTTACCTTTGTATCTCCTTCATAGCTCAGAATGATTTTGTCCCATATATCTTTTGCTGAATGTAGCTGCATCACTTTAGCAAATTCGGATTCAGACATGCTTCCCAGAAAAACATTTACTGCTTTGGCATTGGTTTCATACTTCTTTCTTTCTGCTGCATCAGTAGGAATACTTGCCGGGTATTGATAACCTTCTTCCACGATTGCCCATACATCTGCACCAAGACTTTGTAGATATGCTTTTGTACGTACCTTCCAGAATATCATATTGCTTCCATTGAATATAGGTGGCTTTATAGACATTATTCCTTCTTGACTTCCCATTGCGACGGATCTCCTTTAAGCGATCAAGCTTCTCCACAAGGACCTCCTCTGATACCAATTGTTGGGAAAAATACTGAGAGGGGGGGGTGAATCAGTATTTACTGCATAATCAAATCTTTTTACTTTTATTCCTTAAAAAAACCCATACGCTACTTTACTTCAGTAAACCAGCGTATATACGCGGATCCCCTTTATGAAACTAGCGTATACACAGAGATTTAGATATGTCATTAAATCTTCACTTAAACCATTCCATCATTTATTCATCAGATATTCAATAAGCAGTAAACAGGTGCAGTAAGAACACAATAAACCATCACACAAAGCATCACACATGAACACCAGGATTTTTAGGTGGAAACCCAAATCGGGAGAAAACCACCGCTGCAGTTGCTCAGCCTTCAATATTTTATTATAGAGAAAACATCTTACAACATATGTGCCGGCGCAGACTTGACCAGCACGCAGGCACCCACCTGCGCTCGTTTACCAGCCTCTCCTGGAAGGGAGCTCCAACCCCCTGACTCGTTTACCAGCCTCTCCTGGAAGGGAGCTACGACCCCCGATCTCGTTTACCAGCCTCACCTGGAAGGGAGCTACAACCCCCTGACTGAAGGCTACAACCCTCAGCACCACCTTGGACCACGTTTCATCAATTTTCACACTGGATCCAACAACTTCAATAGAACACCACTTGGAGGCCACATTTCATCATATTTTCAAACTGGACCCTTTCCATACTTTTAAGAACAGCCATACATCACCAACAGATACTTATCAACACAGATCAGATAGCAGAAACATAGCAGAACAGATCAGATATTTCATACCCTTTGTTTCAGCAAACCCTAGTTTGCATACGCGCTTTCACTTCACTGATGTCGCGTATATACGTGCTTCCGTCCACACAAACCAGCGTATACCTCAGTGTATATTTTATTGCGCATACGCGCTTTCTCTTCGCTGAAGCTGCGTATATACGCGCTTCCTCCGCGGCGAAGTAGCGTACAGATCTTCAATCATTACAGAGCAGCATACTTCATCAGATCAGATATTCAGTTCAGATCTACCCTTTTGCTTCAGACAGATGTTCGCCTAGATGCTCGCCTCATCACAGATCTAAGCCTTCCATAATCAGATCTAGCAAATACAAGAGCAATTCAGATCTAGATCCCCTTTTTCATCATTGGTGCATCATACATTCAGATTTATCATTCAAGTGTAACCCTTTCCATTCAGATATACTTCAGAGAGAAGTATTCATTCAAGCTCAGACATCTTGCACCCACACTCATGATTTGCACAATGAATTTCTTCTCCTTATATAGGTTTACCCTTTTCAATACCATGAGCCCCCTTTTTCAATACCATGGACCAAAACAATACCATAAGCCCAAAACTACCTGGACGGGGTCAATTAGGCGGATCATTACCCAATACAATGGGTTAATACCATGGAGGTTACCCTTGGTTTTGCACTTTTTGAGCGCTTTTGCCCATACGCGACTTGGCACGTTATTTTCTGCGTGCATACGCGACTTCCCTTAGTCCAATCCGCGTATACAAAGAGACATACTCTTTTCATCATATTTTGAGCACATTCTGAATTCCTTTCTTCATTGCCTTCTGTACACACTGTAGAAACATCATATTTTCTTCATCAGGAACATATTCTCTCAAGCTCAACTTCATCAAGTAAGTTGTCATCATCTTTATCAGATGGGTTTCCTTTCAAGGACAACACTCAGCATCAAACATTATATCACATCAGATTTACATCATTTACTAAGACCATCAAGTTAAGCATAACTTCATCAGGTGGATTGCCATCAAGGATAACACATGTCAACAGTTGCATGTCTTCATCTTCATTTAGTGGGTTTCCATCAAGGACAACACTCTGCATCATATTTCCAACAGTGAAATCTACCCATTTTACACTCAATTCGCTACGAAAATGTGTAAAACTGGCTAGTGGATCTTTTTCTTAAATTTGATGACTATGCAAGTGAACCCAAGATGGATTATTGCAGATATGACCCTAATAACAAGACTAATGAAGTGTTTATGACCTATAATAAACATGATTAAGTGAATTTCTCACCAAATGAATGATCTAACCTAATGAGACAAGGTGAAGCTTATGATGACCCTATTCATCAAAAAATTAAAAAATTTATGTGTGATAACACAGTCATTATAGACCGTTTATGTGTTGACACCAAGAAGAGAAGGAGATGGCGAATGCATTCTTCCAGATGTGGAATGTGGAACCATGGAGGTAAAATAATGGTCATTTATTTTCTGTTTTTTATGATGCTTGAATTCACAGGTGTGTTTCACTCAGATGGGCATATTGGAAAATTGGTTTCCAAAAGAGAAGCTTGCATCGCATGCATGTTTATGCAAAGGAGGAACCTAATTCTTAGTGGGAAGGAAAGTTAGATTTCCAAGCACAGAGGGATCACTTTATTACAGAAAAGTGTTACATCAGCTAGCAAGTGCTCGATATATGGGTCAACAACAAAAGGATAACAATGATTGAAAAGGCAAGCCATTTTCAAGGCAAGGCAAGGTGTGTCAATGACTGAAGTGGTTGTCCTAGTGATTTCTCCAAGTAGAATAAAGATGATACAACTTGGAAAATAGAAGAATGTTCAACACTCATGAGATAACCAAATTCTGTGGGTCCAAAATCATGTCAGTGGGAAGGTGTGATCAGAATTTGGATCAAGGGCAAAAATTAGCTCAAAAATGAAAGTGCTCAAAATTGTGCCAAACTAGATTCAAAGTGACCGACTCATCGTAATAAATCCAACATAACTCATTTCATTGAAAACCGAGTTCAGATGAGGAAGTTATGCTTTGTTGATCGTCGTTCAGAGCAGACAAATTTTTATTAAAAAATTGTAGAACAGGTACAGGCTGATGACATGCCAGCCTAGTCAACATTCAAGGAATATTCTTTAGTCTTTAGTCCAATGGGACTATGACAAGTGTCATCTCCAAATTCACTAATGGTTCTTGGGGAAGTTGATTTTTTCTCTTATTTCCTAAGTTTAGAAGGTGCATACATTTTATATTGCAAGGTTGGTTGGTCACATATTTATTTAAACAAAGGTTGGGACTAATTTCCGAAACCATAGTCGAATGGAAAATGAGCACTATATATATATATACAAAACAAAAAACAATAACCAATGTCCGAGAGCCAAATAAATCCGGAGGATAATCGCATCGACAGTTTAGGAGCAGAGGACATAAGGCAACACCAAATAGATTGCGGTTTCCGATTGGCGATAAGGTGGGTCCTACCAATTGCATTGGTATTTTAGGAGCGAACGTGAATGCATTATCAGGTGGCGGATCTGCGATTTTGAGATAGAGATAAGTGACGTGGCGGTAAGGTTATCAGATGCAGAGCTACAATGTGATTCAGAGTTGCGATGCAATATGTCACATCGAGGTATCGTAATCACAAGATGGAGCAGGCAAAAAAAAATGTTTTATGGTGGATCTGTGATCAGTGAAAGCACTATGATCTGATCGGCGAAGATTTAAAACAGTTGTTAAATGTATATATTATCCACTAATCCGTGGTTTAAGCCACATTAACCTACAATTAGCACTAAACATGCTTAGCATTTAAATGAACCATTAACCCACTTATCTCAACTTAAGTGCGTGCTTATCTTAGCGGATGTTTTGGCAGACCTGCCAAGTTGTGAGGCAGCTCCAATTTTAGTGGAGTTAATTGGCCAGATTCTAGATTTAGTAGCAATTTTCAAGGCCTATAGTAAATGAGGCCTATCTTGAGAAATATTCGACCAAATTGGGGTCAGGAAAAGTCATTCTTAGCATTTTGGCATGTTGGAAATCCATTGGAACATGTTTCAGAGGTAGATGAGCCTTTTGCGATGGTTTTTTCCCACTTGAAGATAATATATTCCCAGGGCCACCAAGAGAGGAAGCCATGCTTAAAGGACCTGTAGACCGAATGAAGAACTAGAAAAGGCTACTCAGGGGTTTATGGATGCTTTGAATCCATTGGTAACTTCTATTTTATATTTAGAGCACATATTCAAGTTCAAATTGCAAGTTGAACTATGAGGGTGTATGGATCATTCAGATATTGAGTCTGTTCTTGGGGGATTTTGAGATGGAGATGACCTTGCAGGGATCTTCCAACCTTCATATGTTTGCAGCAACAAACTTTGCAGCAGTGTTGTAGCATTTTTATTGTCTTTTCTCTTTATGTATTTTAGAGAAAAATACTGTTGATGTACTTACAGTTATTGAAGTACAAATTTGAAGCTCTTTCATATTTGAGTAAGGGATCTTGGTAAGATGCTCATGTGTTGTTGACAGTAAGTGTATGGTAAAGTGACTGTGCAGGATTTTTTTCTTTTTAGGAGAAACTTACCATTTAATATTAGCACATTGATGTACTCATCATTTTTATTTTGGAGCATAATAACAATGAATCATGCCTTAGAGCTGATTCAAGGAGATGTAACCCAGGCGGGGTGAACTCCTTCATCAAATGGCTTGTGTTTTTATGTATGATGTATTTTCCTTTAATTTTTTTAATGGTTTCATGTCTATAACCTACTCATGGAATTACATGAAAGACACCAAAAATAAATCCATGTGATAATCTGAAAGCTCAGTAAAAATTCCTATGCACATAAGAAACACATTTTTTAATACTGATGAGGGAGCTTGCATAGCATTAACAAGTTTTCCCACATTTAGATGAACTTAGAAGATTCAAATGATCACATGATTTCAACCCTGACAAACATTCTTCCACAGTGAAGCAACATTGTAGTGAATACCCATATAAAGAAGGCACCCTCACACTCATTATTGCTTCCTTTGCGAAAGAAATATTATCTTTTTTTGAAATGCATGGGAAATCACCTTCTTTGAAATACCAAGAGGGACCAACCTCTCCTCTAGTTTCTTTTCTTGGCCAATGTTTCTTTTTAGTTTTTGAAGAAATAAATCTCTTCTAACAACCAATTGTCATTTTATTTCGATGATAGGTGCCTCCATAAAGAAGATGAAGCATTTTTAAATATATACATGGGAACTATTAAGTGTAAAATATTAATATGCTCCCAATATGAGAGCTCATAAAAGACAATTTTCCTTTTCATCCCAATGGGAAATTTTTCAACATAGGTGTTGAATAATTTTGGATCATGGAACATAGGTTCCCCATTTGAATCAAACATTTTTTGAAAATTCCTTCTCCTTCTCTCTCTCATATGCTCTAGTCCATTCAACTAGTGTCATTTATATTGCAAGCCTTTGGGTCTCTTTGGTTTACCATTAAAAGTGGACATTGCTTTTCTATAAGGGTGTTCTTTTGGGAGGAATACCTTGGGGAAGTCATACACTAGCTTTTGTAGGTGGTCATACAATCTAGCTTTTAAAGAAGGTCCACAACATTTACATACATGATACCCTTTTGTTACAAGACTTGCAAAATTATTGTATACAGGTCAACACATTAGCAACCAAGAATATCAAAACAACTGCAACAAATTAAATTAATATGAAAAAAGTATTTTTACGTATATAAACCAATCAATAAAAATTTTTATTTCCTAGTGCAAAATCCTAAGCCTCGATAATCATGTATGGTGTAAGCACATATTCCTTACAACATAAAACTCCTCTCTATTGAAATGGGTATTGATACATCGTACACATGTATCCCTTCCCATAATTCCTTCAATTCATCCAGCAATGGTTGTAAGTATACATCCATATTCTTCATTTTTCTTCTACCAAAGATCATGACAGTCAACCTAAGATGTTCATTCTTCATGGACAACCACGGGGGATATTTTTATTGCTCACTACTACACACCAAACATAATAGTTGGTGTTTTTGAGGGAATACGGGTTAACGACATCCATGGCTATGCTGAATCGTACACTTCGTACTTCATCCTTGAATTTTTCTGGCCATGTATCCTCTATATGCTTCATGGTTATTGAATCTGTTGGGATTCGCATAACTCTTGATGCACTTCTATTTGAGGCATGTCATCCCTACATAGCTAATTCTTTTCAACGAAAGAGCCTTTTAATCCTTGGGATTATAGGCATGTGCCTCAATATATTATGAGGAGGACCATGTGGTTTACCCATTTTTTTTTAATTATGGTACCTTTCATTCCCACAATCTCTTTGTTTGCATATTCTCCTCTATATATAATACAATCATTCGAACATGCATGATATGATATGTACTCAACACCCAACATTTTGAGATTTTTCTTTGCCTCTTCGCAACTACTGGGAAAGACATTATCACTCGAAATAACCTTATTTTTGAATAACCTATAGTTGGTGGGAAATATAATTGTACAATGTCAATATTTAAAGTTCATAAAGTCGACCATTTTTAATGTTGATTGTGTGATAATATTTCTCAAAATATAAGGGACTTGATCGATCATGCAGGTTAATACCTCAATATTTACAAGAAACATGTATTCAACATGCCAAAATTTACTTTCAAGTGTACAACAACATCATTTTCCCAAGTTGAGTATACTTTGACTTGCTTCCGGGTCCAAAGAGAGGGGTGGTGGAAGCATATTTCATGATTTTGAATATGGTATCAGTGATATTAGCATCATCCCCTAGCTCATCATTTTGGAATGCATCTAAGAAAATTTCCTTCATGGTAGTCATATCTTGTAATTAATCATCCATACCAACCTATATTGGATTGCCTCCATTTCCAACTTGTGATGAAGAACTATTATAGCTATAGTCATTCCTAATTGTTGAATTTGGACGTAGTGGGAAATTAATAGGTGGTTGATTCAACCATTCTTTGTATGCTTCCTCTTCGAGTCTTGCTCTTAATGCAACCTTCTCTTTATTTGACGTTGTAGTGGGGTGCACTGGAAGATGGTAGGTGGGTTTCTCATCATCACTAGAATCCTAATTTCAAAAAAAATGAATGTCATTAGTACAATATCAATGATATTAGTAAGCACGTCCATGCAATTTGTTTGTTGAAATTATATTATACCAAATAATTATTTCCATCATTGATGTAGAATTGTGGCTGGAAGATGCCATGTTCCAATTGGCAGGGTGAAGAGTTTGTCCATTTTGATCTACCAACTGCTCACGATATGTTGCTCCTCATAAGAGATTCCAACGTTTTTGAAATGGATGAATATTTTCTACATCTAAACTCGATTCTGAATCAGGAGCCTGCAAATTTGGATACCTTTTTATCCAAATTGACACGGATTAAAAATAAATAAATTCAATTAGATAATCAAAATATAAATAAAATATGAACTTACTAGAGATGGAAAGGGGGAATTCCGTGAAGGATTTTGATCATCAATATGGAACGAGCTAGAATTTGAATAATTGGTCATTTGATATTATTGAGAATTTATCCCTGCATTTGAGAAAACTCAGAAATAAAATTGTGTGCATATCTAAAATTAATTTTGAGAACCATATAACCATAATCTAAATTTCAATATAGTTTTCAAACCATTTTTCAACAATAAGGCAACATTAAGCGGAAAATGTATACTATGAACTACTTTAATTCATGTGGATTCGTCCTAAAGGGTAATTTGATATTAATATCTCATTTTAAGCGAAAATACAATCTTATATAGCTTTTAAACCCTACTAGTGCACTTATAAGAACAAATCACACTGATGTGTTTAAATCATAACAACACTGGGGAGTTCAAATAATACCCACACTGGTTTCCGACATTCTGAAAAATGTGAACTGTGTTATCATATCAGTGCTTTTGTACAAAACGACAACGTTGCGTATAAATAAAAGAAGCACCCATACGAACATGTTCCAGAATTTTGATAATAAAAATGAATTCTACCATCTTGGTCCTCTTATAACAATTACGACATCGATTCATTTAAATACAAATTGCACCATTGCGTTAAAATGTAAATCACAATGTTTCGGTAGTTTAGAGGTTAAATAATAATAAATTATTGTATCATGTCAGTGCGTTGAAAAAATTTGGCGCCCCAACAATGTCGATGCATTTTTCTTATAAACACACTGGTGTTATTTAATGTAGAATGCACTGATGTTCAGATAAAGTGAAAAAAAGGTGATTTTTTTTTTTTTTTAATTAAAAAATGAGCCACAATTGATTTTTCAAATTCTAATTTCATAAAGTCTTTTAAATAGTAAAAATTTATTCACTATTTCATTATTTTTCCCAAAATTTCAAAGGAGTGATTTGCACGAGAGACATAACAAGAGCACTATGCAGTAGAAAAATACTTTAGAGCAACAAAACCATTCAGAAGATCATAATATTAAAGGTATGGTGATTATTTACACAAAACCCTGTATAGTAAAAATTTTAAATTTTATTGTTTATTTTACTAATAATTTTTTTTACAATTTCTGTTAGGGTTTAATTAAAAGAGAGATCATTTTCAAGAGAGACATATTTGGAGCACTATGGAGAAAAAAATATTTTTGAACCACAGAAAGATAAAAATTTGAAAGGTATGGTGATTCACTCAAAACCCTGTATAGCAAAAATTTTAAATTTTACAGTTAAAAAAATTTACAATTTCTGTTGGATTTTTTCTTTTGGTCAAGCTATCTGTGATCCTCTGGACTTGACCAATGGCTTAAAAATATGTGACCCATGAGCATCTAATCCTTAAAATTCACCTACGGATCGCACCCGACCTAGGCCACACCAACCCTTAGTTGAATAGATTTTTTAGCATGTATCCTCTGACTAGCACAAGGCACAACAACCCCCCGTGAGGTTTGATCCTGGGTCACCTTGTTGATGGGCCCATCCTCAACCGGTTGTGCTGCGGGACTTGACACAATTTTTGTTAGATTTATTCACAATTCAGAAGAAATGAAAAGAAAAATAAAAATATTGTAAAATAAGAAATTTACTCTTGAATTTACTAGTAAATTTTGTTACGATCTATGTTCCTATTTAAATTTAATTAAAATTCAAGAAAAAAACTAAAAATTTCAATACTTACCTTAAACCCTTGTTTTTTCTTTCTTATGTGACTGCAAAATTTCACTTTAGGGTTTAATTCCCTCTACCACTTCACAATTAGGGTTTTTTTTAGGAATTTTAGATTTAATGGGATTGTGTACTTACTATATATAAGGTGTTTAACAAGTAAAGTAGTGGGATCACTTATTGAATTGATCCAAACCTTTTCCGCCCTGTTTGCTTTTTTTTTAATTACATATGTTTCGCGGTACGCTAATGTAGTATAACACATCAATGTGCCATGTGTAATACAACGCACCAATGTATTATAGCATTGTTGGTTCTATCCAATTTGTTCACCGGTGCTCCTGGTGTAATATAGTGCATCTGCGTGCCTCTTCCAAATAACATTGTTAAATTCATTGCAATGTCTTTATCATTTTTTTTCCAAAGAAAAAATCGAACCTTCTATTGAGAGAATAAAAACTTATAGAGTATATGCCTATTGGCATTCCTAGAACTATATAATATTGTCTCCCCTGTACAAGGGATAGAATAAATATAGCGCTGTCATGTGATGGTGCGAAAAAATAACGAGTTTCCGACCACCCCACAAAGCACTGTTGTGCACATGCAAAAAGCATCAAAATAACCATAACCATCCTCATTTTTCCTGGGTCTCCTCTTTTTTGAGGAAAATAGCCCAAACAGGAGCAAAGATATGTTTTAGTTGTGTTATCAAAGTTTTTCCCAGTTCATATATAAAGGGGAATGAAATTTTTCATGATAGAAAACAAACTAGACACCAGCGTTCTAGGCCTCCATAGAAACAGAAAACAGCTCAGTCAAAAACTTTTAAACAATATGATGGAAAATTAGTACTGATAGATCTGAAAAAAATGCTAATAAGACTGATATCTACAGAAACTAACATAAAACTAGAACACTGGAGGAATAACAGGAGAAATGTAGGTAGATCTATGTCCCTATAGCTGCAAAAGGAGATCAGGTAGGCATTACTGGGAAAATGGCGACTTATCCGAAAGGTGGATCAAGTCCCCATCAGTTTCTTTTATGGCCTAGCCTCCCAGAGCTTGTTGTACACCATCTTTATAAAGTGAGTCTGTTTCCATATTTCACTCCCTATATATATGACATACAGATAATTCATCAAAATAACGTTTTAAAGATAAAACTTCTTCTAAAAGAGGCAACAGCATAAAGTTTTGACATCTAAATTCTACATTGAAGCATTTGATAACATTCAGAGAGTCACCAAAAATCTGGGCCTTTCTTAGTCTAAGGTGAATAAGCCAGCAAAGGAGATGTTTGAGCGAGAGCAGTTCTGCATAGTTATTGGATCCAATTCCTAGGCCAATTGAGGTAGAGAGAGTCTTTCCAGAAGTGAGATGGATAGAGATTCCAGCTCCGTAGAGATTTTGGGGATCCGAGGCCCCATCAAAATATTCCCAGGGAATGTCTCCTCTAATGTCTTCTATCCTGACTTCTCTAACTGTCTTGGAAGGGTTGGAAAGAGGGATGTTCTCAAAAATAGATACCCCTTCAACAACTATGATCTCAATGGGAGTGGAGGAGTCCCTGAAGGTAACCCTGTTCTGAGCGATCCATGTGCCCCATGATACTATCAATGGAATATTTCTGATTCTGTCATCCATGGCATTGTTACACCAAGAATGCCAAGTATCATGGAAAGTATGAACTCCCTAGATAAGATTAATGTTTAACAAATGCAAATTTTCCTTCCACATCTGAAGATTGCATGGAAAATTTTAGAAACATATGAAGGATGGTTTCCTCATTCCTCTTATAGAATGGGCACCATCCAGGGCCGATCTTACTCCTTTTCTGAAGAATATCCCAATTTGAGACTTTATTTTCGAGGATGCAACAAAATAAAATTCTAGATTTTGTTGGTGCCTTAAGTTTCCATAGAGCCTTAGACCACCAGTCCAGATCATTCCATCATTTTTGAGACATCATCCAATTATAGCCAAATTTAGGATCTTATTTCCCCAAAGGGGAGTGTACCTAGCTCAATGAGTCTGGACAATCATTCAATCTGACATTTGATCTATGAAGTTTTGATATGAAGCCCCTCCATTCCTCCATCCATTGCTCATCAATTTAGAGATCTGCTCCTAATTTCTAGGCCTATCCCCAAATTGCAGAGTGGCCCTCGAGGCCTACCTGAATGAGGTAGTTGATCCTTATTGCAGATAAATGCTCAATTAGGCCCCTAAAGAGAGAAAAGGACCTGTTGCATCCCACCCAAGGACCTGGCCGATTCTTAGTGATTCTCCATTCCCCATAAACCACGCCAAACCTTTTTTGATGATATAGATGGATTCGACCGTGGCTTTCCATACCACCGATGCTTGTAGATGTTTATTTTGTGCCATTCTAAGCCAATATTCTAGTTGGTTTGGATCGATATACTTCCTCTTGACAACCATAGTCAAAATATTTTCCTTAGTGAGTATTCACCAGCCCAACTTAGCCACTAGGGAAGCTGCAAAATCATTGATATCCTTGATGCCCCAAACCCCCCACCCCCCCCCCCCCAATTCCCTTGGTCTAGCCACTTTATTCCTTGCCACCCAAGGGAGTACTGACTCCTTTGACCCTACCCATAGGAATCTACTGCACAGGCACTTGATTTTTGATAGGATTCCTTTAGGCACCCAAGTTAAAGTATCCTAGTAAACAGGGATGGCTAGGAGTACTTATTTAATCAACACTAAATGACCTACCCGGGACAACCACTTGAAACTCCAATGTTTAATTCTGTTTTCAATTTTAGCCACTAGCTAGTGCCAATCAGTGGTTCGGTATGTATCTGGATTGAGAAAGAACTCCATATATTTAAATCTGTCTGATAATTACGTTGCTTCATAAGGGATATATTATGATATCCTACCAACCTCCATCTCAGAAAGGCCTTCTTAGGTGATCGAGGAATTTTGTGCATTGATGCATAGCCCTGTAGCTTAAGGAAAAGTTCTAAAATGTCTTTGAGCTGCCTTATTTATGTCCAGGTACTCGATATAAACAGGAGTATACCGTCCACAAAAAGAATATGGGTGATACTTGATTAACAACAACCTTGATCCCTTTGATATCCCCTCTCCTTCTAGCTTCCAAGATCATTTGGCTAAGGCCCTCCATAGCCAAGCGAAAAAGGAGTGGTGAGAGTGGAAAACCCTGACACAGACCTCTCTGGCTCTGAAAGAAAGAGGTTGATGCCCCGTTGATTAGATGCACCCCATCACCCAATTGATGAAATAAATTCCTAACCCCAAGTGGGTTAAGAGAAACTGAAGATAGAGCCAGCTTATACGGTCATAAGCCTTAGAGAGGTTAATTTTAACAATAACACTTTTCTTCCCACTCTTCTTAAGACTATAAAGATTCTCTTAAGCCACACATACTGCTTCATGAATTTGTCTTCCATCCAAGAACTTGAACTACTATTTAGATATATTCCTTGAGAGTATGGGTTTGAGCCGAACAACTATCACTTTTGCTATAATTTTTTAAATACAATTGCAAAGTGATATTGGACGAAAGTCATAAAATGATTTTGGATCATCCTTCTTCAGGATGAGGGCTACAAAATTTGAATTGAAAGGCTGATGAATCAATCCTTTGAGCTGAGATTCTTCAACCACCTCTATCAGTTCCTCCCATAATGACTCAAAAAAATGTTGGAAAAAAATTCCACCATATCCATCCATCTGGCCTCAGGCGTTTGTCTTTCTGCATATCCTTGAGAATTCCTTCCACCTCCCCTTTTGTGATGGGCATCATGATATTCTCATTTTCATCCTCTTCCACATAGTGGGGAAAAAAGCGAGCCACTGTGATCACTTTCGAAATATATTCTTCAGTTGGGGCTTTGGAAAGGGACTTGAAATGGTTGATCCCCACCTTAGCAAGTTCGTCGAAAGATTTAGTAGTTTGACCATCCTCTGTCTGCATCCCCCAAATGGTATTGATATTTTTCCTACCCTTTGCATAATTTTGGAAGAATTTTGTATTTTCGTCCCCTGTTGACAGCCAAGTGGCTCTACTCTTTAAATTCCACTGTTCTTCTCTATCCTTCAATATTTTCCTACAAGAGTCTTCCAGGGATTTAATTCTATCCCTTTTTTCGATATTTTCATATCTTTCATCACCTTGTGACTCCAGATGATCTAATTCCATTCCTATTCGATGGAGAGATTCATCCTCTTCCTATTTCTTCTTATTTTTCCACTCCACCATAGCCTTCTTCATCAGTTCGAGTTTCATCATAAACGATGAGCCTTTATCCCCCTCCAAATTTGCCTCGTCCGCCTTCCAAGTGGAGTGAAATAACTCATTGAAGGACTCATCTTTTAGCCAATATGAATTAAATTTGAAAGGGGCAACCGGCTTTTGTTTGATTTTGTGAGCTCCAAAAGAATTGGCATATGGTCTGAATCGCCCACTTCCCTAATCCAGTGCATAAAGATTGAGATTTTTCCCACCAGGCCGTCCTCTTTGAGGAGGAAATGGTCCAGACTCTTAGCAATCCTATCACCCCCAACTCTCTTGTTCCTCCAAGTCAGCCTAGGATTGATAGGATCGACATCCACACATCCCAAGGAGGTCAGCTTATGAAGGAAGAAATCTATCAGTGGATCTGCCAGGGCATTAGGACCCTATGCTTCTGATAACCCCAAGGAGAAATTGAGTTCCCCCCTGACTACCAGGTTTGAGCTCCTCATCATAGATTTTGAGAAAAGGGAGTTTCAAGAGGGGACTCCATCCGTGCAGGGTCCATATACATTTAGAATTAAGAAGATCAAACATAGGTCGATTGAGTAAACCTCTAGCCTGATAGCTTGATCCATACCCCATGAATTCAAAACCTTCAGTCTCCCATCTCTACAACCCATTTCTAGACCTCCAGACTGCCCTTTTGCATCCAGGGTGAAGAAGGACCAACCCGGGAAAAGTTTATAGAGGGTTCTCTTAATGTCATCACTGAGCCCTAGAGTTTCTTGGAGCATGAGAACGCCAGGAGAATATGATTTAACTAACTCCCTTAATGCTAGATTTTTGGAGTTGCTAGCTAGCCCACAACAATTAAGGGAGTGTAAAATCATCAGAGACCAAGGGAGGGGGTTTGCACTACTCTAATAACCCCTGAGAGGGAACATTGTTTTCCATCAGCAATGTTCATGCTCACTCTCAACTAGGCTTTTGAGAGGTTTGACTTTCTTCCCTTGGACTTTCGAGGACATACGACAATGGGAAGGGGGCCCAATCCCCCCACCGCTTCCCAAGGGGGGGATTATTCTCTCTAGGCCTGAGGTTATAGTGCATTAATCCAGAGGATGGGTGAAGGGGAGGGGGATCCAGAGGGGAAAAGGGGACCGGGGCAGATAGATTAAGATCAAGAATAGCAGTAATGATACTATCTAGAGCTTTAGCCATAGATTCAAAGTGAAAATTAGAAGAAATATCAGGCTTGGAAGGACTAGGTGCATACAACACACAACAAGAAGAATTTAAATCAGAAAGAAAAGAGGGATTAGAGTCCAAAGTCGTACCCTCAGGAATAGGGGCCAGGGTGACTTCTCCTAAATTCTCGACATGAGGAGGTTTGGCTCTTTCAGCCCTTGGAGATGATGTTAAGGAGGCTGGATCTTCTTGGATATCATGAGTCCCCCCTTGTGTTTGCTGCATTGTTCCACCTTCTACCCCTTCCATAGCCACCACTCCATCCTCAGAAATGATCTTGTTCTCAGTGACCTTTGCTGCTACAAACTCCTTTTTCTGTTTCCTTCTATGTCTGTAACCCAGTGGACATTCCTTGGAAAAATATCTATAAACGTGACATCGATGGCATCTAAATGGCAGGTTATCTTAATTGATCATCTGAGTAAACGTGAGGTCCTTATACATTAGATTTATCTCTTCATCCAACCCTTATTTTGGGTTTACAGATACAAGAATCCAAGCCGAGCTTTTATCCATGGACTGCTGAAAAGAGGAGTAAACCTCTAGGAATTTCCCTAAAGAGTTTCCAATTTCCCAAAACACAGATTCTGTCCAAAACGGGAACGAAAACCCGGGGATTTTAACCCAAACTAGAGATTCCTCTATATTTTCCCTTTGCACA
The DNA here is from genome assembly GCA_034641835.2 of Pinus albicaulis. NCBI lineage: Eukaryota > Viridiplantae > Streptophyta > Pinopsida > Pinales > Pinaceae > Pinus > Pinus albicaulis. The sequence continues at coordinate 1,303,064,366 of CM076579.1, forward strand.
TCGAATAAGGGGTTCCATTTTTTGAACATAATGGGTTGCTTCCCCAAACTCCAATTCTAGCTGAGAACCCATTCCAATGCTTCCTTCTTGTTGAATTTGATCATGGACCAGCCATGTGCCAGTAAAGTTACTTCAACTTGTCTCTCCAGTCCACCTTCCCAGGCATTAGATGTCCATTCTTTGATATAGTTAGCCGAGTATTTCTTTCCCTTTACTCTGCCAACAAGTATGGTATCAATTGCTTCCATGATTTATTCTATCTGTAAATCCACCCCAAAAACTAGATTCTGAGGGGTTTCTTAGCTTAATCTTATTTCTTTGACCTCTTGAAGTCTTGTTTCCTTCTCCTACAATGTTCCCCTACGCTTTGAGAGGAGCTTTGAGTCTTTCTGACTCGGACGACCAAGTCTGACCAAGCTCCAAACTTGGAGAGGCCAAGCCACTCATGGTTTTGTCACCCGAAAAAACCCTTCCTCTTAAAATTGACATCAAATCCTCTTCTCTTCTTGCGCCCAATTACTTCCTTTTCCCTATGACAAGCCCTGATAAGAATGAGACTCTGGTTATCGTATCTCTATGGTTCCCAGAAAACCCTAAACCTTGAATGTAGCTCTGATCCTACCCCTGCTGAGAAACCCTAGCTTCCCCTTCCACAATCTGAGGATGAAAACTCGCCCTCTGAACCCTATCCTGCACAAAAGATAGAGAGAAACAAGTACCTGCCAAATCCACATCCGACCCCTTTACTAGCTCTTGGGTTCTTAATGACTTAACCAAAAAAGACTTCAAACCAACATTCTTAGGAAACCCACATCTTGCCACTATATCCTCTGAGCCTCCTGAGAACCTAGTTTTGAACCACAGGAGGTGAAAGAACTTACTTGTGATAAATTCGGGTCTTCTGTTGCCATATGTGAAAAAAGGGGGGGTTTGTTAAGCTGCCCTCTCTGTCTTCTTACTGATGGCCAATCTCCTAGATTTGGGCTTTTATACAGTTGGTCATCCTATAGACCAAGGACCTTCTCCTTCTTCTAAACCTCGCCCGTGCCTCGAGGGTTTACTCCTGAAACCTTGGATGGGTGAATATACCGCTCAATGGTTTTCTCTGAAACATCATACCCCCAAACCGTTAAGATATCACCAGGATCGGGGGTCAAGATCCACCATTTCCCATTCATTGACCATGGTTATCTACACAGAAAAAAGGAGTAAAAACCAAATGGTGGAGGGTTACATAGAATGGGAATGAAGGTGCGGGTTGTAAGCTCCAAGAGGCAGTGAATGTTGAATAATCTGAAACCCTTGTCACCATCCTTCCGTTACCCTAACACTGCCACGCTGAGAGGGCTCCCAGATCAAGGTCTACCGTGTGTAGGGTCGCACAGCCACACGTGTCCTTCATACTCTGGCGCATTATAAAGGCATGATAGGCTTAGCGCCTACCAGAAGCTAGGGAACCGTGACCAGTAGGGTCTGAGCACGCCTTGAACCGCCATTTTTAGGGTTTCATACCTCCATTCTTCCTCTTTCCGTTGCGGTCCTTTGTCTACCAGCTGTCTTTATCATTACAACTCGCATCGTCATAATTTAAAAATAATTTTCGCTAACGGTGTTCAACAATTAAATGTTTGGTGTGTTTAATGGCATAAATGAACTGGTGTGTTTATTCAAATAAAAACACTGGTTACCAAAGCTCTTTTTAGATGAGAATTATTTTATTTATATATAAAATATATTTAATGGCTTTTGTATTAAATGGTACAGGTTGTATATTTATAAAAAAATGTGTGAGAATGTGTCAAGTAACAAAAATTAATATGTTTGAACCATACGTAAGTTTAAATAATATGTATTGGTGAGTGTGTGTCATGCAGAGCCACAAAATGAAGAAGGTCAATAACATTATTTCTAATCTAAGTGCAAAAGAATGTAAAATTCTTATAGAAAATTTGTAGAAGGATGAATGAGGTGAACGACAAAATAATATTCAATATGAGTAATTTTTTTTTTTAAATTTTCATTAATAATATACTTAATAATATTAAATAACATGTTTCAAACAATATATTAATTAATATTTGTTTAATGTTCTACAAGGAGCAACTATGAAGGAAAATATCAATGTCATTCCAAGAAAAGAAAATTAATAAAACATGTAAATGACAATGAATTGGTCCTTAGCTCATCTGAAATGGTGTTGGAGGTTAATGAAAGGGGGAAAATGAGGAATCTAGTGGAATGGACGTATAGACATAATTTTCACTTACAATACAAAAATCAATCCATTGATTCCAAGAACCTAATTATATCTAAACTATACGAAGCATTTCCAGAAAAATGGTCAGTGAGACATGTTATACTTGCAATAACAAAAACATACAACAGCAAAAAATAATCATTTGAAATGTAATATTCCTAATTAAAATGAATTTCTAGAATTACATTTATATATTACTACAAGTCATTCATTTATTATTTCAATTTTGTTATATTTAGTTTTCATATATCAATATAGAAATAATTTATTACTTTTTTCAAGAAGATTATGAAAATCCTAAATGATCAATGAGCGGATATGTGAAACATGCCACTAGGAATGCCCAAAAAAATGTACAAGGAGATGGTCAAAGAAATGGACATAATTGCATCACAGGAGGATCCATCTCAATAACAATGTGCTTCAAACGTATGTAATAATGATTAAATTTTTACATATAAAAAATAATTTAGCATTAAATATTAATTTTCAAGTATTTTCTTGCAAAAAAGAAAACAAAATGGAATTGATTCAACGCATACAACATTACGACAAGGAAGACAAGGGTTGATATAAACTTTTGTGAGTAATTGTTAATATTTCCTTATAACAACTCAAGGTTTCATTTTTGTATATTTTAAGTTGTTTTACAACAACCATCCTTGAATGTATTCAAATAGGTGCTAACAAAAAAATAAGAGCCATTGGAAGAATTAATTGACATTGGGATAAATATGGGTTGTGAGTATATGTTGGCATATCAAAACTTAATTTTGGAATTTGTAAGTATTTGTGTTGTTTTACATCTCTGAATTTATAATTAATAGAAAAAAAATCCTTTCTATTAAATCTATGATTTATAATGGGGTTTAAAACATGCAAGAAACAAAGTATGGAACTACGCCAACAGAAAACTTGTAACAACAAGGAATGAGACTTGGTTTTGAAACCATGTGTACATTTTATGAGTCACTTCTTGCTATGCTACATTGTGATTTGATTTACATTGATGTATAGTATTTATTTCAATTTTCATTATTCTCACCAATGTAGATACACTCATTACACTTTATTTTTATGTTTGTAGATGGAACAAGTTCAAGAAGATGAAAAAAAAATGTAATCAACAAAACATTCGTCAAAATAACCCAAGTCATGGAAATAACTCGAGAAATGACAATAGTTTCAGGGAAGAATGATGATAAATTTGGATATCAATGCAACCTATTGTATTTTTCGAAATAATTGCCTAGGAAAATCAAATATTTTGTTTAATGTAATTGCCATAGTGTCCCAATTGAAAGAAAAGGGGTTACCAATAACAATCCCATTTTTCATGATAAAGAGCCTCTTATTGATATATGATAAGACAAATTTTAATTTATTCTATTTTTTTATTGAATGTTGTTATGAAATGTTACACCACTGATTAAATATATGGATGATTAAATATTATAAAAAAGAGATGAAAATTTTTATCATATAATGAATAAATCCAAACATCATATACAAATGCAACAATAAAATTTTAATTTATATAAATATTTTTATAATATATATGTTGATTTTTCAATGAATAAATAAATTTTAAAAATTACAATAATTTCACTGTCATAGATTGATGCTTCCAAAAAGGAGAAAAACTCATACAAAAATCTAGTGCATCCATAACATAACATGCACTGATGCATTATGTTATCTAAAAGCGTCACGACGACATGTTTTTTGCATGATCGGTGCCTTTTCAGAAAATTATAGCACTAGGGAGTTTAGTTCTTGAAGCATCGATATTGTTTTCAATTAACGCCCCGGTGCATTGTAATTCTTAACACACTATTGCTTTCATATAACTAACACCGTGGTCCTACAAAATATTATTTCTAGCCCTGGTGCATTATTGAAATTAGCAACACTGGTCCTTTTATATCCTCAGCACATCGGTTTGTTTATTCAAAAAATATGCTTCAGTGTTTCAAGTTTAAATAAAAGCATCAGGTTTGCAATATTTTCTTGCATTCTCTGGTGTCGTTCCTTAAAAGAACACCTGGGACATTTTTTGATATATATTTACCGAGGTAGTACACATTTCAGGCATTGGTGTTATTTGCATTCAACGCATCAGTGCTTTTAGTTATGTATGCAACCCTTATGCTTTTGTTACATGTAGCACACATGTGCTACTTGTTCCATGAAGGACACCGCAAAAAAAAAATATGCTAAAACATTTTCCCACCCAGATTTTTCCAGTTGTGATGAAGTTTCGTTATCATCTCTGCTAAAACATCTGCTATCATAAATGGATGTTTTAGCGGATGTTTTTTTGACAAATTTTCCCAATTTTATAACACTAAAAATCTTTTTTATAACCTCCACTAGAGGTTAATTTCCTTGTAGTGACCACTCGATCATGCAACCTTTGATTTATGTCTTTGAGGTATTTTATCAAATAATTTGTATGTAAATTATAACAAAATACCTTTAACACATCTCTTCAAATTATTTGCATTGAAAATAGGCATATATCAGCTACATAGGTATTATAATACACTAGTACTAACATGCAATAATACTATCCCCATCAATAAAACAAAATTTTCATTGGGGAATTTCAGCAAACATTTTGTATGCAATGAATCATTAAACCATTTAGGCATTTATTCAAACACTTTGCATGAAAAATAATTTAGCAAGTTCAATAGGGCATATCTCCTTAATATTAACATTCCAAATTTTGAAAATTGAATCGAATGATAAATGGGATTTCCCACCACTATAGTCAAATTTTCAGCCTCTGGAACCTCCTATACGAAAAGCTATAGAAAATATTCCAACATGACTTGCTTGATGCATGAATTTAGGAGCATCTATGAAGATCAATTTCCTCTGATCATATCTCCTAAAATACCATGACCCAATATCTTAAATTTGGATCAAATGATCAGAAGGATTTTCCCTCACTAATGTCCAAGTTTCAACTTCTAGAACCTCCTAGAAGAAAAGCTATAGCAAAAATTCCAAAATGACTTATTTAAAAATGCATTTAGGAAGCCCAACTTCCTATGATCATATTTCCTAAAAAAATTCAACCCGAGATTTTAAAATTGGTTTAGAGGATCAACAAGATTTCCTCTCATTATGGTCAAAATTTTAGCTTCTAGAACCTCCCAGAAGAAAAGTTATAGCAGAAATTCCAACATAACCTGTTTAAATAAGAAACTAGGAAGACCATTTTCCTCAATCAATGTTGTTACAAAGTTTAATAGATATAAAAATCTACAACCAAATAGTATAATGGATAAAACCATGATAAATTTTCTGAATGGTAAATGCATGTACATATAAACTTGTTGAAAAGAGAAAATGAATAATCATGCATAAGGGATACTTATCTTGAGTCAAATATTTTGCAATCTGGAACTGAAGAAAGGTGAGCCACTCTCTCACCCAACCATAGGCTCATCTGTGTTGTATTATTTCTCATAATTGGCCAACCCCGAGTTAAATCCTTATACCTTGATGAAAAAACTAAACTAAGGGATTTAACACACAATTTTCAAACCAAATTTAACACAAAAAGTGAAGGCCACTTTCCTCCACACACAAGAAAGAATCTCTATGTTCATCCTTTCAATTCCTTAACCAGGCCCACAAAAATTCACAAATGAAAATACAAGTGTGCATGGTACAAGGGATTCATCCTAATATTTTCAATCCCTCATCCCTCCCTTATTCAGTGCTCTCTATACAACACACAAATAACACAACTCCCAGTCCTCGAAGCCATCTAGTCCAAGGAAAAAGTGTTGAAATGCATTCAATTCCTATTACAAAAGATATCACCAGCTTTCATGCTAATTCATTTTTTTAGTGAGCGAGAGTTGCATGAGAGAGTAGTATAAGAGAGTAAAACTAGAGCCTTAACAACCAAGAAGAAGAACCCCATGATTTATCATCCCTCTTATTTTTATAATCACACCTTGACCTTTCATCTTCCCAAAATTTCAACTTATTGGGAAGAATATCCATCACATAAAAGATATATGTTCACCCAAGGTATATTTTTCCTTGTAATTCATGTTTCCTCGCTTCCTAAGTCATTATAATATATTGGTTGTCCCATTTCTTCAGCTCTAGAATTTTTATTAATACAAATAAACATTAAATCACCTAATAGAGTTTGAACTCATAGCATGAATGTTGGCACCCAAATATTATATGTTCTTAATTAAATTCCAAATTTTGGGTAATGAAATGGGTGTCACATTATTGTCTTTTTGTCTTTTCCCCATTTCCACTACTTCTTCCCCTCCTTGGAAACATCATGGTGCTAATTCTACTTTGACGCACTTGATTTCCCTTTATTGTAGCCTATGTCAAGGTATTGTTCTTATACACAAGTCTCATCCATCATTCTAGGTTTGAATAACATCATTTGCTTTTGCAGATGGTTGTGTAAACCCCCCAGATACTTGAGGAGTACATCTAGGTTTTTTGGGAAGATACCCTACATTATTGTCATCTTCCTAAATTCTATGGTGTACTCCTATACTCTCTACCCTTATCTCTATCTAAAGTAATGACACCAAATCCATTGGTCTTCTACATGTCGAATAGGGTACGATTTTGAATTTATGAGAGTTTTTAAATCCTCCCACTTATTCATTGGAGGATCTCCCTCTGGTATTATTGTTTCCATGTGGATTTCCCACTAGGTCAGGGCATGGCCCTCTAATTTCAGATGAGAAAATGATTTTTTTTGTTCTTCCTCTCTATGGTTAGCAGTTAAATAAACCTATAACTATTGTAACTAGTTATTTAACTTCAAAGCATCAATATGACGATGATATGGCTTGATGTCAAACTTATTTTCCATCTTTAATAGGAGCTATGAATGGTTCACGGTACTCGAATTAATATGTTCCTTTTCATGTTTTTTTTTTTTTTCTGACTCCCTCTCTGGTTCTTCCTGATCCCTGGTCCCCCTATTTCTCCTCTAATATAACCTCCAATTTGGAATCTCCATATTCTTTGATTCCTAACTTGTTCACTAGATCCTCCAGAAGGATCTTCATGTTACAGTTGATATTTGCAACATATTCTTCCCTACTTGAGAACCTCTTCTCTGTCACATCTCGAGGGTTATCAATAGATCCATCAACCATGGTGGTATTTTACCACTTTTTTCTTAAACCGATATGAATCCCCCACAACTTCCCATAAAATACAAAAATACACCTACTCTTATACTAATATAATCTTTAAAATGTCATGAATATTCCACCAAACAATTTGTCATAACAAAACTACTAAAATAGATTTGAAAATTTTCTATCTACACTATGAGGGTTATTTTTTCCTTAGATTTATGGATTCATTAATTAATATGTTATGATTATGCATGCAATATATAAAATTTGGAAAATATAAAACAATGAAATAAAATTTACAAACCACAATGAACACAAGAAATGATCTATGAAACTTTAAGGGAAAAACATAGTTAGAATGTGGGGTTTCCCTACTCTCTCTTTCTTTGAATGGAACCATATTCAAGTACAAAGGAGTGATATCTATGACCCATGGGATTATACAATACAAAAACACTTCATGTTTTCTCTCTTTCTATTCACTCTCTTCAACTCTTCTCATCTATGGAACAAAATGCACTCGAATAGAATATGACCCATTTTCCTCCTAATGGATTAGTTATAACACAACCCAATAGTTAACTATGGGTTAAATTTGACCCATTGAACCCTCTATATGAGTTAAAACTCAGACTTCTATATCCTTCTTCATAGTGCCCATGTAGCTAGCCCATTTTCCATGAGTATCAGGGGCTAACAAACATCTTCTCAAATTATGGTGGTCAATTTCAATAGGTCGACTTCTTAGGGGCATAAATTTCTCGTACGAGCTCTGTTTGAGGTGATTCTTGTACCATTGGAAATCAATTGGTGATTTATATTATGGAATATGGGTCTCTAGAAAGGTTAGAAACACACAAAGTGGTCATTCAAGGCTTCAAAATGGCTCCTGAAGTTTTTCACCTAAAATTTTCCAAACTAGGACTACTAATAAAAATGAATTTGCAAGATATTTCCTCCAAATATTCCACTCTAAAAACATCGATATGGATGAAAATAATATATTGATCCAATACAAATCGAATACATGGACCAAATATAAACATACAAACCACAAAGTGTCTTGGTAAAGAACTCTCAATAGCTATATCATGAAATTGATATATGGGGAAAATTGATGTTACATGTTCCAAGTGCATTCCAAAATCCTAAGAAGTATTTCTAATCCCCTCCTCAATAGATAATCCAAATTTTTGCACACAACATGGAATCAACAATATATTTATCAAAAGTATAGATTCTATAATAATCCCACCTCACAAGATCTGGATTTTATGCAGGAACGCAACAGAATACAGAAATAACCATGAACATAGAGATGCAACAAAAATAATGCTTCATTTCATTAATATCAAATAACAGAAATATGCTTACAGGCATAATGGAAATAAAATAGCTAGGGTGCTGGTAGTGAATCTCTGAGAAGAGATGTGATGGCTATAGACCTCTAAACTGTGTTACAATGAGGCTCAAGGGCCTATTTATTATTGAGAAACAATGGAGAACTCTAAACTTCCAAAAACCTAACCCTAGGAGATGAAGCGCCAAAACTATGGGCCCCGTTTGGGTAAATTGGTGGTTCAACTTCATGGGGACGTAACTTTGGCATCCAATCTTCGTTTGACGTGCTCAATAGCTTGCTAGAAAGATCTGTCTAAGGAGTAAAAATTTTGAATGAGAAACATCGGTGGTTCATGGACCCATGTTGCTCTTTGTTTTCCCAAAAAAATGTCGTTTAGGGCCTCAAAACGGCTCCGGAAGTTCAGAACTCGAAAAACTGCTAAAAATAGTAAGTTTTGTTGCAACTTGAAAATTGAAAGAACTGATGGTGGGGGTTCAAATGGAATAGGTGGGTGGCCACCAATATGCATCTGGATAATTAAGGCCCCAAAACGGCTCCGGGAGTGGAGGACCCGAAAACCTACTAAAAATAGTAAGTTGTGCTGAATGTGAAAAGTTGCAAGAATTGATGGTGCTGGTCCAAATGGAATAGGTGGGTGGCCACCGATATCCACCTGGATTATTCCTCCCTCCTTAGGAAGCAATGGTCCCCATTGCGTTGAGATCCTCCATGAGATGAGGCAAATTATGTTGAACTGAGTATTAGATGTGTTGAAGATGTCATGGACTTGCAGGTGGACATGATAGATGCATTTAGTAAATTTGTTTTCTTTATCAGCCTCAGACAGTAAATGTTTGGATTATGTATGTGTAGTTGTAGGATGTATGGCAACATCAGGCGGTGGTGCGTTGGGAGTCATATCAGTGGAGTGCTTGTCCTGATAGTGTAGAGAAACCTCTATGAGTGAGGAGAAAATGTCCTCGTATTCCTCCATGACTTTGTCCATCTGCTGTAGCCATGCAAGGGAGCCCTATTTCAAGGTTGTGGCCACAATATTCTTCTTTCCCTGTGAGTGAGTTGTAAGGAAAATGAATTTCCTGGTTTGGGAAACAATCTTACTGCATTGTTTTGTAGTAGTCAAAGAGATGACAGGAGGCGGTACTACCTCTGGTATCCTGTACAAGTTATTTCCCAAAGTAATAATAACAACACGAGGCCTAGACTCATACACAGCATGTCGCCTCCACAAGTATGGTTGGCCCAATAATACATCAGCTACATCAAGAGGAGAAACATCACATAATACCTCATCCGTGAATGGCTTGATACTATACGGAAGGCGGCACTGCTGGCGGATGCGGAGATCTCTCCCTGGGTGGAGCCACCCGATGGTATATGGCTATGGGTGTGCTATGGTTGGTAGGCCAAGCCGCTTCACGACCTCTGCTGAAATGAGGTTCTTTTGGCTTCTGCCATCCACGAGAAATTGCAGCGAAGAACCCTTCACCCACATCTGTGATTGGAAGAGGCGCTCCCCCTCCTCTGGATCCTCTAGACCCTCCCTTTGGATCTTGGTGGTGGCAACAACGGCATTGGGATCCGCATCAATGATCTACTTCCCTTTTGCATTGCCTTTTTCTGGTTCTAACTCAGGATTAGAAAATGCATCTGATTCGGGTGCCTTTAGTTCGGCCACCAAAGACTGTTTGGCCCGACACTTATTTGTGCTGTGAGTGGGGCTGTTATGAAATTCACACCACTGCCCTGTGTCCTTCTTTGGATTTGTGGTGTTGTTCTGAGTCGCATTTCTTTGGCCTTGCCCCTTGTTCTTCGGTTCGGGGGCACCTTTCGAATTTGCAGATCCAAAGTCTCGCTTCTTCTTCTTAAATTTATGCTTGATCTTGGCGGCATAGCGATATGTCGTGCCAAGCGATGTAATGTCGAGGAACTCCATTTCCTCCTGAATGTGTTTGTGCAGATAGCCGCGGTACTTGAGCACCAAATGTCTCTCTGAATCTTTAATACCCAACTTTGTGCGCAAGGTATGGAACAGATTCGTCAGTTCGTGCACATCTTGATCCTTTTGTTGCTGCAGCATGGTCCATTGGATGTATTTGTCCTCATAGCTCCCCACGGGGTAATATTGTTCCTTGATGCCATCTCAAAATGAATTCCAAGTGGGTGTGGCCGAGAACAGAGAGGGTTCCCCTTTGCCCTCTTGATCACGATAGGTTTCCCACCAGTCTTTAACATGGGGGGTAGCTTTGAGGAGTGCAAAAATAATATTTTCTTGGTCAGAGAAGTCATGGACTGAGAAACACCCTTCCAACAAATTTAACCATCTATCTACGACGTCTGCATCTATTTTTCCTTGAAATATATGAATGTCAAAGTTTACCTACACCTTGAAGGGAGTGGCGCCTCCAGAGTGGTTGTTGGATGCAGATGCGCCATATGTGGGCAGTCGTTGAAGGATTTGAGAAAAGTTATCCATCATCGTGTTCCTTTGTTTCTCGAGGGCCTCCTCAAGCAGTATTTTGATAGGATGTCCTACTCCCTCATCTTTCTTTTCTTCCGCCATGGGAGGTCGTCGGGGTTTACGAGGCTAATCTTGCAATGGTTCAACCAAATCGAGCCCTAAATCCTTATACCTTGACCGCGTTGGGGACATGCAAAGAAAAACAAAGAAAGAGCAGACCCGCTCTGATACCACTGATCCGAATTTTATGCAGGAACGCAACAGAATACAAAAATAGCCATGAACATAGAGATGCAGTGGAAATAATGCTTCATTTCATTAATATCAAATAACAGAAATATGCTTATAGGCATAATGGAAATAAAATAGCTAGGGTGTTGGTAGCGAATCTCTGAGAAGAGATGTGATGGCTACAGACCTCTGAACTATGTTACAATGAGGCTCGAGGGCCTATTTATTATTGAGAAACAATGGAGAACTCTAAATTTTCAAAAACCTAACCCTAGGAGATGAAGCGCCAAAACTATGGGCCCCATTTGGGTAAATTGGCGGTTCAACTTCCTGGGGACGTAACTTTGGCATATGATCTCTGTTTGACGTGATCAATAGCTCGTTAGAAAGATCTGTCCAAGGAGTACAAATTTTGAACGAGTAACATCGGTCCATGGACCCATGGACCGATGTTGCTCTCTATTTTCCCAAAAAAAGGTCATTTAGGGCCTCAAAATGGCTCCAGAAGTTCAGGACCCAAAAAACTGCTAAAATAGTAAGTTTTGTTGCAACTTGAAAACTGAAAGAACTGATGGTGGGGGTTCAAATGGAATAGGTGGGTGGCCACCAATATCCACCTGGATTATTAAGGCCCCAAAACGGCTCTGGGAGTGGAGGACCCGAAAACCTGTTAAAAATAGTAAGTTGTGCTGAATGTGAAAAGTCGCAAGAATTGATGGTGCTAGTCCAAATGGAATAGGTGGGTGGCCACCGATATCCACCTGGATCATCACATGCTAGAGTTAAATGTTGAGGAAATAAAATTTAGGAAAATTTTTAATGAGCAGATACTAGATCCCATGTCCTTTTCCCTTTTGGATTTATCTAAGACATATAATTAGCATCCCTAATTAGAAGGATCATATGCTTAAAATAATGGGGTAGGGTAAGAATCCCTATGTTTTAGCAAAGTTCCTTGTGGTACTTGTGTAGCTTCATTTGCTATATGTTTGATAATCCCATTGTGCTCTCTTAGGACATTGTAGTATGAGACCTTGACCAAATATTGAGAAGCCTTGATGATTCATGAGATGATGGAAGCTAACATAGTGTTTTGATTCTTGAGACGGTGGAAGCTAACCTAATGGTTGATTCTTGAGACAACGGAAGCTAACCTAGTGTCTCTTGAGGTTGATTGTAGGATCAAGGATTTGATAATAATCCTTAAGTATCCAATTAAAAACAACCGCTCCAACTCCTACCATCCCTTTATAATCAACTTACATAAAAATTAAATAAATAAATAAATTAATTAATTAAATTAAATTAAAAATAAAATAAAATTAATAAATTTTAATTTAATTATTATTTTTAATTAAATATAAAATAATCAAATGTAAAATAACAGATTTCCACATTATGAAAGGTATCCCTTAAGTTCTTTAATTAAAATTTGAAAAATAAAGCAAAGGAATAAAATATCGTGTTGTAATACATTGTGATGACATAGTGCACTAATGTAATAATGAGTATTGCGGCAACAAAGTTACAAGTAATCCATACATCCCATGAGAATTTAACATACAAAACATGAGTTGAGTATTAATAAAGTACTTTTTCAATTTGGCCAGTTGTAGCTTAGTTGGTTAGAGCATTGGTCTTAGTGTTATTGATAATTTAATGATTAAATTCTATTTTCTTTTTTAGATTTAAAGGATGCATTATCACGTAATGAATCATATATATTTAAATAATAATAAAACAAAACAAATTTAAGTTTAGTTTAGGATGGAAATATATGTGCCTAATTGTTGGATATTGTTATCAACAATTCACTTAATTCTATGTATTTCTTGGAATAGTGTTTATCCCATACCACTGACTCACACCCTCAACCACTCCCCATAAAATTTGGTCCCCAGAAATTAATATATAACTTGTAGATATATTTTCATAAAATATGATGCAATCTTTGCTAGGTATGTTTTCTTACACTATAATGCAATCTTTCTCATTTAATATTTATATTCTCAAAGACAAATATTCACCACATAGTATACTCTTGGAAATCCTTTATATTTTTAAGGGAAAACATTTATCACAATGTATACTTTTCGAAATTCTAATAATAGTCTAATTTCCAAAAGGTTTAGTGAAAATTTGCATGGGAATTAATGCTTATTTAGTTTTAAGTAGTATATAAATTTCTCGTGCTTAATTTAAAATGTTAACATTTATCACCTAATATTATAAATTTGTGAGGAAGAAGGGAGATTTGAAGTAGTTTGTAACTACATTTTATTGAAAACAATGCATCTTGCAACCAATATTAAATGTTATAAGCACATAACAACTCCTTTTTGGTGAAGGTTAATAGTTTCTTTGAATACTATGAATCGTAATAGGTATAAAAATTAATCTATGGTAATGGATTTAAAAATAATTAAACAATAATATAATTCAAGTTCTTAATTTATATAGAGTATCATAGTATTCATTTCATAACTATGCGAAACCTATTGTTATCTCCCTTAACGAGACATTTAAATAATTAATCTATGGTAATGGATTTAAAAAAATAATTAAACAATAATATAATGCAATTTCTTATTTATATAGAGTATCATAGTACTCATTTCACAACTATACAAGTATGAGAAACCTATTGTTATCTCCCTTAACGAGAGATTTAAATAATTAACTACCCAAGATGAGACCATGTTGTTATTAATCTTAAGCCAACATATGATAATTCATGAAGATCATGTTTTTGCATCCTCAAATGTTCACACACTTTTAATGCACTTGTCAACACTATTGCCTGCTATGGCTAACACACACAATCCATCACATTGCCAAATCACACTATCCTCCATCAAACCCTTCTAAATAGAATCTAATTGGTTGTCCTCCCCTACTATGTGAGATATCATTGGTCTTCATAGTCTACACATTAGTGCACTTTTTCCATTGTCTCACATATCGTTGTGAGGTGGTCATGAAAGATACAAAATTATATGGACTTTGTGTGCATTGTTCAATGTGTTTTCTTGATGTGTCATTCATTATGTCATTGCAACACATACATCACTCCAATTCTAAATTGATTTAAAAAATTTTATAATATCAAGATGATTAAAACAACATATCTACATTGAAATATTAGGTTAAAAGTAATTTTATCCCAAAGTCACAGGACCTATTCAAAATGATGGAGTTTACACATGATAATGTGTGATTTCTCTATTAAAAAACTAAAACATTAGCCACTACTAATATCAAAAAATTGACCTTTACTAGATATTATTCATTTTATAAAGCTACTCCATTAGAAGGAGGAACTTAACCTACATTAAATCCACAAAATCCTACTTATATAGGAAGTTTTATTAAGCAAAAACTAAAATATTAGTTATTAAGACCACGAATAATCTCAACAAATTGACCTTTACTGGATATTATTCATTTTATAAAGCTACTCCATTAGAAGGAGGTGATTAACCTACATTAAACCCACAAAATCCTACTTCATATATGAAGTTTTATTTAGTGAATCACTTATTAGTCCCTGTCGTCACGACATGTGACTATAGCAATCAGAGTCGTGTATGTTAGCATTACTTTTTTTTTGGTTTACTATTTTTTTTAGTCCATGCAGTCGACTAAGCATATGGAGCCATAATCTAAGTGATTTCATGGTTTTGGCCTCTTCCCAAGGCAGAGTATAGGCTATATTGGTTTTTGTCATTAATTTTTTTTCCGACGGTAGACTAATGCTAGCATTAGTCTGAGAGTATGAAATTCTAGTGAAAGGTCAAGGATGTGATGTGCTTCGAAGGGTTGAAAGGCTAGGGATATGATGTTATTCGAAGGGTTGACACCTGTGACACATGTGGATGTCGTGTCGCTGCCTGGTGATATCAAGATAGAAATCCAAAAGGAAGGTTGAACAAAAGCAGATGAATATCAAGCTTGTTCCCCATATTCTTTAAGGCCTAGCATAAGTAGATGGATATCAAGCTCATTCCCCATATCCTGTAAGGTACCCCCAACTTCCCTTCACTTGGGTCCATATCCTGGAGTAGAAGCTCCATTTCATATCCAATTCTAGATAGATATCGAGTATAGTCGGTGTCTTTAGGTAATAATAAGTTTATTCTTGTGACACTCCTTTTATTTTGAGAGTCATCTGGGCAACATCATCATTGATCGGGGTTGTCAAGCAAAGCCGATAACCTAGCAAGGCTAGGATAATAGAGGAACTAGAAGCCAAGAGATACATATAGGAATAGAAATAAACCCTTACCACCCAGTACAACCCTATGTAAACCTTCCATAGCCATGAATTTGAGTTAGGTCCTTACCCTAAATATGAATAACACCTAGAAACTTAGGTGAATACTACCACATGCTAGAAAATGGCATGGAAGGGAATACAGAAAGGTATTGACAGACTAAATGGGGGCACGAGCTAGGGTCAGAAGAGGGAGATATAGTTCCTTATCATATGTGGAATAATTAAGGACTGTCGCTCCAAAGCACTCAAACTGGTAAGATAGAGCTTTCTTTCCCTACAAAAACATTTGTTCCTCAGTTTGTTCGAGATTTGGTAGAACCTGAGCATTACAAATATTATTCTCTAATTCCTTCAAGGACCTTATTTATCCCAACACCATTTCCTCATTCTTATGAGTGCAATTCCATAGAGGAGTTGCAATTGCAAGAGAATTCAAAATGTACCATATGAGCAAGTTTGACAAAAGCCTTGTATGTCTTCTTCTGCCCTCACCTCGCCTGGATATACCTGTGTCTTCGCACTGACCTTTATGGTTGGCCTTTACCATTTAAACTGCCATTTATTTTCATTTTAGATCTAGACCCTGGATCTACGACTCAAATTCCAAGCGGTATGCTCTTGGAAATGGAATTGGAATATTATAGGGTTCTTGAACTTATTCAACCAGATGTTTACGGGACTGGTGCTTCAGTGGTAGAATCGAGTCATTCCATAGTAGGGCTAGGAATTCAGGCTTTGATAGTCCAAGTCCAGTATTTCCATGATTATCATATAATAGAAAAAACAATGTTAGGTGGTGTGGTTTTGCGCCTTGCATGCATGTTATGTTATGAATAAGGAGGTGAGGCACGTTGCATTCATGGGAGGGCCCACATGGTCATTGAGGTTTTTAATTTTTTTTAAAGCACTTTAATGACTTTAATAACTTTCAGTTAGTTCTTATTTCTAATTTTTCATAGTACTATCATGACAAACTGAAGTGTCACTATGATGGGGCATGGTGCTACCAGTTGTTGCAGGTTCAAACCTTGCTACAAGGATCATGCACATAACTCAAGGAATTGTCTCCATTGCCACCAAGTGGCGCTCTTTATCGACCTGCACCTCTCATGGGGTGTATTATTCTTCAAAAGTAGGTTTCCCAGACTCTTTGGGGCAGGATTCCAGTGCTATCAATCCTTTCTCCATATCAGAATATAATAGTGATTCAGAGCCATCAAAAGTGTTTTTCATGTTTCCTTCAAAGGATGTAGTGGAAAAATTCCAAATGAGGCAATCCTTTGGTAATCCTTTAAACCTTTCATGTCTTCTCATTGTCTTATATTTTTTCTGTTGAATGCTCTCTTTTATATTAGAGACAAGAATGGGGACAAAAAATACCACTTTACAATCCTTTCGCAACTTCCTAGAGCTGAAACAACAATAATGGATGGAACCAACCTCTCCTAGACCCTCTTAGCTAATTCCTCTACTGAGTCAAAGTAAAATTTCTATCAAAGATTGAATTTGATGGCCAAGTTTCCAGAGGAATTTTGGCCATCAGATACAGAAAAAACAATGACATACCCGTCATGAAAGTTAAAGACAGAAATTGTTTCATACTATTGTACACACAATCAAAATGTCGGAGTGACCTTGTTTCCAAATTCCAACCCTACTTCCCATGCTATGCGTTATATTCAAAATGATGCATAAACCATTCAAGAGGTTTTTACTAGACTGCAACCTCAAGTGCCTTTTTGAACTTGCCAAACTAGCGTGTGGCATTGTACGGATCTATGTATCAGTATATTTTTTCATTCATCTTTCTCTTCATCAATTTTATAGATATATGGATTTGTTGGCCTCTATATCTAGTTTATGATAATTTTTTATAAACATAATATAGAAAATAAAAAAATGTGATTCAATCCGATCTTGTAATGTACTAAAACAAAATACTGAATCCTTCTACAATCTGTGGAAACAAAACATAGACACACAATCACATAACAAGTAAGAGAACAATACAATAAATCACACAAAAAAATATTTATATGGGGAAATCACACTGCCTAAAACCCCGCTATATGTATATTGTATAAAGTCAAGGTCATGAAACATTACAATGCTTTCTCTCTTAATGAAATTCATGCACTCTACCAACTGTCTCACTATGATCTAGGAAAAATCAGCCAATTACTTAACCAATTCTCATCATTTGCTCATCCTTCCTTCCTCACACATTCCTGAAGGAATTAAATCCATATTAAATAGGAAAATCCTTCTAATTTCTTGTGCAATGCTTCCTTGGCCTCCACATGACTGTATAACTGACCTGTACAAATTTCTAATTATGAAACTGATAGTTAGTATCCCTTTAATCTCAGTCTCAATTGGGCCTTCCTTAGAAATGACATGCAACAAATATTTATAGTGAATTATCAGTTAATTGATTGATCAGTACTTGCAAATTAAATCAGATTTAATTCACTTGAACTCTCACTAGTTCATCACTCAGTTAGAACTAGTTAAACTGATTTAAACTCAATTTATCCAGTTAACTAATTAAAAGTAAGAAATAACTGTAACTAGACCCCCTTAACTCATGGGAGAAATATACATGCCTAATCTCTAATCCTCAACTCGAATTTCCTAAGCTAACTCAATCATTCTGACTTAGTTAACTAATACAAGTTGTCATGGGATGAAATTGCAATTTCTCTTCCAATTCAATTAAGGGAAAATTAAATCAAGATCCCCCTTGGGGTGCCATTTCTTGGTTCCATTTCAACTTTCACTCCCAACAAGAAAGGGATAATCTGATACCTCGATCCTACCTTTGTGGAATTTGAATTTTCTTCTTTCCAACTCCTTCATCAAGATGTCTGCATCCTTATCCTTCGTGGGAATGTACTCTAATGAAATAATCCACCTCTGAACACAATCTCTGAGATGGTGATACCAGATATCAATATGCTTGTACCTGTCATGGAATATTGGATTAACCTATAGTTTGATAAAAATATGGTTATCACAATGTATCACCGTTAGATAAATCTGATGAACAAACAAGCCAACAAGTATCTTCCTCATCCATATGGCCCTGCATGCTGCCTGACTGACCGCTATGTACTCTACCTCTATTGAGCTGAGTGAAACCGGTCTCTATTTCCTTTTATACCAATAAACTATTGTTGATCATATGCTGAAGATGCCTCCTGATGTGCTCTTCCAATTAGATGGACTCCTTTCACAATATGCATTGGTGAAGCCTTGAAGCTTCACTCCCTCTTTTCGTCTGTACCATAATCCATACTTTATAGTGCCTCTAATATATCTCAAAACATGCTTCCTCACCTTCCAAAAGAGCTTGGTCAGATTAACCATAGCTTGACTCAACTGGTTAAATGCGTAGCATATGTCAGGTCAAGTGTTCACCAAATACATGAATGAACCTACAAGCTGTCTGTCAACAAAAAAATCCACTACTTCGCCCGAAGTAGCATCCTCCTTCCTCCAGTTTCTTGCAAAATTATTCTCCATGGGTTTGTTTCCCTCCATGTGGAACTTCCTCAGAATCTCCTTGGCATACTTTACCTGAGATACAAATAGCTACCCATCTCTTTTCCATATTTCCAATCCAATTATCAGAGGCTCAATATTTAGCTCAAAAATGAAAGTGCTCAAAATTGATTGGAAATTTAACGACAAGAACTGACCCATCGCCAGGAATCCAATGCAACTTGTTTCGTTGAAAACCAACTTTAGATGAAAAATTTATAGCCTACTGATCGTCGTTCAGAATAGGTAAATTTTTTAAATAAAATTGCAAAACAATGACAAGATGATGACATGGCAGTGAAATCAGCATGCAAGGAATATTCTTCAGTTTTTTCCCAGTGGCACTGTGACAAGTGTCACAAGAGGATTCACTAGTTTGGGTTTGAGAAGGTGAAATTGCCCAATGTCCTCCAAGGTTAATTTGGGTTCATGATGAATTATTTTATGTTGGAATTATTTTTTTAACTATTAAGGTTGGATATATATATCCATATATATATATATATATATATATATATATATATATATATATTAAATCCAAACTTTAGCATTAAATTTCACATTTGCATATAAACCATGGTATGAATTGACATATTGCAAAGTTCACATAGTAGGGGGTTTAATACATCATATTGTGGTGGATTAAACCATAGTTTGATTAATATTTATGATGGGAGCACATTACATAGTGATTTTAAACCAAAGTTTTAATACAATGGTATGGCGCGTATTATAATGTGAAAAATATATGTACAGGGGCAGAGGTCAGGGTCGAACCCATGACCTCCCCCCAAACATTACAATGCTCTTACCAACAGACCATGGGGCAGGGCTTGTAAAGCCTCTGCGCCCACCATGTATTTAAGGATTATGTAGAACTTCGATGGCGGAAGGGAGGGGGCCAACCCTCCTCCCCACATGACCTTACCACTTGACCGCCCACCAACGCTCATAACAAACGCACTTAGTGTGCATTTAATCCGTCATTATCCCCAACTAATTTGAATTTAAATTTAATTAAATCATATCTTAAAATGGAAGAGTTTTAGGAGGCACCACCAAATTCGGTAGGAACCACCAATTTTTCGAACTTATCTGGAGTCTTCTCCAGATTTGGAGGAGGATTCTAGGGGAAAATTGAATAGGCCATATCTTGAGTAATTTTCGGTCAATTTTGGCTCAATAAGAGTCATTCATAGTAGATTGGAATGCTCTGAACACATTGGAATAGGTTGCAAATGAAGAGGAGAAATTATACATGTTTTTTTGTCACTTTGAAGAATTTTGAAACCGAGGGCGACCAGGAAGGAAGACCATGCCCAGATCAGCTGAAGGAAAAATAGAGTGAATGAATAGTCATTCCTGATATATTTTGGAATTCTGAACTCATTGCAGTATGTTTCGAGAGCATTTGATGCATGCAAATAGAAATTTTTTCACTATTGAGCTAATATAGAGGCCCAATTCATGGAAGCTAGGCCAAGGAGATGTAACCCAGGAGTGGTGACCTCCTTCATCAAAAATCTATTTTAATGGATCAATTGTGATGGTTTTTTTTCTTTATGTTGTTGTTATTCAACATTTTAAATTAATACATTATGCTCTTGAATTCCCTCATAAAAACTCAGTTAAATTACCTGTTTAATACACATAAGAAACAAGGAACCATATACATCAAGCACAAGATCAATAAATAAATTTTAAATCTGAAAATGAAATTAATATAGAAAAAATAACATTCATACTTAGATCAAGTTGGTATCAAAGCTTGATTGAAAGGAAAGGTTATTTGCTTCATAGCTTCTTAAGTTTTATGAAAGTTTAATGGTTGCAAATTTGTGATGCTGACAAGGTTAAATTTGCAAAGAGGTGAAGGTAAATTGTTGGTTGCAAGTACTGATATTAGGACCAAAATAAGGAGAGCTACAAGAGCACCATCTTCACCAAAATTTCCACTCATATCTAAACTTGAAGCACCTCAAATTTTTGTCTCAAGAATCTGAGATTGAAGAGGTACAAGCATCAGAAGCTGAGCTTGAATATATAGCCATCATGTCAGGTGTTGGAAAGACTCAAGGTCATTCAGAAGAGGATGATGTCAAGGGAGACTTCAATGACATAAAGAGGATGGTTAAAATTATTTTTGATGCATTTACTGTTGGGATGGTAGGAGAATTTTGTAATCCTCCACAGTGAGAAGTAACTTCAAATGATAAGAAGGATGAATAAAAGAGTTCACAAGGAAGTGGAGGAAATCCACATCCATCTCCACCATCGTCATCATCCTCATCATCTCCATCAACATCTTCTTCCACTTCCACCATAAATACCACTCACACTCACTCAAAAGCCACAAAAGGAAAGACACCCTTACTAAAAATAGATGTCTAAAATTGAGTTTCCAATGTATAATGGCGAGATAAATGAAGAAATATTGGACAATTGGATACATCAATTGGAGGTGTACTATAGGATTCAGGACCTTCATGAATATGACATAAAGATTCAATTGGCTTCTTTGAGGATAGAAGGATATGCACTTGTATGGTTGGAAGCAAGGACTCTATGTCTTGGTCAAGTTTTATTTCTTGCATTAAAAGGAAATTCTATCCCTTATCTTACATGCAAAAGGAAATTATGGATTGGAAAATTTTTAGAAAATTGAAAGAGAAAAGTGAGCAAGGTTTTACTCATGAATTTAGGAGAAGAGCTTTTATTTTGGGTATTAATTTATATTCTCAAGAAACTTTTTTAAATTATGTTGAGCGTTTGCATAGTTACCTTAGGCAAACTATACTCATGTTCAATCCCACAAACATAGATGAATTTTGTGTTCAAGCCACACACTTCGAAGCAAGAAGGAAAAAAAACATAGATGAGAAAAGTGAAAGTGAGGGTAAAGGAAAGGGAAAGTTTTATGGAAGAGGAAAGAGAAATAGATCTATAAAAAAAGAGAAGAAAAAACTCACATGAATTTTTTTTTCAAAGAATTGCCATGATGAAGACCATTTTTGGAAACTTTATCTATAATTTAAGCAAAATAAATTGAAAGCGAAAGAAAAGGGTAAAATTGTTGCTATAGTTGAACAGGAATTAGGGTCAAATTCAAGATATGAGACAAATATTACAACCATGGGTTTGAAAGGTAAACACATTTCAAGCACTATTTCTTTATATTGTTCAAATGTTACCATGATGAAGATACAATAATATAAATTTTCCATATTAGGGTTGTCTCTAAACATACCAAGATTGATACACTTTTTGATAGTGGGTCACAAGCTAACTTGATTTTTGAAGACTTGGTTAAGTAGCTATACCTTGAAACTATTAGACATCCAAGACCATATCCTTTGGGTTGGATATGCAAGAATTCAAAATTGCAGGTTACAAGGAAGTGCATACTAAGATTCGCCATCAATTCAAACTTTCTTGATGAAGTTGAACTTGATGTGGTGCCACTTGAGATATCGGGTATTGTATTGGGAATTCCTTATATGTATGTGTTAGCCACCTATAAACTTTGTTATATCAAAAGGTGGCTAAGATTTTTTTTGAGCCTTCAAGGAACAAATTTCATTGCTAAAAATTGTTGGCTCTTGAAGACTCCTTGTAGGCCTCATGCCTCTCCTCTGTCCAAATCTTCACTGTTGTTCCCATTTTACACTTAGAAATCCTGCTGATTTCCAAGCCAGAATACTGCTGCAAGCAGCTTTTTCCCCCCCTTCCCTTCTTCCAAAACTAACCTCAGTTTTTATCCCCCAATTTCCCATGGAAATCCCTCATTTTCACAATTTTTCCCTTCCCCTTCATCAAACCCCTTGACAAGGTTGAAAACTCCTTTTTCGCCTTATCGGAACCCTCATATTCCCTTGAAAATCATTGAAAATGCATAAAAATCATATTTTAATGTATTATGGACTTAAGCCCCTCTGGCTAAGTCTTTAGCCCCTCCTCTTAAAAACCTCAGTCACGTTATTTCCCATATGCCCCACGGCCCCGCAATCAAGTGCCAAGCCATTTTATTAGTTATTCCCACCAAAGTTTAAAACCTTTGGTTATATATATAAAACCTTTGTTTATATTAATTTTCCGACATTTTATTATTTTATTAAATGTTCCGCCGGTACAAGTTTTAAATCGTTCCGCACCGTCGATCTGATCTGAAGATCAAACGGTGTGGAGTCCGTCCCCTGGTGGTCCCCACATTCCACTAACCCATCCGAAAAACCGCGCGGTTTTCATCGCACTGCCTTTGGGCAACGACGGTTTTTTCCCGATCGCCAGCGATTCCACTCATCGATTGACACATGGCCTAGCCACTGTTCACAAAACCACCGTCCATCGTGTGTTAACATTCGGATGAGGATGTCGCGCGATATCGCCGTACACCGTCTGATCTGAGGCCGCCCATCCGACGGCTATCGCTCACCGAAGTTGCCCGACAGTTAACCCAGCTACGGTGCGTCATTCAATCAATCTATACCGTCGATCTAATCTGCAGATCAACAGTCCATATTTCATCGCCCTTTTTCGATCACCAGTCAACGTTTTCCATTTTGGCTTTCCATTTCCCGCTCCCGACCGTCGATCTCTGCGCGATCGACGACTCAGATTTAAACGTTTCTTCCGCCTTCCTTTTGATTCCTCCGATCAATCTCGACTATTGGATGATGCCATCCAATGGCCATGCTTCCTCCAAGTGTCCTCTGCAGTAGTAAACCTATATATGCAGGATTTTATAATATTTTTTTGTATTTTGCACGGTTTAAATGATTTTCTCGCCATTTTTGAAGAAAATTCGAGAGGCGGAGAATGATGATTTTCCTACCTTTGATTCACCATAGAAAATCATCACAGGGTGTTAAAAACAGGTTTCATCAGTGTTTTCTTTTTCCTTCAGGCATTGATGCTATATCGCCCCTACACAGCCCTGCATACCAGCAAAAAACCATGGATCGAGCGCAGTCAGAGAGTATCAGTGACGAAGACAAAAATTTAACAGAACAGAGGATTAAAGGACAGATTTTGCGGGGATCACGGCTAAGAATGTTTATCAAAAGTGTAATCCCCAAGTTAAAACATAGTTTAAAGAAAATCTAAAGTGTTTTATCCACATGAAACCCTCCACCGCCACAAATTGAGGCAAATTGATCCCTCTAGCTACCACGACGCCACCTGTGCCTCAAAGTATTCAATCAGGAGCCGAATTTATTGATCAGGATCATATATTTGTCTCAAAACACAGCCAAAGAGTAAATTCTACCAAGGAACTTAATGACGAACATCTGCAAAGTTACTTCGACGCCACACAGAGCCTCAAAGGTCAACAAAAGCTCCCACCGAGCTTAAATCTTTATATAAATCATTTAATACAGAGGATATGTATGTAATTCTCTTCATTGAGCCCCTCAAAGGCCAAGAAGCCATTAAGTCTGTATTAATTGTAATTGAGATCTTTTATCAGATCTCACCTCCTCATCCTTCTATATATACTTCTGCAGATGATGAGTGAGGGGTTGGTTGTAGAACTTTGAAATATATTTGAGCTTAAACTTCTGATTGTAAATAGTGTTCACTGGCCCTTGGAGCTCTGCTTGTGATAGATTAATTAGGCTGGATAGTGATGATGATTGCTGAACTGAAACATTGGACCTGAGTACTGTAACTGGTTTGACATCAATAAACAAGTTGTTTCTTGGGATCCTGGTCTATATCACTGGTGAAGTGCCTCTTTCTTTGTTATTTGTTTTCCTTCTATGTATGTCATATTGTTCACTTTTCTCTTATAAATAAAAACATTTATAGAGTTAGGACCTACTGTATATCTAACTAAAAATATTTATCTCAATGTTTTCTTCCAATTTGTTTGTTTAAGAATGATTTAATACAGTCTAAACAGTTAGGAATTTTGGAGTTCCCTCTTCCTACTGTCTTCTTTAAACATTGTTCTTGAAAGTTATTTTCCTTATTTTGTTTATTAAAGATGACTATGGAAGATATGGTGTGCCCTAGTCCTATTTTTTCTCCAAAAGCAGATTCTGAAAGTTTCCCTTGGTGTTGAATGAAAGAAGAATAGGTTTAAAAGTACTTTATCTGATCTTAAGTTTATACTTTGTTTCTCTTATATGTTTTCATAATTTTTGAAGGTAATTATGTGGATTACTGGATTGTTTGTCAATTAAGCTTCTTTAATACAGACTTGCCCAAGAATTCAATGGTTAGCCCTGCACTTGGCTGGTTTTAAACAGTTACTTAAGAGGATTTTCTTGTTTGGACTGACTATAAATCCTTTGTGAAATTATTATCAGTTTCCACCTCTCCAACACTTTATTATTTCCATTCCATCACTCTAATCTCAATAATATTGTGATATAGATGAATTTCCCCTTGGATCACTCTTGATGTTGTTGTTCAATTAAATCCCTGTTATGACTTCATAGCCCAATGGACTAAAAACTAGCATTATATCTATCTTTTTAGCCTAGTTGTTCTATTTTCTTGCAACTTCTCACCTTTGAAACTCTTTGCATTTAGGACTTTCCACCTCAAACCGTAATCATGCTCAACCATCCAAAAAACAAACAAACCCTTGGCCTTCATAACTAGCCTAATATCATTACCCCAAATTTCAAAGACAAATCTATCTTTGCACTTATTGGAGAGATCCCTCTTCGGATTCAGGAGGGCTAGATCCTAGAATCCCAAAGTTGGTTGAAATAATTTTGCTTCTGCAGTTTTAGTCTCACCAATCTGCTAAAATTACAGATTCCTAACATTTATGGCGACTCCACTCGGGATCAAACTAATTGTAATCTCTGGTTCCCCTTAAAAATTTCATACAAAAATTTTGAGTCAAAAGTAGCTTTTTCAAGCACTACCAAAGAATGGTAATCATGATAGAACTTGTCTGAATTAGTGACAAACTAGGTAAGCCCTAGGATTCCCATAAGTCTTTATCTAACCTTGAAAAATCAGTTGGCTTAGCCATAAGAGTAGACTGTCTTTGTCTCTTAACCGTAGAAAAGTTTTGAAACAAAGTTAGGATATTCTTAGAAACCACACAATTGAAAAGGAACTCAGCAAACCTGAAAATATTTCAGATTAGTATTCAATAAACATGGTGGTGGACCATAAAACCTTTTACCTCTGAAAAGAGCTAAAAAATTCCACTTGGCGACTCCACAATCCTTAACAGACCTTAAGACTCCACTGGGAAGAACCCTTATCATTGTAATATCTTCCAAACTCAGTTAGAGGACTGTAGGATTGAATTTCAAACAGATTAGTCAACCTTTCAAATATTTTCATACCCGGTTGAACTTTTCTTGTTTATTTGGGTATGAAAAACACAACATAGTGGCTCCTAGAAAGATTCATACTAGAGCCTATCCTGACCCTGATCCACCTGAGTTAGTTGATAACCCAGAAGGTATCCTTAGGAAGTCTCCCATGATTAAATTATCAACTATTTTCAGATCACCCTTGAGAGCTAATTCAGTCCCTGAAAATATTTCAGCTCTACAACAATCACAAGTTGATTTACTAAATCCTTTTAGAACTAGGTCTCCTGGTGATTTAGATCAGTTAGATTATGAGTCTTCACTTTCATCTCCTAAATCAAGTGAACATCTTGGCAGCAAAGAAACAACACCTCCTAATTTGCATTTCCTTCACAATTTAGGTGTCTCTCATCTAAGATCAGCTCAAAAATCTATTTTTGGTCCATCCACTTCTGCTCACCCTACATCCACTGTTCAAACCACCCCACTCCATCCCACTTTCCCTTTTGTTAATCCACCTCTTGTAAATCCACCACCACCACATATCATGGCAACATGGTATGCTCCCTTAGTCCTTCATGCACCATTAGTCAATCTTCCACAGGACTATCAGTCCAAAATTCCATTATATGATGCTAGCAATAATACAACTATATCAAAACATGTGGATAAGATGAATGACTACTTTGACAGAAATGAAATTGATGATGATTCTGTCAAAATTAGATTATTTTCTCAGAGCTTAGGGGGAGAAGTAAGAAAATGGTTTAAAGGTTTAACCCCCCATAGTATTAATGATCTCCAAGCCTTCCATCAAACATTCTTAAACAAATGGGAAGTAAAGAAGAATCCTCTCCAAGTCCTTTCTGACTGCAAGAACCTCCATAGAAACATTGTGGGAAGTGTGCAAGCTTATTGCACTAGATTTAACAATGTGTATAACGCACTTTCCCCAGAACTAAAACATCCACAGGGCTCAACTTTAAACAAGTTTCCTGAAGGGTTTGACTCTGACATGACCTATTAGCTGAGAGAGAGAGATTTTGCAACTCTTGAAGATATGCAAAAGGGTGCTCTTTCTGTGGAAGTCAACTTAATGGAAAAGAGAGCAAGAATGAAGAATGAAAAGAGAGTATCTTTTAGAGAGGAATCCACACCTTCTACTTTAAACTCAAAGATGGAGAAAATTATGGAAGAAATGATGAAAGAAATGAGCATAATTAAGAGAGCACAAGCAAGCCAAAACCAAAATGATCCTCAAAATAGAAACCAGAACCAAAACCAGAATTTTAGAAGAAACCAACCTCCAAATAGACCTAGAGAAGATGGTCAACAGAGCACTCCTCCCTTTTAGCAAAACTATGTAAGTGAGGTTGAGGAAACAGATTAAATAGTAGAGGAGGATGATATCAACATGCTGGGGATAGACAATGATGACTTTGAGATTCATTATGATAGAAAACAAGGTCTATACACACCTTATGATGATAGAAGAGATGATGAAAATTATTATCAAGACATGGAAAATGTCATCATAGAACCTCAAAAAGAATATGACCTCAGAAGCAAAAATAGTCAACAGACCCCCAACAACAAAACCTCTGAAAAATATTCACAAAACAGCACTGCAACCAAACCTAAAGTTGTCAAACAAAAGGACAAAACAGTGACTGTAAATTCTGGTGATGATAAAGAGAAAGGCACTCAAAAAAAAGAAAAGCAGAGTGCAGACCTTAGTAGTACTAACACTTCAGATAGTACTCCTATGAAAACAATTTTGTCAAGTGTAAATAAAACAAATTAGCAAGCTGATATTGCTGATAGAATGATAGCTAATAAGGCTGAAACCATCACTTTAAAGAGTCAAATTCCTTTTAGCTTGGAGCAAGAAATTTCAAAGATCAAAATCTCTGTTCCCCTCACTGAGTTAGCTGCCCAACATGTATATAAAACCCAAATTTTGAAGGCTTTGAAAATTGAAGAAAATGAGGACACAGTCAATCTTAATAATGACGAACTAGAGTTGATTTTTGGTCCTAAGATTGAAGGTAGATGTCAAGAGGGACCTGTTCCTCCCTTTTATGTGAGTTTAAACGTTCATGACAAAATTTTGCACAACGCTATGCATGATTCTGGGGCTTCTCATAATTTAATTCCAAAATCTGTAATGGAGAACCTAGGTTTATAAATCACTAGACCCTACAAAGACCTTTACTCCTTTGATTCCAGCAGAGTAAAATGTTTAGGATTAATCAAAGACCTCTATGTTAACTTAGCCCAAATTCCAGCCAAATTTTTAGTCATGGATATTGTTGTGGCTGATGTGCCCCCAAAGTATGGAATGTTACTATCAAGATCTTGGGGGGCTAAGTTATAGGGGACTATGCAAATGGACATGACCAATGCGACTATCCCTGTTTTCAATCAAACTAGAAGACTTTACAGGGAGTCCCATATGAAATTCACGGTTACAAGTCAAGACAAACCAAAAAACTCTCCCCTGTATTCTGTAAATACAAGCCTAGATTCTTTTATTATGTTTAATGATGAAACACTTGGTGAACAAGTCACTTTATCAGGATTAATGGCCGACAGGGAGGAAGAGGAACACAATGTAGGTGTGTCTAAACAGTTTGTTGAACTTGTAAAATCTAGAAAACTAAACAAAGGTCTTGAGCCATAGGACAGATGTCCTTTACTTTTAAACATTCACAATCAAGAAAACAACTCTCAAACAAATTCAAATCTTGGGGAATCAAAGAAAATACAACTAAGTGCTGAGATCCCACAACAATCAGAAGGCATAGTAGTTGAAGTTGACATTCACTAAACAGATGAAATTAAAACTAGTCCTATGTGGAGTATGTATTTTGATGGATCCTGCACTAAGAACAATGTTGGTGCAGGTTTTTGGATTACTAACATTGAAAACAACCACATAGAAAGCATTTCCTGCAAACTAAACTTTCAGTGTTTCAATAACATAGCAGAATATGAATCCCTTCTCTTAGGCTTACACCTATTGAAAAATTTAGGAGCCAGAAGAATTAATGTGTATGGGAATTTAGAGTTAGTAATTAGGCAAGTCAATGGGGAATATAATGCAAATCATCCCAGACTTAGAGCCTACCGAAACGATGTCATGGACCTTTTGAAAACATTCGAGGAGTACAAACTATTTTTTGTCCCAAGAAAAAGAAATATTGCAGCCCACAATTTAGCCTTTGCAGCTAGAACATGATTAACACCATATCACACCAAAGACTGCACAACTTAGATAAAATTTAGACCAATTGTTCCTGATAATGAGAAATATTGGCAGGTGTTTGACAATGACAAACAAATAGAAGACTTCATGCAATTCAGAAATGAATTCGAACTACATAGTTCAGACTCAGATTATGATACAGACTGCAATGAAGAAAATTTTCTTAGTGAAGAAGAACCGTCTCCTGAACCTACTAATATTAACCTATTATCTAGAAAACTTGAAAGCGAAACAAAATTGAATGCAGAGTTAGAAACATAGGAGTCAGAAACTCTGCACTCTAAAGATGAAAGTTTGCCTAAGGTTCTGGCCCCTTTAGAAGAGTTGCTCGATTTTAATGATGTGGCAAATAAACCAAAACTGGAACCTGTAGAGATTGAAGTGGAGGAGTGCAATATAAGCAGTGAACTTAAACCTATGATGATTAAACTGTCTAAAACTTTACCAGCTCACATTAAACTT
Source organism: Pinus albicaulis (assembly GCA_034641835.2). Classification (NCBI taxonomy): domain Eukaryota; kingdom Viridiplantae; phylum Streptophyta; class Pinopsida; order Pinales; family Pinaceae; genus Pinus; species Pinus albicaulis. Next base: position 1,303,094,654 of record CM076579.1, read on the forward strand.
AAATACATACAGTTGTTTAAAGAGTTTTCTGATGTTTTTGCATGGAGTTACGAAGATCTTAAATCCTATGACACTGAAATAATAAAACACAAAATTCCCCTCAAAGAAAACCAAAAGCCATTTAAACAAAAACTGTGCAGAACAAACCCTGTTCAGTTGCCTTTGGTTCAGAAGGAGATCGTGAAAATGTACAATGCTGGTATTATTGTCCCTATTAGATATTCTCAGTGGGTGTCTAATCCGGTGTCTGTTAGGAAGAAAACTGGAGAAATCGGGCTTTGTATAGACTTTAGAGACTTAAACAAAGCTTCATTGAAAGACAACTACCCTTTACCTAAGATGGATCATATTTTACAAAGGGTGGTAGGATCTAGAATAATTTCTTTGCTGGATGGCTATTCAGGGTACAACCAGATCTTAGTTCACCCTGCTGATCAATTAAAGACAACCTTTACTACACCATGGGGCACTTTCATGTATGTGAAAATGCCTTTTGGTCTAATGAATGCTGGAGCAACTTTTCAAAGAGCCATGGACATAGCATTCTCAGAAGAACTGGGTTTCTTCATCATTATATACCTTGATGATGTCACTGTGTTTTAAAAAACAGATGAAGAGCACTATAACATTTAAGAAAATTTTTCGAGAAATGCAGGAAGTTTGGAATATCTTTAAACCCTAAGAAGACACTATTTGGTCTCCAAGAAGGTAAACTTCTTGGGCACATTATTTCTGAGGAGGGTATAGAGATAGATCCAAAGAGGATTGAGGCCATATTGCAAATTTATCATCCTCAAAACATCAAGGAGTTGCAATATTTCATTGGAAAGATTAACTTTTTGAGAAGGTTCATCCCCAACTTGGCTGAGCTCCTTAGGAATATCACAAACATGTTAAAGAAGGATCAAGGGGTAAAATGGACCTTGGAAGCAAATAAATCCTTTGAACTGGTGAAACAAGCGTTAACCAAAACATCGATTCTTATAAGTCCTAATTTTCAAAAGATTTGTATATTTTTTCCTTTGCATCAGAACATACCATAGCTGCTGTCCTTCTACAGAAAAATCCACAAGGACAAGAGCAGCCTATTGCATTCTTTAGCAAGGCATTGAGGGATGCCCCTTTGAAGTATAACATTATGGAAAAGAAAGCTTTTGCTTTGGTTAAGGCTTTAAAAGACTTCAGAGTGTACATCCTTCACTCACACATAATTTCCTTTGTCCCAAACTCAGTTGTTAAAGACATTCTAACACAAGACTCAGATGGTAAGAGAGGTAAGTGGGTTGTTGTTATCCTTGAATATGATTTAGAGATAAAACCCACTAAACTCATCAAAGGCCAAGGTCTAGCTAGATTAATGGCTGAATCAAATTTTGAAGTTCTTGATATTAATATGATTAATGTTTTGGATGACCAAGAAAAATTCTCAACTCCTATAGTTGAAGATCATTTTATCAATTCTCCTTGGTATGCTGATATCATTTATGTCTTGTTTAATTTGAATACACCTCCTGGTTTGACAAAAACAAAGGCAAGATTCCTCAAACTAAAAGTTGTAAACTATTGCATTATTGATAGATGTCTTTACTAGAAAAATGCAAGCGATGTATTGCTTAAATGTTTGCCCAAGTTTGATGCAGATAAGGTTAAATACCAGTTCCATGAAGGAGAGTGTGGAGGTCATTTGTACTGGAAGACAACAGCCAACAAAATCTTGAGGGCTGGTTTCTATTGGCCTACTCTTTTTCCTGATATACATAAGATGATCATAGCCTGTCATAAATGTTAACTTTTTGAAGGCAAAAGAAAACTGCTACCCCTACCTCTGCATCTTATTACTGTTGAAGCCCCATTTCAACAGTGGGGACTTGACTTCATAGGAGAGATCCATCACCCATCTTCTGCGCAACATAGATGGATTCTCACTGCCACAGACTATTTCACTAAGTGGATAGAAGCCATACCTTGTAGACAGGCCAATGATTCAGTTATTATAAAATTTATGGAGACTAACATTCTCTCCAGATTTGGCTGTCCTACCAATATTATCACTGATAATGCAGCAGCATTTGGATCAAAGAAAATGGTTGAATTCTGTCACAGATATTAGATAACATTGGGGCATTCCACGGCCTATTACCCTCAAGGTAATGGACTTGCAAAATCCCCAAACAAAATTTTAGTGAACATAATCAAGAAACTGTTGGATGACAACAAAAAGTATTGGCACACAAAGCTAGTCCATGCACTGTGGGCTGACAGATTGACTTTGAAGAAATCCATTGGCATGTCACCTTTTCAGCCAATGTATGGTACTGATGCAATTTTTCCAAGCAGCCTTGGTGTTCCAGTGATGAAGTTGATTCAAGAGTTACAAACTGAAGAAAATGACATGATCATAAGGATAAATCAAACCATCCATCTTCAGCAAACTCGAGAGGAAGTTTATAACAAAGCATTGCAGAAACAAATCGACATTAAAAAGCTTTTTGACAGAAGAACAAAGGCCAACAATTTCAAAATTGGGGACAAAGTTTTAAAATGGGACTCAAGGAGGGAAGAGAAGGGCAATCATGGAAAATTTGACAACTTATGGCTTGGCCCTTACTCTATTCATTCAGCTGCTGGTAACAATGCATTTTTCTTGTAGGAGTTGAATGGAGCAGAACTGTTTGGGGGTCTTGTCAATGGCAGGATGCTTAAGCATTACTTCTCTTGATCCATGTTATGTTCCAAAAGCCTTTTTTTATTTTTTCCACTATAAATATTTCATCCACCATTGCATTCAAAGTTGTAAAAATCAAAAATACAAAAACAATGAAAAGAAAGAAAAGAGGGCATATTGTGAAAACAAGAAAGGTATAGCTCCATACCAAAAAAGAGAAACAAATATGAAAGTGTGCAAGCTTAAATGCCACTCCTACAAAACACACTTCTAGTACAGCCTAATCTTGACTAATTAGTTTTAAATTTTCTGCTGATAAGATAGTGAATTCAATTTGCCAAACTATTTAATCTTGGCTTATCAGTAGATAGTTTAGGATAGAAATTAAAGGTTCAAACAAGCTCAAAATCTGAACCTAAGTTTCCAAAGAGAGATGACTCAAATATGTTTTATTTTCTCAGTCAAAAAAGAAGTAAATCTGGTTCTAATTAGCTCAAAGTCTGAACCAGAAAACAAGGAAGAGGCAGCTCAAACAAGAGCCAAAACAGAGCTGTAAAAAGAGAAGGCAGTACTTTGGACTTTCAGATCTTAAGCCTTCCATTTTTATTTATTTTTTTGTAAAATAAATGGCTATGTGCAGCTTGTTTTTATGCCACAGATCACAGTAGGTCAAACAGCTTAATCTTGACTTGACTTTTTTTAAATTTATGTTTTAGAATTTAGAGAATAAAAATCTGTTGGACAGTTCAATCCCAACAGATAGTAGAATAGGTAGAGAAGCATATGAACTCAACTGTTTATTCTGAGTTCAGGGAGAAATAAGGAAGTAGAATTAGAGTATTTTTATGCTTTTAAAAGAATAAAATTTTGTAAAAGAGTTTTCCAATCCAAGTGCACTCTAATGAAGAAAAAATGTTAGATCAGTAGGAGTGGGTAGGTAGAAAGTTTGTATTGATGAAGATCCATTGCTTTTATGACTGCTAATATGTTTTCAGAGCACATCATCCAGAGAAAGAAAGGTGACCCAATGGATCAAGCACAGGTCAGCCTCCCAGAGAATGCAGGTCTAAAGTTCTTGATGCCTTCAAGAAGGCACCATCCCCAAGTGGAGCCACTGTTAGCCACCTATAAACTTTGTTATATCAAAAGGTGGCTAAGATTTTTTTTGAGCCTTCAAGGAACAAATTTCATTGCTAAAAATTGTTGGCTCTTGAAGACTCCTTGTAGGCCTCATGCCTCTCCTCTGTCCAAATCTTCATTGCTGTTCCCATTTTACACTTAGAAATCTTGTTGATTTCCAAGCCAAAATATTGCTGCAAACACCCTTTTTCCCCCCTTCCCTTCTTCCAAAACTAGCCTCATTTTTTATCCCCCCATTTCCCATGGAAATCCCTCATTTTCATAATTTTTTCCTTCCCCTTCATCAAACCCCTTGACAAGGTTGAAAACTCATTTTTCGCCTTATCGGAACCCTCATATTCCCTTGAAAACCATTGAAAATTCATAAAAATCATATTTTTATGTATTTTGGACTTAAGCCCCTCGAGCTAAGTATTTAGCCCCTCCTCTTAAAAACCCCGATCACGTTATTTCCCATATGCCCCACGGCCCTGCAATCGGGCGCCAAGCCATTTTATTAATTATTCCCGCCAAAGTTTAAAACCTTTGGTTATATATATAAAACCTCTGTTCATATTAATTTTCTGGCGTTTTATTATTTTATTAAATGTTCTACCGGTACAAGTTTTAAATCGTTCTGCACCATTGACCTGATCTGAAGATCGGACAGTGTGGAGTCCGTCTCCCAGTGGTCCCCACATTCCACTAACCCATCCCAAAAAATGCACGGTTTTCATCACACCGCCTTTGGGCGACGACGGTTTTTTCCCAATCGCCAGCGATTCCACTCATCGATTGACACGTGGCCTAGCCACTATTCAAAAAACCGCCATCCATCGCGCATTAACATTTAGATGAGGATGCCGCGCGATATCGCTGTACACCGTCCGATCTGAGGCTGCCCATCCAACAGCTATCGCTCACCGAAGTTGCCCGACAATTAACCGAGCTACGACGCGTCATTCAATCAATCTTCGCCATCGATCTGATCTGCAGATCGATGGTCCATATTTCATCGCCCTTTTTTGATCGCCAGTGAACGTTTCTCATTTTAACTTTCCATTTCCCGCCCCCGACCATTGATCTCTGCGTGATCGACAGCTCAGATTTAAACGTTTCTTCCACCTCCTTTTTTATTCCTCCAATCAATCCTGACCGTTGGATGATGCCATCCAACAGCCATGCTTCCTTCACGTGTCCTCTGCAGCAATAAACCTATATGCAGGATTTTATAATAGTTTTTTGTATTTTGCAGGGTTTAAATGATTTCCTCGCCATTTTTGAAGAAAATTCGAGAGGCGGAGGATGACGATTTTCCTGCCTTCGATTCACCATAGAAAATCATCACAAGGTGTTAAAAACACATTTCATCAGTGTTTTTTTTTTCTTCAGGCATTGATGCCATATCGCCCCTATGCAGCCCTGCATACCAACAAAAAACCATGAATCTGGCACAGTCAGAGAGTATCAGTGACGAAGACCAAAATTTATTAGAACAGAGGATTAAAGGACATATTTTGCAGGGATCACGGCTAAGAATGTTTATCAAAAGCCTAATCCTCGAGTTAAAACACAGTTTAAAGAAAATCTAAAGTGTTTTATTGACATGAAACCCTCCACCGCCACAAATTGAGGTAAATTGATCCCTCTAGCTACCACGATGCCACCTGTGCCTCAAAGTATTCAATCATGAGCCAAATTTATTGATCAAGATCAGATATTTGTCTTAAAATGCAGCCAAAAAGTAAATTCTGCCAAGGAACTTAATGACAGACATCTGCAGAGTTACTTCGACGCCACACAAAGCCTCAAAGGTCAAAAAAATCTCCCACCGAGCTTAAATCTTTATATAAATCATTTAATACAAAGGATATGTATGTAAGTTTCTTCATTGAGCCCCTCAAAGGCCAAGAAGCCATTAAGTCTGTATTAATTGTAATTGAGATCTTTTATCAGATCTCACCTCCTCATCCTTCTATATATACTTCTGCAGAATATGAGTGAGGGGTTGGTTGTAGAACTTTGAAATATATTTGAGCTTAAACTTCTGATTGTAAATAGTGTTCATAGGCCCTTGGAGCTCTACTTGTGATAGATTAATTAGGATTGATAATGAAGATGATTGTTGAACTAAAACATTGGACTTTAGTACTGTAACTGGTTTGACATCAATAAACAAGTTGTTTCTTGGGATCCTGGTCTATATCACTGGTGAGGTGCCTCTTTCTTTGTTATTTTTTTTCATTCTATGTATGTCATATTGTTCACTTTTCTCTGATAAATAACAACATTTATAGAGTTAGGACCTATTGTATATCAGTAACCTTCTCTAACTGAAAAGATTTATCTCAATGTTTTCTTCCAATTTGTTTGTTTAAGAATGATTTAATACAGTCTAAACAGTTAGGAATTTTGGAGTTCCCTCTTCCTACTGTTTGCTTTAAACACTGTTCTTGAAATTTATTTTCCTTATTTTGCTTATTAAAGATGACTATGGAAGATATGGTGTGCCCTGGTCCTAGTTTTTCTCCAAAAGTAGATTCTGAAAGTTTCCCTTGGTGTTGACTGAAAGTAGAATAGGTTTAAAAGTACTTTATCTGATCTTAAGTTTATACTTTGTTTCTCTTATATGTTTTCATACTTTCTGAAGGTAATTATGTGGATTACTGGATTGTTTGTAAATTAAGCTGCTTTAATACAGACTTGCCCAAGAATTCAATGGTTAGCCCTGCACTTGGTTGGTTTTAAACAGTTACTTAAGAGGCTTTTTTTGTTTGGACTGACTATAAATCCTTTGTGAAATTATTATCAGTTTCCACCTCTCCAACACTTTATTGTTTCCATTCCATCACTCTAATCTCAATAATCTTGTGCTATAAATGAATTTCCCCTTGGATCACTCTTGATGTTGTTGTTCAATTAAAGCCCTGTTATGACTCCATAGCCCAATGGACTAAAAACCAACGTTATGTCTATCTTTTTAGCCTAGCTGTTCTATTTTCTTGAAACTTCTCACCTTTGAAACTCTTTTCATTTAGGACTTTCCACCTCAAACCGTAATCATGCTCAACCATCCAAAAAACAAACAAACCCTTGGCCTTCATAACTAGCCTAATATCATTACCCCAAATTTCAAAGACAAATCTATCTTTGCACTTATTGGAGAGATCCCTCTCCGGATTCAGGAGGGCTAGATCCTAGAATCCCAAGGTTGGTTGAAATAATGTTGCTTTTGTAGTTTTAGTCTCACCAATCTGCTAAAATTACAGATTCCTAACAGTATGATAGGAAAGAATTATTTCATTGCCCTGCGAATAAGTATCACGTGTTTAAAGATGGTATTGAGTACATAGTTAGAGTGCATAAGAAGAGGAAAATTTTGTCTTATACATGCAGGAGAAATTAAGAGGACAGTGAATGCAAGTTAGAATTTGACATTGTTAATGATAAAACACAGAGATATTTTGAATCAAATTTTTTTAAAAGGATTCTTATGCTTGTAATGATATGTTTTATGATTCTAACAGGTTTCCTTTGAAAGAAGGTGAACAAGATGTAAAACATTTGTAGCAGTCAACATCAGTGTTGAGTAGTGTTGGAAACAAGATGTCGGTGCAAGAGAGTGCAAAGGTCAAAGAGAAAGCAACAAAGCAGCTTGGAAAAGAAGGCATGGGTTCCAAAAATGTGTGTTTTTATTTTCCAAAGGGTACATGGCAATGGAAAAGATACTTAGTCAAGATTCAACGCAAGTACAAAGAAAGAACAATTAAAAATCGCCATGGTGATAGTATGGAAGGTGAGACAATTTTTAAGTTTCCTTTGATTAATGACCAAGGTAGGAACAAGATAGTTTCTGAAAGGATAGCTTGTTTCTCTACAAATTCAGAAAAATTGCAGCATGATGGTGTTAATGACAGCAAGAGAAGGTCACAAGAATAAAGGAAAAAGTTGACTTTTTGTGAAAAGCTCCAAATGGTGAAATTGGGAAAATTTCAGTGGATAGACACTGAAAGGGTGAGGGAACATTACACTCATCCACATGATCAGTAATCAAAGAGATTTTGGGGTTCAAAAGGCTTCTAGTGGGGAGGAATGATCAGAGGCTTAGTATTTAGCTCAAAAATGAAAGTGCTCAGAATCGATTGGAAACTGAACAACAACGACTGACCTGTCGCCAGGAATCCAATACAACTCATTTTTTCTAAAACCAATTGGTGAGCCCTGGTATTCCACCAAGAGTGATGCATCTCCTAGCGGCTGCCCTACTTTACTTTATCAAATTGGGGTTCATACAAACTTGGAGGTGATAGTTCTATATACCCAACAGATGCATTATGTTCATGTCATCATCTTCTGCTTTACGAAAGGGTGTTATTTCTTAAACTATGATAAAAAATGAAAAGTAAATTGCTGGAAGGAAATTACAGAAAGGAAACTAACTTAATTTGTAGAAAGGAAATGACCGAAATGTAACTAATCTAATGTGCGGAAAGGAAATAATAGAAAGAAAGTAAATTGAATTGTCGAAAATAAATGACAAGAAGGAAACTAAACTAAATTGTTGAAAGGAAACTAATTTAAACCACACTAAACTTGGCCAATCAGCTAAACACACCCTACTTATTTTATGCTCTATCTACCATGCTTCTATCCATGTAGCTAAGCTATCCATGAATTAATTCTGATTGAAAAGGTGTTGATTTGTAGCTTGGAGGAAAAAAAGGGCTAAAGAGGCTAATGGAGGGCTTAACACATGAAACAAGGCTTAGAAGTGGAAAGCGGGGGTTTAAACCTGATTAAAACTTTATTAAAACACAAAAATGCTTCAGAGTGGAATAATTTGAAAAGTGTGATGGCAGAGATGCGATGGAGCAAAAGTTGTGAAGTGCGAAGCGCGACAAGAAAGAAGTGCGCAATGCGAAATGTGAAAAGGGAAAATTTTGCAATCTGCAATATGCAATATCAATATCACTATTGGAAAAAAGAGTGGTATGACTTGAAATAAAAGGGAAAATGTTGTGAAATGCGATTCGTGACAGGTGACGTGGCGGTGGGATCAGTGGCAGAGCGCGATCACAATATCACAATCGATAGATAAGAGAAGTAAGTCTTAAAAGAAAAGGGAAAAAATTGTGATGAGTGATTTGCGATGTGGTAAAAGTTGTGAATTGTGAAGTGCAAAGTGCAAAATGCAATGGGATAAAATTTTCGAAGTGCGAAATGCGATATCGCAATCGCAATATCGCAAAGTTGTAGGGATAGCGGAAGTGATGTTCAGAAAAAGTTGTGAAGTGCGAAGTGCGATGGGTGATGTGGCAGTGGGACCAGTGGTGGAGCGCGATTGTAATATCGCAATCAAAATTTGGAAGCGGTAAGGCTTACATAAAAAGGGAAAAGGTGCAAAGTGGGATACCGCAATATTGCAATCGGCGAAAAGGAGTGGTAAGTCTTAAAGGAGGAAAATAAACAATGCGATTTGTGATTTGCGATGTATGGTAGCAGGAAGTTCGAGGAGCAAGGGCGGAAGGTCGAATTCCAATGGTTTTTAAGATTTTTGCATTAGGAAGGGGTAAGGCAATCATGAATGATAAAAAAAACAAAGGAATGAGGTGGGCTGAAGGGTTTAAGTCTTTTGAGAAAAAAGGTGCGTGAAGCATTCACAAATAAAAGGAAAAGGAGGGAAATGGAGGCATAAAAAATAGTGTTCAGGCCATGAAGACATAGATGGAAAATGAAGTGATAAGGCACCACAAAGCTACTCTAGGGCTTTATAACTAATTCCTACAAACAACTCTGTTGGTTTATGCATAAAAATGCAATATAAAAAGGAAGGTTGAAAATGGTAATTTAATTCTACTTTTAATCTCATAAATAGTGAACAAAAATCAGTTTTTGGGTCTGTGGGAAGGCTCACCCTCCTTGCACCCTATTGACAGAGATGATAAGGGGGTATTGATCCACAAATTTTTGGTTTTCCTCTATTCTATTACTCTCATAAGCAAATGAAAAACTACAGCAACACACTTAAAAGAAAAACTAAACAGCGACATGAAACATAAGTGAAATTATCAGAAGCGGAGTTAATGAAATGACAGAAAGCATAGAACGAATATAGCAGAGAGGTTGAGGCACATGGATTGGGCCCTAACCCATGAGCCTAGCTCTCTGAAACTTAAATAAGTTAAATGAAATCAGTCTGCTCATTTCATAAAAGAATAACCTCATACATTTCTGAAAGTTTGATCACTGAGTGAAATAATAAAAATCTCAATAGATTGCAATAGAGTTCCGACTAGAATCGACTGCCCCTTCCTAGCTCTAGTTCTATTCTATTTATTCTACAAAGAAGCTACCAACAGCTCCCTAGAAAAGTGAGTTGTTGGTAGCTTCTACAAAAGTGAATCAAGTCAAAAGTTAATCTTAACATTTGATTAGAGATTTAATCTCGGTCCTTGAAGTTTCAACAATAATATTATAGGAAGGGCTTGAAGAGTCGTTTGGAAAACACACAGTAATGATCAAGCGATCAAATTTTTGAAGTGAGAAGTGCTCAGAGGAAATATCGATCAAGATATTATTTTCAGAGAGGGGCAGGGATAGTATCTGAAGGGAAATCTTTCTCAGTCAGAGAAGGCAGAGAGATATCCAACAGAAGAAACACAGAGCCAGAGAGGTTGACGCAGAGCCACCATGGCAGACTTATGCATAGAAGCCCTTCAACATAGATTCCCTTCTGACTCATATTTTTTTACCTCAAGGAGAAATTTCTCCTATTTCAAATAAAAAACCTAGCCTCCCATGGATCACTACCTTTCCTAGATTGTAGGAAATTCATAGATTTCTACAAGTAAGTTATCATGGTTGATCAGGTAAAAATGGTAGAGTGTTATGTGCATAACCTTGTGCTGACAAATCTGGATACTTGGGACCCCAATTCCTCATTCGTCATCCAATATTCTAGGGCCATTAGCTGCATATCCCCCATTTTGGAATTGGGGTGCCAAGTATCCAGATTTGTCAGCACAAGGTTATGCACATAAAACTCTACCATTTTTACCTGATCAGCCATGTTAGCTTACTTGTAGAAATCTATGAATTTCCTACAATCTTGGAAAGGTAGTGATCCATGGGAGGCTAGGTTTTTTATTTGACATAGGAGAAATTTCTCCTTGAGGTACAAAACATATGAGTCAGAAGGGAATCTATGTTGAAGGGCTTCTATGCATAAGTCTGCCATGGTGGCTACTTGCTTCCCTTTTTGCTGTAATTTCTCCTTCACAACTGTTTCTTCAATTATTTCCTCCTCCCTTGGTGATTCTTCAATGATAATTGGGCTCATGAGAGGATTTTCTGGCTCTCTCTAACTTATCCTCTGACTCTTGTCAGCTCTGAAATACATAGAGGTCTGCCTTTTACTCTTTTCACTCAGAGGAGCTAAGGTGGAAACTACCTATTTGTCTTGAGAGGATGTGGTGTTGTGTTGTGAGTTTGTTTCTTGCCCACTTTCCGCTACCTCTATGGCTTCTATTTCCATATCTTTTGTTTTTTTTTGGCCCTTTGTCTCTTCCTCTTTTCCTTCTAGTTCTTCTTTTTCCTCTTCTGGTTCTTCTTCTTCTGGCTCTTCTTGGTTCTTCCTCTGGTTATTATTCTAGTTATTCCTCTTCTTATGGTTCTTCTTCTTCTTCTAGTTCTTCTTCTTCTTCTCTAAGTGCTGAGGTCTTCCATCAGTCTCTCTCCCTTTAAAATTTTCCAATTTTCAGGTTTGGATGAGACAAGCCCTCTTTATTAATAGATTGCACAGCGAATTCTAGAGCACTTATGTAACTCGGCCTCAGCTCTAGATTTCGTTAGAGACCATTGTTTCCTTCTCTCTATTTATTCATTATGGATTGCGTGTTTCCTCCCCTCATTCTCCTCTACTCCACTTAATTTAGGTTTTTCTTTGCATGCCCAGATGGCATGACTTTGCAGTTCTCCCTAGTCATACTTCACGATGGTGGCGAGGCTAACTGGTCACCTTTCTACCCCTTAAACTATAACTCTAAAAATTTAATTATATTTGGCTATTATGGATGCATAGCGAGGGGTGAGAAAATATACCTAAGTTTACCTATTGTTTCCAAGGCAGTTTTAGGAGTTGGATTAAGGAGACAAGCCTTTTAGATGTTGCGTTCTTCACTATTTTATTGTTCTCTGAGTGAGCAGCTTGCTGAATGAGAAACTCTCTGAGTGAGCTGTTGATATTTCCTTGCTATTTATTTCCATTGTAGATGCTACTTGGGGATGCTCCAGATTCCATGGGTGGCACCCTTGTCTTTCTTGGGGTCTTATTTATCAGCTCCTCTCTTTTTTTTATTGCTATTCAACAACAGATTGTTTCCCTGTAGGAGTTCCCTGATGTCTATAACCATATTAATTTTTATTTCTTTGCTACATTGTGCTTAGGAATGGAGGAATGTGGTGTACGAAGGTGATGGAGGAAGTTATGAAAATGAATGGAGTGAAGGATGGGATGGATGGTAAAATAGAAGAAGGGAAAAGAAGATGAATACTTCACTGTGTTTCCAGAAATCATTAGTGACCTGCAAAACAACAAACACAAAGAACACAAAGATGTATATGTATTTATTTTTATTTTTTTTGTTTTTTGTTTTTGTTTTGAAAGAAAGTGGGCTGCCTCCATGGAGGTTTTCAACCCACAAACTTTCCTTGGGCACCTCAATGAGTTTTTCACTTTATTCTTTTCTCTCTCTCTCTTTTCTTTTTTTGTCAACAAGTGTGGGAAACTATGGAGTTTCCCATCACACACACCTCTCTTCTTATTGAATTTATGAACTCTACCTTTGATAAAGGCTTCTTGTAAATTTTAAGTCTGTGACCATTGACAAGCAAGGGGATTCCTTCCCCATCTATGGTTCTAATTTGAACTCCGCAATTATCAAAACATTGTGTAAGGTCCCAACCATCTTTTCATCAGCTTGCATTTGAAATATTTAAACCTTGAATCATACAACAATGCCTAATATCCTTCTTGAGAGGTATTTTCTTTGATGTTATTGTCATACCATACCTTCCTTTGTAGCTGAACTACCTCCGTGTGAAGAAGTGCTTGCATTCTGAACTCATCCAATCCATTTAGTTGCAGAAATATCTCTTTTGGGGCATTTGATAGATCTATATATAATTCAGCCACCATTCTTAAAGTATTGAATTCAAACTCAATTGAAAGTAGAGCCTTCTTACCATAGACTAGTTCATAAGGAGTGAATCCTGGTGTTGTCATCCAAGTAGTGTTGTAGGCCCAAGTAGCTTCTACCAATATGTTTGCCCAATATTTTTTACTGCTGCTCAAAACCTTGGTGAGGATGCTCTCTAAAGCTCTGTTATTTACTTCTACTTGGCCATTCAACTGAGGGTGATAGGCAATATAAGTTCTATGCTTAATCTTGTGCTTCCTCAAAAGATTCTCAATGAGATGAGAGGTGAATTATGCCCCTTGATCAATGACTATTTCTCCGGGGTACCCAAACTTGTAAAACACATTCTCCCTTAGAAATTATTCTACTTTCTCCTCGGTTGTGACCTTCACTTCTTTGTTTCAGCCCATTTTTTTAGGTAATCAGTGCAGACTATGATATACTTCTTTTATTCGAATGGCGGACCGATAGGTCCAAAAATTTCCATGACCCACTTTTCAAACGGCTCAAAAGCCACCTAAGGGTGCAAAGGAATCTCATCCCTTTGTGTGGGTTTCCCCATCCTTTAGCACTCGTCACACCTACTAGTGTATCTTCAAGAATCTTGGTGAAGGGTAGGCAAATAGTATCCTGTCTGCAAAACTTTGTAAGCATTTATCTTTGCAACAAAGTGGCCTCCACATGGGCTATCATGACATGCAGAGAGGATATCAAAAAATTGTACCTTCCTCACACATCTCCTTAGGATTTGATCAAGGCCTAGCTTGAAAATGTTTCGCGCAATCCATGTGAAAGGGGTGCTTTTTCTGATGATTTCATTCCTCTCCATGATTTCACAACCCAAAGGGTAGGACTCTATAATTAAAGGTACCCCAAGGGTAGGTGAGAGTAGTCTTATCCTGGTCTTCAAGGCTGATTTGAATCTAATTGTACCCATTGAACCCATATAAGAAGGAAAATAATTGCTTCCCCACAAGGCCATCTAGGACTTGGTCTATAAAGGGGAAAGAGAAATGGTCTTTCTTGGTGGATTTTTTAAGTTCTCGGTAGTCAAAACAAATTCTCCACTTCCCATTCTTCTTTGGGACTAGGACGAGAGGGGATACCCACTCACAGTGGGATATAGGATATATGAACCCTGCATTCAATAGTTTCTGCAACTCTTCTTTTACTATGCCCTTTAGAGTTTGGTTCATCCTTCTTTTGGGTTGTATCATAGGCTTTCATCCTGATTTGATGTAAATTTGGTGTCTTCATATTGAAGGATGAACCCCTTTCATGTCCTTATAATCCCAAGCAAATTCTTCAAGATTTTCTTTCAAAAGATGGCATACCTACTTCTCTTCTTCATTCAAGAGGTTTGGGTTGCTTTTCAGAGATCTGGATGGGCCAAAATCAATAGCCTTGGTGATTTCAGAGATCGACTCAACTAAGTGCACTTCCATCCAAGGTTGGCTTTCAAACTCTTTGACTAAGGTTTCGAGAGGAATGCTAGTGGAGGACTCATTTTGAATGGCATGGTAAATAAGTTCATCTTCATCAAGCTGCCCCCCTCTAATAATAGCATATACTATACACTTAGGGGCAATGTTATATAACTCATCTTCTTCATCCTCCAACCATATAGGGAGATCATGATCAATGTAAGGCTAGGTTGGAGGATATAACACTAGATGTTTAGATAAAGGCCCATTTTTTATAGTCATGTTTTCGGCCCGACAACTAATATAAGCACCTTCAGTGGCTAACCAAGGTCTCCCTAAGATGAGAGGATAACCATTAAACTTGTTTTTTGGTTGTAGGACTACGAAATCTGTAGGATACTCCCAAGAGTCAATGGTAACCATAACATCCTCAAAAATTCCTTCAAGAGTTACCGTGGACCGATCTGCAAGTTGCAGAACTGTTGTGGTTTTCCTTAAAGTCCCTTGGAGATTAATATTAAACATAGTTTCCTTGGTCATGACATTAATGGTAGCCCCTAGATCAATCAGATTGTTGGGGACGATGACACCATTTATATGCACATCAACAACTGGACTACCAAGGTCCAAGTACTTTGGAAATATCACCCTTCCCAACATTAGGTCAGACATTTTTCCTACCACATTGATGGTGGGGGTATCTCTCTTCCTCCTCCCAGGTTTCTTGAAGCACTTTTCTTTGATGAGCCTATTGTAGATAGAGAAATCCTTAATGTCCTGGAGAAGTGATAACTTTACACACAAATTTTCCAATTCTCTGAGGATTTCAGTCTACTCTGGGGTGTGCTGACTAGGGTAGATCAAGCGCTCAGGAAAAGGAGGTTGTTGGATCTGAGTGTTTCCTTCTTCCTTTTCCTCCTCAATATTCACAGGTGGAGATGGAGGATGGTTGTTTGGGAGTACTCTTCCCGACCTGAGATTAACCTCTTGTATCTCCACAACGTAAGCTGGATAAGATGTTTCTCCATTGAGAGCCTCTTGTGCCTGTCTGTTGTTCGGGTGGATTGAGCTATGCAGGTATTTCGGGTAGCCTAGGTGGAGCAACATGAGCAAGATGAGGTTGAGGTTGGGGTGAAGGCATTAGAGCAGGTAGTTGATTGTTTTGAGGCCTCCACCCTTGGGATGGACTGTTCCACTGATTTTTTTGTGAAACATACTGCTGGAATGGTTGGTTGACTGGCTGAGGATGATATGAAGGGTTGTAAGGCCAAGTACAAGGTGCAGACCAGGATGGGGGAGTGGGGGTGTACCAAGGTTGCATGGGTGCACTATGATTGTTGTGATAATAAGAGTAAGGTGCACATTGCATACCTTGTTGATATGGCCAAGGGCCTTAAGGCCTTCTCTGGTTGATGAAATAGAGTTTCTCTAGCATTATTTCCCCACCTTGATATACAACTTTAAGTCCAGGTAAGGAAGGACATTTTTTTGTGGCATGATTCTCTTCACAGAATGAGAAAAACTCTATGACATTCAGTGGACATTCATTTCTTGGGTGCGTCTGGGTACATCTAGGACAAAATAAGGCCAGGGATCTCTCTGCTTCCTCTTGCTTCCTTTTGACCTGCATTGTGTCCAATTGAAGAGAAAAGGTTTGCAGCATGTCACTCTTGAAGTCCTCTAGCATGTTTCCAATATCATTTTTGATGGAGGTGGAAGAGGAAGGGGTATTGGATGTACTCTGGCTAGCTCTACCCTTCTTCATAAATTCCCTAAAATGGTTTCGGAAGACAGTTTTGATTTTTTCATAGGGTTGTTGGTCGATATCTCCTCCTGATAGCATATTCAAGTTTTATATCATCTCTTATCTAATCCCTCGAAGAAGTACAAGTTTAAGTGAGTCAGGCTCAAGAGTACAGTTGGCTCTCTTATAGTTCAATTGAAACCTCTCTTCATAGTCCTCTAAGGATTCATCTGGCCCTAGAGTCATCCTAAATATCTCATCATTAGTTTCCTTCGACCTACAGTAGTATTTATACTTGCTGCTGAAGGTCTCTTCTGTCAGTGCCCATGTAGTGATGCTATCCCCAGGCAGACCCATGAACCAGCGCAAGACCGCATCCTTAAGTGTGGATGGGAATAACTTCAACTTATGATCATCATAGGTGTATTCATAAGTCCTACAAGCAACAACAAATTCAAACATGAATGTGTCAGGGTCCTCAGAGGTAAGTCCATGAAAGTTTGGAAGAGCTGAGGGGCTAATTTTTTTCATCTTAGTTTCCCCATTTTCCTCTCTTATGGGAAAGGCTCTCTCGATCCTAGCCATGGTTAAGATAGGTGAAGCAGGTCACTCAGTTGAAAAAAGGTCTTATTTTTCTTCCCCAGTAGGATCCTCAAAATAATTATAAGGCCCTCCTATAGGGGGTTCAATCTCATTGCCACTGACGAAGAGTGAAGGGTGGCTAGGAGGTGATGTGGGGTTTTAGGTAAGATTTTTATTTGAGTATTTCTACTCCTATGAGGCATGAAAATCAGATCATTTTGTATTTTTTCAATATTTCTGAAATGACATGAAAAGAAAACAAAGCAGAAAATAATGCTAAAACAACATCAAAGCATCTACTAGACACCTCCCCAACAACGGCACCAAAAAGTGGTGAGCCCTGGTATTGCACCAAGAGTGCTGCAAATCCCAAGGGCTACCCTACTTTACTTTATCGACCCGGGGTTCATACAAAATTGAAGGTGAGAGTTCTATGTACACAGTAGATGCATTCTTTTCATGTCATCCTATTCTGCTTTACGAAGCGGTGCTATTTCTTAAACTATGATAAAAATTGAAAAGTAAATTGCCGGAAGGAAACAAAGGAAAGGAAACTATCTTAATTTTTAGAAAGGAAATGATGGAAATCAAACTAATTTAATGTGCAGAAAGGAAATGACAAAAAGAAACTATATTAAATTGCTGAAAATAAATGACAGGAAGGAAATTAAACTAAATTGTTGAAAGGAAACTAATTTAAACCACACTAAACTTGGCCAATTGGCTAAACACACCCTACTTATTTTATTTTCTATCTTCCATTCTTCTATCCATGTAGCTAAGCTATCCATGACTTAATTCTGATTGAAAAAGTGTTTATTTTTAGCTTGGAGGAAAACAAATGGCTAAAGAGGCTAATGGAGGGCTTCACACATGAAACAAGGCTTAGAAGTGGTAAGCGGGGGTTTAAACCTGATTAAAACTTTATTACAACGAAAAAATGCTTTGGAGTGGAATAATTTGAAAAGTGTGATGGCAGAGATGTGATGGAGAAAAATTTTCAAAGTGTAAAGTGCAACGAGAAAGAACTGTGAAATCCAAAATATGAAAACGACAAAGATTACGATATGCGATATGCGATACCGTAATGTCACAATCGGAAAAAAGAGCGGTAGGTCTTGAAAGAAAAGGGAAAAAGTTGCAAAATGCAATTTGTGATGGGTGACGTGGCAGTGGGACCAATGGCAAAGCGCGATCGCAATATCGCGATCAGCAGATAGGAGTGGTAAGTCTTAACATAAAAGGGAAAAATTTGCGATGAGTGATTTGCGATGTGGTAAAATTTGTGAAGTGTGAAGTTCGAAATGCAACGGGATAAAATATACAAAGCACGAAATGCGATATCGCAATCACAATATCGCAAAGTTGGAGGGATAGTGGAAGTGTTGTTCAAAAAAAGTTATGAAGTGCGAAGTGCGATGGGACCGGTGGCGGAGTGTGATCGCAATATCACAATCAGCATTTGGAAGAGGTAAGTCTTAAATAAAAAAGGAAAAGGTGCGAAGTGTTATATACGATATCGCAATATCGCAATCGGTGAAAAGGATTGGTAAGTCTTAAAGGAAGATACTAAACACTGTGATTTGCAATTTGCGATGTATGGTAGCAGGAAGTTCGAGGAGAGAGGGCGAAAGGTTGAATTCCAATGGTTTTCAAGCGTTTTTCATTAGGAAGGGGTAAGGAAATCATGAATTATAAAAAAAAACAAAGGAATCAGGCAGGCTGAAGGATTTAAGTGTTTTGAGAAAAAAAAGGTAGGTGCAGCATTCACAAATAAGAGGAAAAGGAGGGAAATGGAGTCGTAAAAAACAATGTTCAAGTTGTGAAGACATAGATGGAAAATGAAACGGGAAGGTGCCATGGAGCTGCTCTGGGGCTTTATCACTAATTCTTGCAAACAACTCTGTTGGTCTATGCATGAAAAATAGGTAAATGCATGAAAATGAAATATAAAAAGGAAGGCTGAAAATGGTAATGCAATTCTACTTTTAATCTCAGAAATAGTGATCAGAAATCAATTTTTTGGTCTGTGGGAAGGCTCGCCCTCCTTGAATCCTATTGATAGAGATGAGAAGGGGTCTTGATCCATATATTTTTGGTTTTCCTCTATTCTATTAATCTCATAAGAAAATGAAAAACTTTAGCAACACACTGAAAGAAAAACTAAACAACAACTTGAAACATAACTAAAATTATCAGAAGCGGAGCTAACGAAATGACAGAAAGCAGAGAACGAATACAGCAGAGAGGCTGAGGCACATGGATTGGGCCCTAACCCATGAGCCTAGCTCTCTGAAACTTAAATCAGTAAATTGAAATCAGTCTGCTCATTTCATAAAAGAATAACCTCATACATTTCTGAAAGTTTGATCACTAAGTGAAATAATAAAAAGCTCAATATTTTGCAACAGAGTTCCGACTAGAATTGACTACCCCTTCCTATCTTTTGCTTCATTCTATTTATTCTATAGGGAATCTACCAATAGCTCCCTAGAAAATAGTGATTGGGTCCACTTGACTCCAAGTAAACAAATATTGAGTACACTCCTCTTTGATTTTCTTGGCTGCCTCTGGAATTCGAATTGCTGGAGAGAATCTTGGGGATCCTTTGGCTGCCTTTGGATTCGAATTGCTAGAGAGAATATTTGGTATCCTTTGGCTACATTTGAGAGTTAAGGATGGTGGAAAATCCTCCATTAATTTCTCCTTGCTATCTCCTCCAAGTCTTTATGATAAAACCCTTATAAAAATGCTAATAATTCCTGATTTTCTGCACTCAGCCTCATATTAGGCACTCAGAGTATGTTAGCCTTAATTACCACCTATAATAGAATCATAAAACCAAATAATAATAAAAATATAATAAAAAGAGATCTAAGAAGGCAAAAAGGTGACCATTAACCCCTCCAAATATGTCTAATGATGGAGCTCATCACCAACTTCGGATGAAGAAGTTATAGCCTACTGATCGCCATTCAGAATAGGCAATAATTAAAAAAAAAAAAATGCATAACATTGACATGTTGATGACATGGTAGACCAGTCAGCATGTAAGGAAATTTTTTCATTTTTTTCCCAGTGGCACTGTGACAAGTGTCACAACAGGATTCGCCAGTTTGGGTTTGAGAAGGTGAAATTGCCTAATGTACTCCAAGGTTGAATTTGGGATCATGATGAATTATTATGTGTTGGAATTATTTTTTTAACTATTAAGGTTGGATTAATATATGTATCTAGATATATATATTGATTATTAAATCCAAACTTTAGTTTTAAATTCCGCATTTCCATATAACCCATGGTCTGAATTGACATATTGCAAAGTTTGCATGGTCAGGGGTTTAATACATCATATGGTGACACATTAAACCATAGTCCAATTAATGTTTATGGTTGGAGTGCATTACATATTGATTTTAAATCAAAGTTTTAATACAATGGTATGACGTGTATTATAATGTGAAAAATATATATACAAGGGCAGAGGTTAGAGTCGAAGCCGTGACCTCCCCCCAAACATTACAATGCTCTTACCAATAGACCACTGGGTGGGGCTTGTAAAGCCTCCACACCCAACATGTATTTAAGGCTTATGCATAACTCTGATGGTGGAAGGGAGCGGGCCAACCCTCCTGCCCACATGACCTTACCACTTGACCGTCGACCAACGCTCATAACAAATGCACATAGTGCGCATTTAATCTATCATTATCCCCAACTAATCCATATTTAACTTTAATAAACTCAGACCTTGAAACAACGAATTTTTAAGAGGTGCCACCAAATTCGGTGGGAACCACCAATTTTTCGGACTTATCTGGAGTCTTCTCGAGATTTGGAGGAGGATTCTAGGGGAAAATTGAATAAGACATATCTTGATCAATTTTTGACCAATTTTGGCTTAGGAAGAGCCATTCCTTACATATTGGCATGCTCTGAACACATTGTAATAGGTTGCAGAGGTAGAGGAGCAATTATATAGGTGTTTTTTTTCACTTTGAATAATTTTGAAGCCTAGGGCCACCAGGAAGGAAGGCCATGCCTAGATCAACTGAAGGCCAAATGGACTGAATGAATAGCCATTTCTGATATATTTCGACATTTTGAACTCATTGGAGTATGTTTTAGGAGAATTTGATGCATGTAAAAAACATTTTTTCAACTATTGAGCAAAAAGAGATGCCAAAGCCATGGAAGCTGGACCAAGGAGATGTAGCCTAGGAGGGGTGAACTCCTTCATCAAAAATATGTTTTAATGGATCAATTGTGATAGTTTGTTGTTCTTTATGTTGTTGCTGTTTAGAATTTTAGATTCATACTTTACTCTCTTGAATTCACTCATAAAAAATTAGTTAAATTACCTGTTTGACACACATAAGCAACAAGGAAACCTATACATCAAGCATAAGATCAACAAATAAATTTTAAATTTGAAAATGAAATTAGCACAAAAAACTAACATTCATACTTGGATCATCCAAGGAAATATTGCAAGAGCCCCATTTCCTTCATCTCAAATTCTCTTTCAAGATCCTCTTTGCAAGAATTCATGAGTTGCTCATCACCTATCAGTATCATATCATCGACATAAATTACAATAATAAAACGTTTACCATCAACCACAATATGATATAGGTCCATATCCACTTCACTCTTGGTGAAGCCCAACCTGGTAAAATAGTTGTTAATCTTGGTGTACCAAGCACAAGGAAATTGCTTCAGCCCATATAGTGCTCTCTTGAGTCTACACACATGTGACTCCCTGTCTAAGGTCTCAAAACCTTCTAGCTGCTCACTGTAAACTTCTTCCTCAATAAATGCATTGAGAAAGGTTCTATTTACATCCATCTGATGTATCTGCCATCCCATCTGCACTAAGAGTGCAAGGTGTTGATTTGGGTAGCATCGAATGTGCTCTAAGTCTCAAATTTAGTAGGGAGACTTAGACACATTTATTCCAGAGAACCTAGAAATTACTTTGGGAAATTCCACCCAAATTTTATTTTATTAAAATAATTTATTATTTTAAGAGGACCCTAAGTTTAAAATTAGGAAAGTAAAATAATTAAAGTGAATTAATAGAATATGTGTGTGAATATCATACAAAAGCGAATCAAGTTAAAAGTTAATCTTAATAGTTGATTAGAGATTTAATCTCGGTCCTTGAAGTTTCAACAATAATATTATAGGAAGGGCTCGAAGGGTCGTTTGGAAAACACACAGTAAGAGTGAGAAGTGCTCAGAGGAAATATCGATCAAGATATTATTTGCAGAGAGGGGCAGGGATAGTATCCAAAGGGAAATATTTCTCGGTCAAAGAAGGCAGAGAAAGATCCAACAGAAGAAACACAGAGCCAGAGAAGTTGACGCAGAGCCACGCAGAAGCCAAGAGGGAATTCGGAATTTTTTTGAAGGAATCGAGTGCAAAAGCTGGGAGCTGGGGTCTGAGACCGGGAGGCAGAAATCAAAGTTCCTGGGTAGAAAATCGATCAACGGAAGGGGTGACATTGTACCCAGGAGGATTGATTTTGGGTCTGCACAAAGGTAATGCATAAGCTTTTAGGGGTAGCTCATTCAGTGGCTATATTAGCTAGGATTTTCTGTGATAGTGTGAGGTAACCTCACTAATCTCTCTATCAGTGATATTCTTTGTAACTAGATTGCCATGAGAGGCATCCATAGATTGTATTCATAGATTACTACTACTTAATAATAAAACACTCGGTTGTTGCACCGGTTTTCCCACATTGGGTTTTTCCAGGGACATTAGTCAAAAAATAACCATGCTAGATGTGTCTATGATTTAATCTTGTTTAGTTTTGTTTAATCACTTGTATTTTTTTGAATTTTATTTAGTGAAGGTTGCAGTGCGTTTAATTTGATGTTATCATAGAAATAAACTAAATAATTCATTTATCCGTTAGAAGAATTAATACGAGTTATTGCAATAGGATTCCATATTTAAGGAGTTTTCACATGGTATTAGAGCTTGTATCGCTGAGTAGAGGAGGAACAGAAGAACAGATCCATAGATCCAGTGTTTGTAAAGTCATGATAAAAGAGTTGCATAAGCAGCAGATCGTTCTACCGAGTGATTATGCAGTCCAAGCTAGGAGGGCTAATTCCTGCAATGAAATATCTCTTTGAACGAGTCTACAAAGAGGTGTTAGTCATCCGTAATTTTTCTATTTTGTAGATGATTAAATACTTATCCTAGATTTCTAAAAAACAAATTTCATGAATATTGTGAGTTTTAGAAATTTCACTACTTTCATTATCCTTAGGATGAAATTTTTCACTATCTCACTACTTTTCCATTTCCCTGGTTAGCCTACCCTCCTAGAAGATCCCTCATGGAGCTCATGCCACTCATTTTCACTATTTTTTTCCACCTCTGACCTTAGCACTATGTTTTTACTTTCCTAACCCCTCCACTTGCCACCTAGGATCACCAACCAACCTACCCATTCTTGTGTTTCCCGGATACATCAAGCATTGATGGTCTCAAAACTATCTCTATAGGCTCTTTAGATAAATCAAGTACATTGAATTTTGGATCTTCAATACATCAAATTGTCAAAAACTCTGTTTTTTATACTTGAAGACCTCAAAGCCAAGCTTTCAGTCAAATACAAGCCCAAAGAGCCTCCCAGTAGGTTATTTAGGGTTTCATGGGTTGTAGGATTGTTTTGGTGTTCTAAATCACTATTTTACATGTGCCAAGAAGCTGAATGAAGTATGAAAGAAATTTAGTACATGGTTGTCCAAAATGGATCAGGGAATCCTTCAAGGAAAGCCTCCTTGGCCAAAGCACAAATTCTACAAAGGACAACTGCCCATTTTGACATTTCTGCAGGAATGTCAAGGTGGTTATTAGAATAAAATAAGGTAAGGTAAGAGGCCAACTCCTCACTAAAGGACATCCACAGCAAAGCAAAGGAAGCAGGCCTATGTTCAAAGAGAATCTGGATTTTTAGGACTAATTGGCTAAATAGTGTTTCCAAGCAAGAAGCCAATGCATAAAACCACAAGGATAGAAGGCATATCCACACAACCAAGCATAAATTGAAGGATTTTGGAAATTATAAATGAAGAAGGGAAAAAGGTGAGGTGAACTGAACATAAATGAATGAACTTGAAAGGGATATAGATAATTTAGAAGACAACACTAATTATTCTTATCTAACATCCCTAAAACCTAAGATTTTGGAAAGATAGGCAAAGCGGGTGAAATGAAGATGATGGGCCTCCATCATGATATCAAAAAGTTTCCAAAAAGCTATTGAAGGTTATTCCTAGGGTTAGCCAAGGCAATGATGCTTCACTACATCAAAGGTAGAAAACACAAAGAGTATTAGTGTGAGGGAGATCAAGCCTCCATTATGCAGTCAATTTCCCTCAAAATGGTCTAAGGAAAGAAGGAATTGAGTTAAGCTTAAAATGGAAGACCAAGATGAGCATGAGTTTGTTGTTGAGTAATTGAGGTTTTCAAACTCCAAATAATGACAAAGGATACCAAAACAACTGTGTCATAGCACCTGCAACAAATCAGAAGTGGCCAAGAAGAGACATAGTAGGCATGATCTATAATCTTTGTCAAAATGGATACAACACTATCAAAATCAGTAAGAAGGTAAGAAAAACATGTTGTTAGGTTCACTTACACTCAGAGATGCCAAAAAGGATAAAAAAAATGCTTTTCAGTTTCTTAGTGCAAACAGAAAAATATATGACAGTGCCAAAAACCTCAAGTTGAAAGGAACCTCTTCATTTCTCCAGCAAGCTACCACCAAAGGGAGAAAATCTATCTTGAAAAGTTTTCAAACCCCCTGCAAAAGATTAAAAAAAAGATATCAGTCAAAATGATAAAGCGACGAAAACTTAGGAAAGGTGGGATTTCTGATTTTAATTTATTTTTCAAAGGGTATAAAGGAATCTCATTTATCATTGTTTAGCTCATTTTTCATTTGCAAAGAGAAAGAAGAGCTTCCAGGAAAAAAATTTGTGTTTTTGAGAAAATCCATGCCAATTCATTGGCGTTGCACTCACAGACCCTAGCGCTGCGCAAATAGGGTTCTCCGCAATTCATTTTTACTCTTCATTGCGTGTATTGCGGGCAGCACTGTGCGTATAACCCAGCGCTACGCAAAGGTGAAATCAACATGCGCAGGCCCTGCGCCACGTCAACAAGCCGTCCCGACAGCCTGTTCAAGGCCCGACGCTGCGCCCAAGGGCTGGCAGGCCTGCACAAGATGTGCATCGTGTGCACAGAGCGCCAGAACTGCCCAGTGCTACGCTCACAGAGTGCTCGACTCGCCCGGTGCTATGCACAGAGGGTGACCTGACAGTGCGGATAGGGCACTGCGCTTATGCCAAAATTCTCCAATTTTACAAAGGAGGTGCCAAAGGCTCTAGAAAACCCTCGAAGTTGTCTTCAGGACCGTGCAAACAAGCTAATTTTTCAAGTGGATTTTCATCCTTTCCCTCCATGAAATTTTGTGTTTTAATGGTTAAAAGAGATGATTAAAAACCAGGCTTTGCAAACCCTAGGTCTTCATGACAAGTAAACTTATGTTTCTGACCTCCAAACTAGTAATTTCCATTTGAAAGAGGGTGAAACTAGGGAAAGCACATATCAGTTCAAGTAAAGGCCCTCATCAAGCTCAAAGGCACCCAGTCATATACCTCACCTCCATATCACTTATTTTGCAAGAACTGGCCACCATCGTTTCCATTTCACTCCTCCCACCTAAATATCATAAGCAGACCTAACTTTGTCTAAAGCCCACACCAATCACCATGTCAGGAGAAGAGGGAAGTATGAGCAGTCATGAAAGAAGCCAAAGGCCTATGAGGCCAAACCACAAAGGAGGGAAAGTGAACAGATTTGAACCCCAGAGCACAGTGGATATCACCTCATCTCCCATGATCCTCTCATGTTTCCAGAATGTGGGATGTTTTCAATTTTGTGAGGAGGTCAAACAAGTAAAACACCACCCAGAGCTTACAAGGTTGTTTGTCCTGAACCTCCACAATGATCAGGTGAATCTTGCAAGAGTGGATTTTGAACTATCAGCAGATGCCATCTCTAATGCTACAAGCATACCTGCTATTGGTGATCAATGGTTCAATAAGGCAAGGTTGGACATGAACCATTATGAGCCATTTTTCAAAAATAAGTACAAAGTAGGCTGCAAGGTTTTCTTCCCTTTCTCACACCTAAAACAGAGATTTGCACCCTTGATGAGGGTTATCATGAAGTACTTTACCTGTGAAGGGAGGTAATCCAGACTTTATTGCTACCATGTTAGACTCCTCATGCATTTCACAAGGGTTAAAATGATTCATTTGCCTTACTAATTGTATAGAAGCATTGAAAAGATGTCATATGTTGTCCGGAGGATGACCTATACCCAACAAATGCATAGTTTATTCCACCATTCCTTGATCAAGATGGTGGTATTACATCAGCTGGAGAAAAAAGGCATTCCTTGGGATGTGTTCATAGCCCATGAAGTCTTCACAAGCCCACAGCTTCCTCATCAACCAAAAATTCCCTCATCATCTACACAAGTGTCCTCACCTCAAGAAAACCTCCCTTCCTCCCCTTCTCTTGATGCATCAAATGAAGAAGGAAGTGGCAATGATGAATTAAGTGAAAATGAGGGAGATAATGATAATGAGTCAAATAAAAATGAAGAGGATGAGAGTGAAAATAAATCAGTCCAAAATGAGGAAGAGGAAAATGATGAGGAAGAGGAAGAAAATGATGATGAAGCAGAGACAGAAATTGATGAAGAGGAAGAAGAAGGAAATGATGATGAAGAAAGGGGCAGTGAGCATGATAGTGAGAAAAACAGTGACAATATGGAATAGGATGATGAAGAATATGAGGAGGTTGACAGTAAGAATTAATTGAGCATTGATGAAGAGGAGGTCAGCAATAAAACAGAGGACACAGAGGCAGATAATGAAGAGGAAAATGATGAGGCTACGACAGAAAATGATGATGAAGTAGAAAAAAATAATGAAGATATGGAAGATGATGACAATGAAAAATATTATGACAATGAGGACATTGCAGAAACTAAAGGCAACAGTGATCCAATGAAACAAACCACAGTGAAAAGAGGTAAATAGTGACAAAGAGGTAGATAATAAAGAAGATAGTGAGGGACAAGACAGCAAGGAATGAAACATTCATTGAAATCATGACAACTGTCATGAAAACCATGACCACAGTCAGCTAAAAAATGATAATGAGGGTGATGACAATGCAGAAGATAAAGAGTACAACAGTTATGATGAAAAACAAAATGACAATGTAGTAAATAGTGAAGAGGATGAGAGTGGTGATGATGTAGAAGACAATAATGAGGTAGAAAATAAGATGACTGATGATACTAATAATGAAGATGAGGAAGGTGATGACAGTAGAAAGGATCACAGTCATGATAAAGACACCAACAAGACCACAATCACACCCTTTTCACTCACATACCAGAGAGGGTCAAGGCTTGTGTTTTTTGCCTCCAAAAGGCAAGGGAGCATTCCATCCACCTCAGCTTAGCCACTAGACAAAGGAAAAAAAAAAGGTAAAAGAAGAATAAGAAGATCATGAGGTGGAAAGGGAGTTTGAAATCATTCAGGTGGATAGCAATGAGGAGGAGGAGGCAAGGATCTCAAACTTTCTCATCCAAAAAAACAATGCACTCATTGAAGACCTCCAAGCTAATCTGAATAGGGCCAAAAGTGTGATTGATACCCTTGACTTGGAAAACAGGCAGCTAGGAGCACGAATTTATATTATCAAGCTAGAACCATTAAGGCCCAAAAAGAAGCCCAAAGTGCACAGGTAAAAATAGAAGATTTCATGGGAACTTATGAAGAGAGTGAGGATGAGTAAATTCAATCTAAGAGGAGGCCTAGAATTATGGGGTTGAAGAAGCCATTGGAAAAACAAAAAGAACAAGAAGCAAACCTAGCAGAACAAGTCCCCCTTGATGAGATTTTGGCCATGGAGATAGCACAGGATCAGGAGCCTTCGTTGGAAAGAGCCAACATGCATTTGGAGGCTAAATTAGAGAAGGCTAACAAAAATATTGACCTCCAAAGAAGCATGACCAAGCATTATTCCCAGAGAAACCAAGTTGCAAGGGCAAAACTAAAGAAGGCCCAAAACAAGATCTAGGCACTAAAAGAAGAAAAAGGCTAGGATAGAATTGGAATTTTGGCACAAGATTCTCTACAGGTCGCTCAAACCCCATGACGAAGACGTCCACCAATTTTGAAGAAATTTGGACAATTTTTTGTTTTTTGAGAATTTGGAGGCCTATAAGCGCAGTGCCACTGGCGCTATGCATTTCACTTAGGAATCTTCAGAGGGATAACTTTAAATTTTTGGATTTCTCATTCCTATTACATTATGCTCACCAAATTTCAGAGCATTTGGAGCATTTTTGAACCCTCAAAACGTCAAACAACACCTCATTTTTCACCATTCTGCCTCATTTTCAGGCCTGGCACTACGCTCAGAGCAGTTTTGGAAATTTGAAGTTTTAATAGGTTACAAGTGCTCAATCATAAAACCAAAGGTAGATCTGGAAATAAGACTCAATAGGATTTCCAACGGGCCATCACGGAGCAAAATCTGACATCGTTAAGGTCCCCAAAACTTGGCTGCAACAGGACCTATTTTCTTCCTAGGATGGCACTGCGCTTATAGACAACATTGTTTGTTTTTGGCCAAAAGTCAACAAAACACACTCATTTATTGAAAAATGATATTTTTATGTTTTTTGAGGCAAATCACTATAGAATTAGGTGCTAGAAGTTATTTTGGCATTTATTTCCTGGGATATTTTGTGCCTTGGGCCTTGCATGGTCTCTTAGGCATTTATGACATTTATGAGTGATTTTGACATTTTCCAACCCTATCTAAGGTTTTTTCCCTCATTTGCTAAGATAAATAGAGCATGAGGGATTCATTGTAAGTGTTGGCACTTTATGATTTTTGAGAGATATACATGGTTTTCTTGAGTTTGAAGAAGAAATTGGTCTTGTGGAGTTTCTCAATGGTCTACTTTGATTGATGATGAAGGAGGATAGCTTGTCGGATCCCTGAGCATGATTAATGGTGATGTGTCTCTATTTAGTTCTTGTTTCCTTATGCATAATTTTTTTACATCATTCTATGTTGTAGTAAAACATAAGAGTATAGGCTAATAAATGTTGTTCGAGGCACCTTAGTCCTTCTTGTTTTCTATTGTCTTTATGTTTTCCTCTGCTGGGTTAGTTTAAGGAATTCTTAGTTTCTTCTTAGACCTACCTATTCTTGTTTATTCCATGAATGGTTCAATATAGTAGTTTTCAAATATTTTTTATGGTTAGCCTAGCTTATTTGATGCTATTTAAACTATGTTTTGGAATCTCTCTTTAAAGTACTACTTGTTAGGTTTTAGCCAAAGAGGCCATGCTTTGATCATGCCCTTTATCTATGCTTGAGAAGTTGCCTTAAAGTTCTTTGTAGCTTGATCATAGATGCTTGGGAGTTCCCTCTTCTTTGATTAAAGTTACATGTTATCCTGTATGTTTTCTAAACCTTGAAGGTGAAATCACTAGAAGTTAGATAATTTTCTTGCTTTCTATGGTTCACTGAATTGTTCATCTTGAATGCTTGTTTCTTAAGTATAATAAAAAATCTATTGTTTTTCCCTATCTTATGATTATTTCCTTATGTTGATCAGTGTTCTAGACCATATTGTTTAAAAATTACTTGTTTAAGGATTCTTCACTTCCCATACACACCTGCTATGCTCACAAAATTTATGTTCATTTCACTTCACACATGCCTTAAATATTCTTTTTATCATGCTAGATTTTCCCTGTTATGAATCTTGTTTCATTGTTGAGATATCCATGACTTTTATAGACTCCATAGCCCAATGATTTGAGGACCTCTTACACCACCTATTTTACTTGATCATCTTACCCAACCAAAACCAACAAAAAACCCTACACTTAACAACTAGTCTAAAATAAAAACCCTAGAAGCAAAAAAGTTCACATCCTTGCATACAATAGAGAGAGCCCTCTCTGAGTCCAAGAAGGCTAGGTCCTAGGACTCCAAAGACTGTTCTGATGTTACCCTGTGCATTTGGTCTACCAATCTAACAAATCACAGGACCCTAACATAATGGTGATCACGGTGTGTGCTTCTGAGTACATAGTTGCCTGAGTACCTCTTAGGACTCATATGACCCTCAATTAAGCTTAGAAAATCAATTGATAGCCAAGAGTAAAATTTGATTGTTTCACCATCCTAGCAAAATGATGGCTCAACTAGACCACACTCATTAGAAACCTTACTGCTGTATAAAGAAACTCAGAAAACCCAAAAAAAAATCTTATATTGGTGTTTTGTAAATTGTTGGTGGTGGACCACAAACACATCTCTTCAAAACAGTCATAAAAATCCACCTGATGACTCCACTAGCCGTAGTAGGCCTATTAACTCTACTAGTTCTCATTAGAATCCCTAGGATTGTGTCAAATCAGCCCTGAGAAGTCTAGAAGCCTAGTTATACACTGGGTGAGTTTAGCAAACACTTAGAGAGGTGAGTCTTCCAAAAAGCAGTTATAAACTTTCAACCTCTCTACATTTTGAATTTGAAATATGGCTTCACAAAGGATCCATTCCATATCTCATCTGGACCCAAATCCTCCCACTATAGTTGATCACCCAGAAAATATTTTGTGGAAAACCTCCAAAACTGTAGATTCAACTACTGTCAGGACCATTCATAGAGCACGTTCTTCCCCTGAACACCTTACATCTTTGCAAGACCCCCACTTTGATTTACACCATACAAAGAACCTTTTCAGAACCAAGTCACAAAGTGGGATTGACGAGACTGACTTTGAGCCCATATATTTGCAGCAGAGTTGTAGTAGAGAAACCTCTCCTTCCACTCCTCCTGACTTTTAGCTTCTCCATCACTTTAGCTCTTTCTATCCCAAGTCTGCTTAGAACCATTTTACTGGTCCAATTACTTCCACCACACCCATCCATACCTCCACTATTCAAACCACTTCACTTCATCTTCCACCACCTCTCACAAATCCTCCCCTTGTAAATCCTCCTTGGATTCCACTAGCCCCCATCATGGCATCTTAGTATGCCTCCTTGGTTTTACCACAACCTCTAGTACCTTTGCCAAATGACTACCAATCCAATATCCCTCATTTCACAGGAGCTAACTCTACCACTGCCCAAAAAAATGTAGAGAGAATGAACGATGCTTTTGACCACATGGAAATAGAAGAGAAAACCATGAAAATGAGGATGTTTGCCCAAAGTCTAGGAGGGGAAACTAAAAAATGGTTTAAAGACTTAGCTCCCAACAGCATCCATGATCTCCCTTCCCTCTACCAAACTTTCATAAACAAGTGGGAAATCAAGAAAAAACCCCTCCAAATCCTTTCATAATATAACAATATTAAGAAGAATGTGGGGGAAAGTGTACAAGATTATTGCACCAGGTTTAACAGTGTCTACAATTCCCTCCCACCTCACATGAAACAATCATAAGGCCTAGCACTAGTAAATTTTCCAGAATTCTTTGATCTAGACATGACCTAAAAGTTGAGGGAGAGAGACCCCACAACTTTAGAAGAAATGAAAATAGGGGCTATGAGTGCAAAGGCCAACTTGATTGAAAAGAGAGCTAGGATGAGGTCGAAGAAAAGAGTCACTTTCAAAGATGAAACCATAGCCTCAACCTCCTTATCCAATTCCAAAATAGACAGCCTAGTTAGGGCCATGGAGAGAATTATGGAAAGGATAAACTTAAATGAAAGAGCACCTCCTAGGGAAAACCAAGCCAATCCCCAAAACAGAAAGAGGAATCAAAACCTCAGAAGGGGCCCTCCCCAAATCAGACAGAGAGATAATGATCAACAAATCAGGCCCCCTTTCCAAGACAATTATGTAGATGAGGAGGAAAGAGAGACTGTGGGGTTGGAAGAAAATCACATCAATCTGCTAGTCTTTGACAATTAGGGTGATGTTTCTCTCACTACAGAGGAACAAAATATATTTTCCTCAAACCAAAATGAAACCAATTATGAGGACTCTGAATACTACAAATTAGGATTTGAGAATGCCATAAATGAGGTTCATAGGCAATATGACCTTAGGAGGAAAAATAACCAAGATGACCCCAAGAAAAACAATCTAGACACTGTTGTTAGGAAAACCCCTGAAAACGCTCCTAACAATACAGCAAGCAACACAAACACTATGGCTAAGAAAACTAATCCAAACAAAGAAAAAATCAGTCAGCAAAATAGTGACCCAAGTTGCCCTAGTACATAAACTAGTGGCCCTTAAAAAATTCTATTGTCTAAAGCCCCAAATTAGAGTCAGAAAATTAAAAGTGTAGAAAATTTGATGGATGATAAAAATGATGTAAATATTCCCAAAACACCAATACCTTTCGTCTTTGAGGGAGATATTTCCAAAATCAAGATAACCATACCTCTCACTGAACTGGTTACTCAAGAAGTGTATAGGTCCCAAGTTTTGAAGGTCTTGACTATATGAAATGATATCAACACTCTGAATTTAACTGATGACAAGCCTGAGTTGTTGTTTGGACCTGAGGTTGAGGGAAAATACCAAGAAGGAGTTGTCCTTCCTTTTTGTATCGGCTTAAACATACATGAAAAAATGTTACATAGTGCCATGCTAGACTACGGTGCCTCACACAACCTCATGCCTAAATTTGTGATGGAGAGATTAGGCCTATAAATAACTAAACCTTACAAATACTTGTACTCATTCGATTCAAGTAGAGTCAAGTGTTTGGGCCTAATAAAGGATATTTGTGTCAATCTGGCACAAATACTTGCTAAGAGCCTAGTCATGGACATAGTTGTTGTTGACATTCCCCCGAAGTATGGCATGCTTTTGTCTAGATCATGGGGAGCGAAACTTCAAGGTAGCCTTCAAATGGAAATGTCATATGCTACTATCCATGTCTTCAATCAAACCAGGAGATTATACGGGGAGTCCCACATGAAGTATATGGTAAATAGACTAGATAGGCCAAACAACACCCATGTCTATTCCATTCATTCGGACTTAGACTCATTCATCTTGTATAATGAAAATGACAAAGATCTAGGCCCACTAGAATAGTCAAATCTATCCTCAAATGAAGAACATATCATCCAAAACTTTAGTAGCCCTTAACAACAACATAATGGCTCTTGTGGCAAAGCAGGTTCAGGAGCTGGTGTCTAGATACATAACACAAATGAAGTCCATTCATACAAACTACATTTTCGGTGCACTAATAACATTGCGGAATATGAGGCTCTCCTCCTCGGCTCGCATTTGCTCAAAGACTTAGGAGCTAAGAAAATATTTGCCCAAGGAGATTTAGAGCTGGTCATTAAACAAATCAGAGGTGAGTATTCAGAAAAGAATCCAAGATTGAGAGAGTACATAAATTCTACCCTAGATCTCCTCAAAACCTTTGAGAAATATCAGCTCACTTTCATCCCTCGAGCCCAAAACTGCCTTGCCAATGAGCTTGCAAGTGTTTGAGAGTGATGAAAAAATTGATGACTTTCTGCAATATAGGAATGAATTTGCAATAACAAGACCAAGCCTAGAGCATGCTGAAGGTGTTTCCACTAAAGAACAAGCCCATAAAATAGAGTTGTCCTCTACTACTGATATAAATATTCTTACACATCCTTGTGCGGCAGAATTGTTTGAGGATCTAGACCAAAGGGACCTTGAGATTTTACAATGTAAATATGATACATTACCAAGGGTACTTGCACCATTAGAAGAGATGTTCAAATTTAATGATGTGGCTAAAAAACCAAAGATAGAATCCACCGAGAATGATGTAGAGGAGTATAACATAAGCAACCCAAAATGATTAAACTCTCCAAACTTCTTCCTCACATAAAATAGAAATATATTGAGCTTTTTCAAGAGTTTAAATATGTGTTTGTATGGGGGTATGAGGATTTGAAATCATATGACACAGGAAATATTCAACACAAAATTCCTCTTAAGGAAAATTAGAAACCTTTCAAACAAAAATTGAGGAGAATAAACCCTCTCTTACTACCTTTAACTGAGAAAGAGATTAAAAAGATGTATGATGTCGGGATCATAGTTCCCCTTAGATACTCAGAGTGGGTTTCCAACCTTGTGTCAATTAGGAAGAAGACCGGGGATATTAGGCTTTGCATTGACTTTAGAAATCTGAACAAAGCCTCCCTAAAAGATAACTACCCCTTGCCTAAAATGGATCATAGACTTCAAAAGGTAGTTGGATCTAAGAGAATATCACTGCTTGATGGCTTTTCCAGTTACAACCAAGTGCTAGTACTCCCAAGTGATCAACATAAAACTACCTTCACCACACCTTGGGGTACATTCATGTATGTTAAAATTCCATTTGGGTTGATGAATGTGGGGGCTACATTCCAAAGGGCCATGGACATAGCTTTTTCAGAAGACATAGGCTACTTCATAGTCATTTACCCTGATGACATTACTGTTTACTCTAAGACTAATGAAGAGCACTTAATCCACTTGAGTAAAGTTTTTGAAAAGTGTAGGAAGTATGGCCTATCCTTGAATCCCAAGAAAACATTGTTTGGTCTCCAGGAAGGAAAACTCCTAGGCCACATCATCTCTGAAGAAGGAATCAAAATAGACCCCAAAAGGATTAAAGGCATATTGCAAATCGGCCATCCTAGAAACATCAAGGATTTGCAATCCTTCATTGGGAATATCAACTTCTTGAGGAGGTTCATCCCCAAATTTGCTAAGTTTTTGAGAAATATTACAAACATGCTAAAAAGGGATATAGGGCTTAAATGGACCTTGGACGCTAAACAATATTTTGAGCTGGTTAAACTAGCACTCATCCAAGCACTGGTTCTAATCAATCTTGATTTTACCAAAGACTTCTACATTTTCTCATTTGCATGTGAACATACCATTGTTGTAGTGTTATTGCAAAAGGACATGATGAGGCAAGAAAAACCCATAGCCTTCTTCATCAAAGCCCTTAGAGATGCTCCTATAAAGTACAACATCATGGAGAAACGAGCCTTTGCCTTGATTAAGGCATTGAAAGACTTTAGAGCTTATATCTTACATTTTCATATCATTTCTTTTGTTCCACACACAGTTTTCAAAGACATTTTGAACCAGGACCCTAATGGTAAAAGTGGAAAGTGGATTGCTATTATCTTAGAATATGACTTAGAAATCAGACCCACTAAATAGGTTAATGGACAAGGACTTGAAAAAATTATGGTTGAATCAAATTTCAAAGCATTAGATATGAATATGGTTGATGCTTTAGAAGAACAAGAAAAATGCACAACTCCCCATGTTGAAGAAGTATTTCTAAATTCATCTTGGTATGTTGATATCCTATATGTGTTTTTCTATATTAATTCTCCTCCTACATTATCAAAGACAAAAGCTAGATTCCTGAAACAAAAAGCTTTAAAATTATTCATTTTAGATGGAGTGTTATATTGGAAGAATTCTGTAGGAATTTTTCTTAAATGTTTGCTTGAGGATGATGCAGATAAAATCGTGCATGAGTGTTGGCGAAGAAACAGGTCTCGCAGGCAAGACCCAGGTTCAGAGATTGGGGCCAACAAGGGAATCCGTTGTAGTCTAGAACCACGCCAGCATTGTCACCCTACTCCAAAGAGCAGAGAGTCTCACCTGAGGCATGCCACGAGCACATGCAGAAGGGGAATAGATCGATGGTAGTGAAAGGATCCACAACTCATGATTAATATAGAATTGATTGCATAAACATCATCATATATGCAAGAAAATTCAGAAGAGTGAACAGGTTTCAAGCAAATAAAATTCTAAGGCATCATAGACATCATGCATGCATGTAACTCATATAATAAAATAACAACCTGTAAGTATATTGATAACTTTCAGCCAGATCCATAGTTACATTGCTTCCACAGGAAGGGCTTACAATTATATTACAGATGTCTCATAGGACAGAAAGATAGATAAGAGAAGCCTAGGAACTATAAAGATATCATGCTCAGAATATATCTCACCTGCAGCATCTGCTTGATCCTCTTCAATCACTCTACATTCGTCTCCTCAATCGCAACTGCTAGTTCCTCTTGCGTTCTTCTTCGGTTGCTTTCGGCTTCTAATTTGTTATCTATGAGTTATGCTCTCTGTCTTCTACTGTATCTTCTCTTCGTCTGGACTTATGCATCTGCTTTCTTCATGTACCTCTTGTTCCCTCGCAACCTCAGTAGCTCCACTACTCACCATAGTTGCGACTTGGTTGTGGCTGCCATGTGTCGTTCCGCAACCCAAAAATATGTTCTTTATTAAAAATTCAAAAAAACGGCCCCAACAGGGCCCGACCATAGTTTCTTGACTCGTCCCGAGTCAATCACAAATCACTGTCTCTATTTCCATTGCCCCACCAGACCCTGTGCCCTATTCTTGTTGTGTGCCTTCAGCCCACTGCCCAAACAAGGGCCCCAACTCTGAGACCTTGCTGAATGATATAGCCTTAAGCTCATTGAAGGTCGTCACAGCTTGCTACCACCCCTGTAACAATTCATCTATCTCTGCGGCGATCTTGGTGACAGCTGCCTCCTTGACATGCGCCGGTACAGTCCCGAACACCGTGCCTATTTGGGTTTCAGCCTCGGCAGCTAGCTGCTGTATTTTCTTGGCATTAAGTTGGAGGGGTTGGCAAAGCTCTCGAATTTCTTGTTTGGCCATTGCTGAGTTGGCCTCTGTTTGCTAGATCTGGACCTCCAGAGCATCCACTTGAGCGTATATCTGGTCCAACTGCGAGGGGTCCATGGCATCTTGGATTTCCTTCGAAAGTTGCTGCAACTGCGCTGAAATGGGCTGATTTTTTACCGTAAGAGCCGTCGAGCACTCTTGAAGGCCTTTCAGGAGGTCATAAGCATCGCGCGCTGCAGAGTTGAGAGTTTCCTACATCTGGGTGACCTGGCCCTGCTTCTCTACAATTTGTGGTGTATAAACTACCTCTGGATCGGGCAGCACTGGCTGTGCTGCTAACGCTGCTTGGAGCTCTGCATTTTCCTTATGGAGGTCATTGAATGCGATCCTGAAGTGGAGGGCCTGTTCTACGATATTTTTCTCTAGTACATCTATAGGCAGGCGAGTGTAGTGAGCCTCTACAGACAGCCATACCCTGTAAACACCTTGGCCACTTCGTTTATCTGACCCTGTAGCTGCCTGTGTGTTGTTGTGAGATGTTCGCGCTGTTCAGTAAGCGCGGTGATCTGCTACTATTGCTCGTCACACCTCTGTTGTAGTTCAGAAGGAAGCCTTTCCGCCTAATGGGACACCCTCTGGATAAAGTGGTACAGTTGAGCTGTACCCCATGTTTCTAAATTGGCGACCCCCGAAGTGCTTTGATCCGGCCGCCGTTCCTGTAGGGGTTTCCCACTAGCAACTGATCGGGTGGAATGCTCATGAGGAGATGGCGGTGGTGTCTGATGAGGCGCCGAGTTGACCATGTTCAGGTCCGGCCGCTCCTGCTGATCTGTTTGGGTGGTCTGTGGAAGTACAGTAGGCTCAGGCTAAGCCCCAGCTGAGTTGGCAACAATTTGTGCCATCTGTGTAATTATATCAGAAATAGAGACTTGGGGTTCCCTAGCAGGGTTGACCGGTGGTACCACTGCTGCAGTACTGGAGTCAACCTCAACCTAGTGGTCCCCATTAATTAGATCTTAGATGATTGGGTCAAACAAGCTGGCGGATGAATTGGATGGTGCAGATGAAGTGGTAGGTGGGGGTGGAATAGAGTGATAAGACGGAAGTGGAACGGTCCGTGGTGGTGAAAACCGAATGTTAATGAACTCGGAGGGGTCAATGGGTGGTTCTTCTTGTATAGGCACCCTTGTACTCGGTGGTCAGGGTGGATCCTCCTCAGTGAGGTCCACCACCGGGCTCGACTCTATGGTTCGGGCCCGCTTGGCCTGAGGAGCTTCCAAGGGGTCGGTGGACTTAATTTTTTCCCCCATCGGGGTAATCATCGGACTTGGAGAAGTAAATAAAACATTGGGGATGGGCGAGGTGATGGAAGTTATGTGGAGATGCGATGTGGGCTGAGAAATCTATAACTCAGAGAAAACAGGAAAAGGAACGGTGCCGCTTGAGACGACCTTGGCCACCTC
The DNA here is from genome assembly GCA_034641835.2 of Pinus albicaulis. NCBI lineage: Eukaryota > Viridiplantae > Streptophyta > Pinopsida > Pinales > Pinaceae > Pinus > Pinus albicaulis. Next base: position 1,303,132,637 of record CM076579.1, read on the forward strand.
ATTAAAACTGCGTACCTGAGTGTTTAGGTGGCAAATGAGGGGGACAAGTTGCATGGTGGAGTCCTGTTGTGCCACCTCTGCTTCTGTCTCGGAAGGCCGTTGCTGCAGTAGCATATGATCAAAATTATATGTGGGTACCCCATTGTGGATTTCCATCGCGACCCCCGGCCACGAACAAACTTCATTGTGGAAGGTTGTGTCTTCAAGCTAGAGCTTCAGCGGCCGCACGTGAAATGTCTCCTCCGGCACGCAAGTAGGTCGGAGGAAAGTATGCTTGTGGCTGACCCCGAACCATACTTGCTCGTTGTACTCATCCAGTAGGTTCCTGGGCACCCTCTGCTAGCTTGCTACCACGTCTGTCATTAAACCATACCAGCTCTGAAATGCCTCTGCATTGACCTCTTTGGTGATGGGATCACCCGACACCTTCCACGGGACGAACTTCATCGCTAGAGGCTAGCCCTCTTTTATTTCCACCGGTAGCCTGACGAGGGGAGTGTGCCACTTCCACATGGAAAATGCAACTGTCAAATACCCATAGATGAAGCTTGTGGCCCGCTTGTAGTTGTCTTCGCACGCGTCGAATAGGTCCTATAGCAAGAAGGAGCACCGGTTCAACTTAGCCCCCTGGATAGAGTGTTCTGTAATGGAAATAGTATCCAAGGTACATTCTCTCTTCGTGTCGTGCCTCATTGTATTACTGGCAATGAGGTAGCATGCAAACTTGATTTCATGATTTTTTATAAGCTCCATATTCGCTCCCTTCCCTCCCCGTCGTGTGCCATAATTTGCATAATAGTCAGCATCTCCTGACTTCATTGCTCGTTTGGAAGAGGTCTGACATGCAGTCGATACATCTGGGCCATTCTGTGAAAGCCCTGTGAGCTGGTGGATATCCTCAGCATGGATGGGAATTTCCTTATTCAACCACAAGGACCCGTTCTGGACGTGGCTGAGTAAAAACTTGGTGCACTGCATGGCCGATCTTGTTGTCCCAAAGACCAGGAGATTTCTTAAGTTCAGAAGGGAGGATTGTTGTAGGCCTCGGAACTCTGGAAAAATTATGTTCGTTGAACACCCAGCTTCTGTGATATCATGTTCCATATACACCTACCTTTTGAGTGCTGGGAACCTGAAAGAGTCCGTAAGTTTTGCGTCTATGAGGGCTGCATTTTCGTATTTCCCGACGAGGGACTCTGTTTTATGAATTCTGCTGTCGAGTTGTGGTTCTATGACTGCTAGGTTGGCCTTTGGCATCTTCGATTGCCGTTGATACACTTTCATAATTGGTCTTGGCGTCTTCTCTTGGAGCTGTGCTTCTGGATACTTCTGCTGCTCTGGTTCTGCTCCAATTTCGAATTCTAACTGCTCCAGAATTCTCGTGCTTTTTTCCGTGAAGGTTATGTAATTACCTGGCACAAATGAGGTTGATGAGACTCCATGATGAGTTAATTCCTGCTGGCATTCTCCACGGCGATAATCATGCGATAAATCACGTGCTAAGGTGTATTCTAACAGCTGCTAACGGTGGCATGGGGAAATGGGTGGACGTGACGAATGAGGTTCCTTCAAATTATGGCAAAATGATTATTGCAAGGTTACTTCTAATTATGGAAATTTATGCTGCAAATCTAGACAATCCTACAGACTGACACAAGTACTAACTAAAATGATACGAACTGACATTGACACGTTTGTTGATCCTACAGGGATGACACGGTGGACATGCCCCTCCCCGACCACAATCGGTTGAGGTGCGGTCCCCACAACAGAGCGGTTATTGACAACCTATGCATGAACAATAAACACTACCTATGCTCATCCCAGCTGCGGTTACAAGAGTTATTAATGAAAGGTGAAGAAACTTATTCATGGTAGGGCTTCAGGTGTGTGCCATTCACCCACCCAGGTAGAACAGTACCGTCCAATTGAGCCAACTGAACAGCTCTAGAATTTCTAAGCTCAACGACAAAGTAAGGTCCCAACTAGTGCATCTGCAATTTGCCTGGAAACTTCTAAAACTTGCTATCATATAAGAGAACCTTTCCCCCAACCTGGAAAATTTTGCTCTTGATGTGGCAGTTGTGCCACGCCTTCTGCCTATCCTTCTGAACCTTTTGTTGAAACTCGGCCAGGAACCGGTACTCGTCTAGTTCTTCTAATTCGTGGAGGTGCTCCTGTAGCGATTCCTTGTTCGAGAACTTAAGGGATGTGGCAATTAAAATACTCGGTATGGTGACATCAGCAAGAATCACCACTTCCCAGTCGTACACCAGCTAGAACGGTGTTTGATTGGTCAAGCACTTCACCGTAGTCCGGTAGGCCCATAGTGTAGTTGGCAACCGCTCATCCCAGTCATCCCGCTAGGCATTGCAGATCTTTGTCAAACCCTTTTCAAGGATTTTGTTGAACGCTTCAACAGTACCATTGGCCTATAGGTGGTATGGGCTGCTTTTGTGATGTTGAATCAGGAATGTGTCCAACAGCAATTTGACCATTTCATTAATGAAATGTGTACCTTGATCACTGGTTAAACTGCGCAGATAACCAAACTTGCTGATGATGTGTTCAAAGATTAATTGAGCTGTTGTATCTGCCGTACAATCCTGTACTGCCGCTGCCTCAGCCCACTGGGTGAGGTAGTCGGTTGCGGTAATGATGTATTGGGCCTTGGAATGCCTGGCTACCGAGGCTATGGGACCTATGAAATCGACAGCCCACTTCTCGAACGGCCGCAATACCTGCACTGGGTGTAGCAGGGGCTCGTCCCTATGAGAGGGCCTCTCTATTTACTGACAGACATCACATTTCTTAACAAATGTCTTACAATCAGCGTGGACTGTCGAACACCATAGTCCAGCTTGGAGCACCTTCCTGGCAGTGGGTTTCGGCCCCACATGCCCGCCTGCAACACCGCTGTGGCACTCCCACATCACGGCCTCGCATTCGTGGTCGAGTATACATTTGCGCAGAACCTCATCGAGGCCCAATTTGTACAACTTCCCTGCAATCAGTTGGTATTCAACAGCGCCAACGACCAAGTGCCATTTTTAGAGTGGGGTGTGTGCTGAGGGCACTGTCCCATAGTTAAATAAGTTGCGATGTCGGCCAAATAATCTGGTACGACTTCGACACGGAAAATATCAGCATCTAGTAGCTGATCATCGAGAGAGCCATCGTTCTCCCCTATCTCCAACCTGGATAAATGATCGGGCCCGACGTTCAACCTCCCAGGCTTGACAATCACTTCGAATGTGAATTCTTGGAAGAGTAGAAGCCATCGACAGATCCGACCTTCCAAAACGGGCTTATTGACCAGGTATTTTAACGCAGAGTGATTCATAAAGAACTTGAATTTAACTCCTAGAAGATAGTGGAAAAACTTCTGGAGCGAGTACACCATTGTGAGGGCTTCCCTCTCCATGGTCGTGTAATTCCACTCGGCATTCGACAGTTTGCAACTGGCGAAGTAGACTGGATGGTCAACTATCATCTCCCCTAGTTGTGCCAAGACAGCCCCAAGTGAAATACTGGAAGCGTGGATATGCACGTGGAACTCCTTATCCCAATCTGGATGAACCAGAATAGGCATCGTTGCCAGCTTCTCCTTCAAAGTGTCAAGGGCCATCCTGCACTCGTCCGTCCACTGGAACACTTTTGACTTCCACAATAACTTTTCCAGAGGAGCAATGATCTTCGCATAATTCCGAATGAACCGTCGGTAATAACCCGTGTGCCCAAGCAGTGCCCGCAACTGCTTCACCATTTCTGGGGCTTCCATGTGGACGATCATGGCTACCTTGGCAGGGTCGACGCAGACCCCTTGCTTGCACACCACATGTCCTAACAGCGTTCCGAAAGGAACTGCAAAGATACATTTATTCAAGCTCAAGGAAATCTGCAATTGTCGACACCGATAAAACATGATGCACAACAGGGTGGCATGGTTTTTCAGCAAGCTGTAGACGGTTCAATCGTCCATGTATACTTCCAGGAACTTATGAATGTACTCCTGGAAAGCAGCAATGATGATCCGGGAAAAAACAGAGGGGGCGTTCTTCAACCTGAACAACATCACATGGTATGCAAAAGACCCCCACTCAGTGGTGAACGTCATCTTTGTTTTGTCCTCTTCCGCAATGTGCACCTGATGGTAGCCCGAAAATCCATCAGTGAAGGAGTGGGCCTCATTTCCCGCAACATTGTCCAATACTTCATCGCTGAATGGAGTGGAAAATGGGTCATGAATACAAGCATTGTTTAAACTTCAGTAATCCACACAGACACAGATTTCTAACTTATCCTTCTTATTCTGAATGACAATGGGACTCACCCACTCAGCTTCTTCCATAGGGAATATAAGGCCCGCTGTTAGCATTTTATCGATCTCCAGCTTGACCTTTTCTTTGATCCGTGGATTCAACCGATAAGGTCGATGCTTCACGGGCCTGGCATTCGGTTTCAGCACTATGTGCATCTCTCTAAGATCCCCTTTGATGCCTTTTAAGTCTACAACCGATGAAGGGAATAAGTCTTCATATTCCTGGAGGAGGCTGAAAATTTCCTTTGTCATCTCCTCGTCCCAGTAGTCCCCAATTGTAGCCAGTTTGGGATTTTCCTCCGAGCCGATGTTTAGCTTCTTTGTCTTCAGCGGGAGTAGATGGACGTCGTTAGTGATCGGCTCCTCTTTAATGTTCTGCTCGCCTTCCCTCTCCTCAAAATATAGGTGCCGGAGCTCCTCCAGACTATCATCGTCTGGCTCAACGTCGATCCGTTAGCAAGCTAGCTCACGCTTGCCCTCCAAATTTAGTGCGAGTGCTCTCCTGTCGGTCCCTGGATCGCAGAGAAACAGGACCCCCTTGATGGCCTGTAGTGCCTGGGATGCCAGCTCTGTCTCCCCTTCGAAGGAAAAGCACCGAAAAAAAAATTTCACGACGTCCTACCAGGAACTGGTCCCTCTTTTCATCTCCTCCTCTAAGTACCAGGCATGGGGGATGGTATCTAAGGAGTGGACGAACCGATGTACCCACAACTCTTTCAGGTACCCCATACTTTGCCACTGTGCCTCAGAGGTTTTTAGGTGGTCCCTCGGATCGGAAGTCCCTTGGTACTTATGCCTGCTTCAAGGGCCTTCATCTTCTTTGAATCACGCTCTCAAAGCCTTTGCGACACAACTCCACCGCGGCTGGGTGTCACAGTGATTTTTCCACCACCTAGCTGATGTGGACTGTAGTGCTACATCCAAAAGTGGTATCGTGCTTCCTTCTGGTACCGCATCTTCTACCTTTGCAATAAAGGTATTGACATCTTGCATGTTTGATAGGGTGGGATACTTCCTGATCTCGGCACCGATCCAACGGACTCAGCCAATGCTGGCACATCTCCGCGTGTTGGTCTCATACCTACCTTGCTGCCAGTCTTCCCAGGCTAGTTTCGATCCCAGCTCCGAGCTCTGGACACTGCGCCAGCTGACAGAACAAGTTGCGGTCGGGTTAATATAGTCCTCCCACTTCCCTGCTGTCATCTAATAAAGGTTGTCCAACATATGAGCATCCTCTTGGTTATCCACAGTTTCGGTATACCTCGGGCCTTGATACAGGTCGAGAGGCTAAGTGACTCGGACCTCTCCATCTTCAAAAATCATCAGCTCCTTTTTTAGGTCAATGATGGCGTAATTCTCAAAAGCCCAATCGATGAATAGCAGGGCAGGGTAAGGATCCTTGTCTCCCATAATATCGATAACCTCAAAATCCGTATAATTCTTCACCCTTGCAATGTCGACCTCGACATCTTCGAGTCGGCCGATCAGTACAATGCAGTACTGGTTCGCCATTCTAAGCTGGATTGTTGAGTAGGTCAGCTGTGGCCGCCCAAGAGCCTCCCACGTCTTCCGCATCAGGATGTTGACATCAGATCCTAAGTCGAGCATGGTGTCGCTGATCTAGAACCCCACAACCTGCGTGTTAAGCCAGAACTCTTTTCCTGTTTTTCAATTGTTCAGCTTGACCCGCTGTACGTACTGGGCTGTTGGGTTCAAAGGATCCCCCGGCCTTGTATTCCCCTGCAGTACATCCTCCAAAGTACTCTTGAGTTGTTCCCGCATCGTAGCATTGTCAACAATCTTGAGGAACAACTGGAGTCATTCCTCAATCAGGGTCCCCGTGGTGCTCTGTTCTCTGGAATCAGTCGTCAGGGGTACCTCAAGGCCTTTGGCTTCCCCCAGCTAAGAAAATGTCTCCACCACCTCCTGGAAGTACTTCTTCTATGCGTCCAGCCTGACCAATTGTTTCGGGGAGGCAGGCCAGATTCCTCGTGCTGGCTCATTTCCACGAGCGTCCTCCCCCGTCTTCTTTCCACCTCACGTCACAATAGCTACATTCTGCATGGACGGAATCGTGGTTCCTCAAGGTTCAGAGTTTACTAAATTCATGCCCCTCTGTCGTGCTCGTTCCTCCCACTTCTTGATAAGTTCTGGGAAGTCCTCTGTTGCATGGGCATTCACGTGGCACTGGGAACACCATGGGTGTCGGGGAAGGGGGCATTCCCGGGCCACGTGACCCTCCTGGTCACAGTTTTAGCATTTCAGTGGACCTCGCCCTCCTATGCAACCTCCGTGCATACCGCCTCCTCTGCCTCTGGAAGCTTCGTTCACCCTATAGGAGGGTCGGTCCAATCGGTCCACTAGAGCATCAAGAGCTCTGCACTGCTCAGTGTTGTGAGTCGTGGAAGCACAAAACTCACAGTATGCATTTTTTGGGACATTGGAGTACTTCTGTAGTATTGGACGCATCCGAGGTTGATGCCCCATCGTCCGGAAAATTTCACAATATTCCGTGGGGGTTTGGTTTGGTTGAGGTGGGAACCCCGCGTAAGGCTGTTGCAGCTGGTATACCCCCTGTGGATTCATCACCACGCCACCCCCATTAGGTGGACCCCCTTGTATTTCCACGACCGAGGGCCCACTCCCGTGCCACGCAACCAGGGACACTTAGTTGCGATGTGCCCTTCAACCAAGTAGTGAGTGCACCAAACGTTCGACCTGGCTGTTCTTATAGGCTGCATCTCCTTGAGATTTTGAGTCAGACTGGTGATCTGATATTGCAATCCCACCAAGGAAGGATCTTGCGGGGCTGGCCCTCCCCGATATTCCTGAGGGTAGCCCACCATTTCTTCTATCTTCATAGCCTACTCAAGAGCATCCTGCAAGTTATCGATCTTCTGCTAGGTGAGGGGGGTTTGTGTCAAGGGAAGCAGATCCTTGATGAACCAGTCCCTCTGATGGTTTGGGTTGATCGGGTAACTAAGTTTACCGATCATGTCCTTGAACCGACGCATCAGCTCCCATGCAGTCTCTCCTTCTTTCTGCTTAATCTCCTAGACCTCGGACAGACCCTGCTGGTCTATTTGGGGGAGCTTAAATTCTCAGAAAAAATCCCGCTTAACGTCTTCGATTATCGGATTTGGGTGGGCCTCTGACCACTTTATGAACCATCATAGAGCCCTCTCTTTGAGCGTGGTTTGGAACTCTATTAGCTTCCTTGCATCCAGCATTTTCCTAGCCCTCCATATGGCTTCGCAGAGATACCAGTGTTGCTCCACATCATTGTTACCTCGGCTAGAAAATTCTGGATACTGGGTGAATGAACCAGCCATATTTACTTGCGAAGGGGTGACCAAGATAAATCCTCCAGGTCCTGGTTGCGTGACTATACCACTAGGAACCGCAATACTACTAGTGACGCTGCTATTAATGTGTGACACTGAACTGCTGTGCAATCGACTCAATGCTTTTAACTTAACGAAAAATATTACTCAAAGGTTTATAGAGTACCAGGGGAAGGTAGGGATCCTTGTCGTGAAAACTTTGGGAAGTAGGACTACCTGGAGAGATTAATGTCATCCTCTCTTGAAACAACCGCTGCATCATGACATACCATTCGCCATCGGAACTCTCTTCGGGCTGCACACCTACATCGTCTTCATCAATCGTCGTCTCCCTTTATCTCTTAGTTGGGCTCCCATGCACCTGCCGCACTCCCACAGCGGTCCCTTCCCTCTCCAGGGTATCTGTGAGTGTCCATAATTCCTATCCTTCGAGGCACCTCCTCTAGATTCTTCCTATTGTTTCCCCGTCGTTTCAACTCCTGCATCACCCTTTCTCGCCACCTATCGGCGATCTACGCCCGCTGATGTGCACGTCGCTCCCTCAACCTCCTTACGTTCTCAGCATCCATTCCCCAACTCCCCTGCTTCACACTTCACGTGGCATCTTTCCCTTCGACCCTTCCCCCAGCACTGTAGGTTTACTCTTCCATGCTCGATTTTTGGAATTCCATCAGCCCTTTGTCGACCATCAGGGCCTTAATCCATAGCGAGATCTCCTTGAGCAGCTTCCCTCTCAGCCCGGAGCAGAATATAGCCTCAGCCTTTGAGAATTTTTGGTAGCACTCTGCGGCAAACTCCACAATATATCCATCCAAAGTGGTCTCTACCCAAAAATCCACCGCACGAGTCAACTCAGTATTCAACCGATGCAGGGCCACTAGATCCCCATGCACCCATTTGTTGTTTATCTTCCATGAGCTAGCCCTAGGTACCTTGGTCTGCAACCTCTGCAACCAATTGTAGAGGTTTCTAGGGAATTTTCCCCAGAGGATCTCGTAGGTATCACTGGCGGAATCCGAAAAAAGGATGAGATCCTTGAGCACCCTCTCCTTTTGATTCATCAACTCCGCTTGCTGAGCAATAAACTGGTCATGGTTATCCCACCATCTTCGTATTTCTCCTTCGAATACCCTTAATACCATGATCTAGTTCCCCTCATAATGTGTAGGTTCCTCGCAACAGAACCATTTGTTGGCGAAGAAACAGGTCTCGCAGGAAAGACCCAGGTTCAAAGATTGGGGCCAACAAGGGAATCCGCTGTAGTCTAGAACCATGTCGGCATTTTCACCCTACTCCGAAGAGTAGAGAGTATCACCCGAGGTGTGCCACGACCACATGCAGAAGGGGAATATATCGATGGTAGTGAAAGGATCCACAACTCATGATTAATATAGAATTGATTGCATAAACATCATCATATACGCAAGAACATTCATAAGAGTGAACAAGTATCAAGAAAATAAAATTTTAAGGCATCATAGACATCATGCATGCATGTAACTTGTATAATAAGACAGCAACCTGCAATTATATTGATAACTTTAAGCCAGATCCATAGTTACATCACTTCCACAGGAAGGGATTACAATTCTATTACAGACATCTCATAGGACAGAAAGATAGATAAGAGAAGCCTAGGAACTACAGAGATATCATGCTTGGAATATATCTCCCCTATAGCATCCGCTTGATCCTCTTCAATCTCTCTACATTCATCTCCTCTCTTTCGACCGGGTGATGGCTATTTATCCGCCTGCCATCGCAACTGCTAGTTCCTCTTGCATTCTTCTTCAGCTGCTTCCGGCTTCTCTCTTGTTATCTAAGAGTTCTGCTCTCTGTCTTCTGCTGTATCTTCTCTTCGTCTGAACTTATGCATCTGCTTTCTTCAGCTACCTCCTATTCCCTCGCAACCTCGGTAGCTCCACTACTCACCGTAGTTGCGACTTGGTTGCAGCTGCCATGTGTCATTCCGCAACCCAAAAATCTGTTCTTCATTCAAAATTCAAAACAAGGGCCCCAAAAATGAGCTACATGAGGGAGAATGTGGAGGCCACCTTTACTGGAAAACCACAGTTAACAAAATCCTTAGAGCTGGCTACTATTGGCCCACTCATTTTCCTGACACCCACAAACTGGTCATGACTTGCCATAAGTGCTAAATTTTTTATGGCAAGAGAAGACTCTTTCCTTTGCCTTTGCATCCCATTACTATTGAAGCTCCTTTTCAACAATGGGGTTTATAATTCATTGGAGAGATTCACCCCACCTCATCTGCCCAACATAAGTGGATCCTCACTGCTACTGATTACTTCACCAAGTGGATAGAAGCCATCCCCTCTAGGAATGCCACTGACTCAATCATTATCAAATTTCTTGAGACAAACATCCTGTCTAGATTTGGTTGCCCCAGAAAGATCATCACAGATAATGTTGTTGCCTTTAGATCCAAAAGAATGGTTTACTTTTGTTATAAATATCACATCACATTAGGACATTCCACAACTTAGTACCCTCAAGGTAATGGGCTAGCTGAGTCCTCTAACAAAATCTTGGTCAATATCATCAAGAAGCTTCTGGAACATAATAAAAAAGCATGGCATGGCAAGCTAGCACATGCACTATGGGCTGATAGACTAACCACCAAGAAATCAATCGGTATGTCTCCCTATCAACTAGTGTATGGAATGGATTCCATTTTCCCAACATCCTTGGGAGTCTCGGTGATAAAGTTTCTCCAAAAGTGCAATCAGAATAAAATGACATGCAAAGGAGGATGAACCAAACCATTCATTTATAGTAGACAAGATAGGAGTTTTACAGAAGGACTCAAGTAGTGCAAGAAAACATAAATAAAATCTTTGATAGAAGAACTAAAGCCAACAATTTCCACATGGGAGACACAGTGCTGAAATGGGATTACAGGAGGTTGGACAAAGGTAAACATGGCAAATTTGAGAATTTATAGAAAGTTCCTTATCTCATTCAGTCAGTTAGAGGTCATAATGCTTTCTTTTTACAAGGACTGAATGGAGAAGAATTATTTGGAGGTCCTGTCAATGGTAGGATTCTCAAACATTATTTCTGTCAAGAGTCCTAGTTTCAAACTTTCATTCATTATACATAACATTGCATGATGAGAGATCATAAAAACAAAAATACAAAAACAAAGAAATAAGGAAAAAGAGGGCATATTTGAAAAAAAGGTATAGCCCCATACCCAAAAAATAGTAATGTTGAAAGTGTGCAAGCCTAAATGCCACTACTTGTTCAAAATATTCTTGTTCATACATATAGCCTAATCATGGCTGAACATGTTTTAAATTTATTGCTGATAGGTTAGTGAAAAATAACTTGTCAAAAGATCTAAACTTTACTTGTCAGTAGGAATATATTAGGAATGAAATATGTTGGTTCCACATGCTCAAATCTGAACCAAAGAGAAAGATAGGGATGCATAGAAAATGATAGGCCACGACCCTTATTTTTTAATTTTTGTTTGTACAAAAATAATGTTTGTGTGCAGCTTTTCCTAATGCCACAACCCATGGTAAGTCAGATTGCCTAATCCTAATTTAAACCATGTTTTCAATATCATGTCAATAGCTTAGAGAATGAAGTTTGTCAAACAACTTAATCTTGACAGTCAAATAGTCTAGGTAGAGAATAAAAGAGTTCACTAGCATAATCTGAACTCTTGGAAGCAATAAGGATACATGTAGGTAGTTTGTTTTTGCCCTCAAAAGAAAAGAAAAAAATTGTCAAGGGTTTGCCAGTTCAAGTGCACCCAAGGAAGAAAAAATGTTAGGCAAGTAAGATGGGTAGGTAGAGATGGAGGTGAAGTAATCATGTTTTTCAGATTATTGAGATCACAACTTCAAAGAAACATCAGCAAATGAAAAGAAGAAAAAATCTTCCCAATGGATGAGGCATTGGTCTTCATAAAACCAGAGATCTGAAATTCCGAACACCTCCTGAAAAGGAGCCGCCCTCCCCAAGTGGAGCCACTGTTAGTCATAAATATTTTTGCTATTTTTTAGATGACTAAATACTTATCTTAGATTTCTAAAAAAAAAAATTCATGAATATTGTGAGTTTTATAAATCTCACTGCTTTCATTATCCTTAAGATGATTTTTTTCACTATCTCACTACTCTGCCATTTCCCTGGTTAGCCTACCCTCCTAGAAGGTCCCTCATGGGGTGTATACCACTCATTTTCACTATGTTTTTCCACCTCTGACCTTAGCACTCTGTTTTGACTTGCCTAACCCCTCCACTTGCCACTTAGGATCTCTAACCAACCTACTCATTCTTGTGTTTCCCAGATACATCAAGTTTTGATGGTCTCAAAACTATCTCTGTAGGCTCTTTAGATAAATCAAGTACATTGGATTTTGGATCTTCAATATATCAAATTGTCAAAAACTCTGTTCTTTATACTTGAAGACCTCAAAGCCAAGATTTCAGTCAAATACAAGCCCAAAGAGCCTCCCACAGGGTCATTTAGGGTTTCATAGGTTGTAGGATTGTTTTGGTGTTCTAAATCATTGTTTTACATGTGCCAAGAAGCTGAATGAAGTATGAAATAAAGTTAGTACATGGTTGTCCAAAATGGATCAGGAAAGCCTCCTTGGCCAAAGCACAAATTCTACAAATGACAACTGCCCATTTTGACATTTCTGCAGGGATTTCAAGGTGGTTATCAGCAGAAAATAAGGTAAGGTAAGAGGCCAACTCCTCATAAAAGGACATCCATAGCAAAGAAAAAGAATCAGGCCTATGTTAAAAGAGAATTAGGGTTTTTAGGACTGATTCGCTAAACTATGTTGCCAAGAAAGAAGCCAATGCATAAAACCACAAGGACAGAAGGCATATCCACACAACCAAGCATAAATTGAAGATTTTTGGAAATTATAAATGAAGAAGGGAAAAATATGAGTTGAACTGAACAAAAATGAATGAACTTGAAAGGGTTATAGAGAACTTAGAAGAAAACACTAATTATTCTTCTCTAATAGCCCTAAAACCTAAGATTTTGGAAAGATAGGCAAAGTAGGTGAAATGAAGATGATGGGCCTCCATCATAACAGTAGAAAGTTTCCAAAAAGCTATTGAAGGTGATTCCTAAGGTTGGCCAAGGCAATGGTGCTTCACTACATCAAAGGGAGTAAACACAGAGAGTATCAGTGTGAGGGATATCAATCCTCCATTATGCAGTCAATTACCCTTGAAATGGTCAAAGGAAAGAAGGCATAGGTTTAAGCTTAAAATGGAAGACAGTGCCAAAACCCTAAATTTGAAAGGAACCTCTTGATTTCTCCAGCAAGCTACCACCAAAGGAAGAAAAGCTACCTTGAAAAGTTTTCAAACCCCTTGCAAAAGATTAAAAAAAGATATCAATCAAAATGATAAAGTGACGAAAGCTTAGCAAAAGTGGGTTTTCTAATTTTAATTTATTTTTCAAAGGGTATAAAGGCATCTCAGTTATCATTGTTTAGCTCATTTTTCATTTGCAAGGAGAAAGAAGAGCTTCTAGGAGAAAATTTTGAGTTTTTGAGAAAATCTGGGCCAAGTCACTAACGATGTGCAAATAACCTGGCGCTGTGCTCACAGACCCTGACACTGCGCGAATAGGTTTCTTCACAGTTCATTTTTACTCTGTGTTCTGCATATAGCATGCGGTGTTGTGCGTATAACCTAGCGATATGCACAGGCGAAACTGACATGCCCAGGCCTTGCGCTATGCCCACAGGCCGACCCGACAGCCAATTTAAGGCCCGGCGTTGTGCCCAAGGGCCGGCAAGCTTACACGAGTCGTGCATTGCATGCACAGAGCAACTAACCCACCTGGCGCTAAGCTCACAGGGTGCCCAACTCGCCGAGTGCTGCGCATAGAGGGCAACCCAACAGTGCGGGCAGAGCGTTGCGCTTATGCAAAAATTCTCCAATTTTGCAAAGGAGGTGCCAAAGGCTCTAGAAAACCCTCCAAGTTTTCTTCAGGACCCTGCAAACAAGTTGATTTGGTAAGTGGCTTTTCATCCTTGCCCTCTAGGCAATTTTTTTTTTTAATGGTTAAAAGAGATGATTAAAACCTAGGCTTTGCAAACCCTAGGTTTTCATGACAAGTAAACATATGTTTTTGACCTCCAATATAGTAATTTCCATTTGAAAGAGGGTGAAACTAGGGAAAGCATAGATCAATTCAAGTAAAGGCCCTCATCAAGCTTAAAGGCACCCAGTCATATACCTCACCTCCATATCACTTATTTTGCAAGAACTACCCACCATCGTTTCCATTTCACTTCTCCTGCCTAAATATCATAAGCATACCTAATTTTTTCTAAAGGCCACACCAATCACCATGTCAGGAGAAGAGGGAAGTATGAGCAGTCATGAAAGAATCCAAGGGCCTATGAGGCCAAACCACAAAGGAGGGAAAGTGAAAAAATTTGAACCCCAGAACACATTGGATATCACCTCATCTCCCATGATCCTCTCATGTTTCTAGAATGTGGGATGTTTTAAATTTTGTGAGAAGGTCAAACAAATACAACACCACCCAAAGCTTACAAGGTTTTTTGTCCTCAACCTACACAAAAAATAGGTGAATCTTGTAGGAGTGGATTTCTAACTATTAGCAGATGTCATCTCTAATGTTATAGGCATACCTACCATTGGTGAGAAATGGTTCAAGAAGGCAAGGTTGGACATGAACCATTATGAGCCATTTTTCAAAACTAGGTACAGAGTAGGCTGCAGGGCTATCTTCCCTTTATCACACCTAAAACAGAGATTTGCACCCTTGATGAGGGTTATCATGAAGTACTTTACCTATGAAGGGAGGTACTCCAGACTTTATTCCTACCATGTTAGACTCCTAATGCATTTCACAAGGGTTAAAATGCTTCATTTTCCTTACTACTTGTATAGAAGCATTGACAATATGTCATATGTTGTTCGGAGGAGGACCTATACCCGGAAAATGCATAGTTTATTCCATTATTCCTTAATCAATATGGTGGTATTACATCAGCTATAGAAAAAAGGCATTCCTTGGGATGTGTTCATAGCCCTTGAAGTCTTCACAAGCCCACATCTTCCTCATCAACCAAAATTGCCCTCATCATCTACACAAGTGTCCTCACCTCAAGAAAACCTCCCTTTCTCCCCTTCTCTTGATGCATCAAATGAAGAAAGAAGTGGAAATGATGAATTAAGTGAAAATGAGGGAGATAATGATAATGAGTCAAATCAAAATGAAGAGGATGAGAGTGACAATAAATTAGTCCAAAATGAGGAAGACGAAAATGATGAGGAAGAGGAAGAAAATGATGATGAAGCAGAGACAGAAATAGATGAAGAGGAAGAAGAAGGAAATGATGATGAAGAAAGGGGCAGTGAGCATGATAGTGATGAAGATGAAAATCGTGAACATGAAAGTGAGCAAAACAGTGATAATATGGAAGAGGATGATGAAGAAGATGAGGAGGTTGACAGCAAGAATGAATTGAGCATTGATGAAGAGGAGGTCAGCAATAAAATGGAGGACACAAAGGCAGAGAATGAAGAGGAAAATGATGAGGCTGCAACAGAAAATGATGATGAAGCAAAAAAAGATAATGAAGATATGGAAGAATATGACAATGACAAAGATGATGAAAGTGAGGATAGTGTAGAAACTAAAGGTAGAAGTGATACCAATGAAACAAACCACAGTGACAAAGAGGTAAACAGTGACAAAGAGGCAGATAATGAAGAAGATAGTGAGGGACAAGACAAAAAGGAAGGAAACAATCATGACATTCATGACCATTTTCATGAAAATCATGAAAAGAGTCAGCTAAATAGTGATAATGAGGGTGATGACAGTGCAAAAGATAAAGAGTAAAACAACTATGATGAAGAACAAAATGACAATGCAGTAAACATTGAAGAGGATGAGAGTGGTGATGATGTAGAAGAAATAATGAGGTAGAAAATATGATGACTGATGATACCAATAATGAAGATGAGGAAGTTGATGACAACATCAAGGATCAAAATCATGATAAAGACACCAACAAGACCACAATCACACCATTTTCACTCACATACTAGAGAGGGTCAAGGCTTGTGTTTTCTACCTCCAAAAGGCAAGGGACCATGCCATACACCTCAGCTCAGCCACTAGAAAAAGGCAAACAAAAGGTAAAAGAAGAAGAAGAATATCATGAGGTGGAAAATAGTTTTAAATCATTTAGGTGGACAGTGATGAGGAGGAGGAGGCAAGGATCTCAAACTTGCTCATCCAAAACAGAAATGCACTCATTGAAGACCTCCAAGCCAATATGAATAGGGCCAAAAGTGTGATTGATACCCTTGACTTGCAAAACTGGAAGCTAGGAGCAGGAATTGCTATTTATGAGGCTAGAGCCATTGAAGCCCAGAAAGAAGCCCAAAGGGCATAGCTTAAACTAGAAGAGCTCATGGGCACTTATGAAGATAGTGAGGATGAGGAAAGTCGTTCTAGGAGGAGGCCTAGAACCATGGGGTTGAAGACGACATTGGCAAAACAAAAAGAACAAGAAGCAACCCTAGCAGAATAGCTCCCCCTTGATGAGCTTTTGGCCATGAAGATAGCATAGTATCGGAAGCCTTGGTTTGAAAGAGCCAAAATTCACTTGGAGGCTAAATTGGAGAAGTATAACAAGAATCTTGACCTCCAAAGAAGGATGACTAAGCATTATGCCCAGAGAAACCAAGTTGCAAGGGCCAAACTAAAGAAGGCCCAAACCAAGATCCAGGCACTAAAAGAAGCAAACACCCAAGATAGATTGTGAATTTTAGCACAAGCTTCTCTATAGGTCTCTCAACTCCCATGAGGGAGACATCCACCAATTTTGAAGAAATTTGGACAAGTTTTTGTTTTTTGAGAATTTGGAGGCCTATAAGCGCAGTGCCACTGGTGCTACGCTTTTCCCTAAGGCATCCTCAGAGGGAGAAAATTACATTTTTTGATTTCTCATACCTATTACATTATTATCAATAAATTTCAGAGCATTTGGAGCATTTTTTACACCTCAATAGGTCACAAAACACCTCATTTTTCACCATTCTGCCTCATTTTCAGGCCTGGCGCTGTGCTCAGAGGAGTTTTGGAAATTTGACTTTTTGAACAGTTTAAAGGTGCTCAATCAGAGAACCAAAGGTATATCTGGAAATAAGACTCATTATGCTTTCCAACGGGCCATTATGGAGCAAAATCCTACATCGGGAAGGTCCCCAAAACTTGGCTGCAACAAGACCTATTTTCTGCCTAGGATGGCGTTGTGCTTATTTACATCGATGTGTGTTTTTGGCCAAAAGTCAAAAAAACACACTCATTTATTGTAAAGTGATATTTTTATGGTTTTGGAGGCAAATCACTCTAGAATTAGGTGCTAGAAGTTACTTTGGCATTTATTTCATTGAATATTTTGTGCCTTGGGCCTTGCATGGTCTCTTGGGCATTTATGACATTTATGAGTGATTTTGACATTTTCCAATCGTATCAAGGGTTTTTTCCCTCCTTTTCTAAGATAAATAGAGAGTTAGGGCTTCATTTTAAATGTTGGCACTTGATGAGATTTGAGAGAAATACATTTTTTTCTTGATTTTGAAGAAGAAATTGGTCTTGTGGAGTTTCTAAATGGTCTGCTTTGATTGATGATGAAGGAGGATAGCTTGTAGGATCCGTAAGCATGATTAATGGTGATGTGTATCTATTTAGTTCTTGTTTACTTATGTATCATTTTGTTACATCCTTCTATGTTACATTAGAACAGAAGAGTATAGGCTAAGAAATGTTGTTTGAGGCACCTTAGTCCTTCCTGTTTTATATTGTCTTTATGTTTTCCTCTGCTGGGTTAGTTTAAGGAATTCTTAGTTTCTTCTTAAACCTAACTATTCTTGTTTATTCCATGAATGGTTCAATATAGTAGTTTTAAAATATGTTTTATGGTTAGCCTAGCTTATTTTATGCTATTTAAACTCTATTTTGGAATCTCTCTTTAAAGTACTACTTGTTAGGTTTTAGCCAAAGAGGCCATGCTCTGATCATGCCCTTTGTCCATGCTTGAGAAGTTTCCATAAAGTTATTTGTAGCTTGATCATAGATGCTTAGCAGTTCCCTCTTCTTTGATTAAAGTTACATGTTGTATGCTTTCTAAACCTTGAAGGTGAAATCACTAGAAGTTAGATAAGTTTCTTGCTTTCTATGGTTCACTGAATTGTTCATCTTGAATGCTTGTTTGCTTAAGTATAATCAAAAATATATTTTTTTGCCCTATCTTATGATTATGTCCTTATTTTGATCAGTATTCTAGAAAATCTTGTTTAAAAATTACTTGTTTAAGGATTCTTCACTGCCCTTACACACCTACTATTCTCACAAACTTTATGTTCATTTCACTTCACACATGCCTTAAAGATCCACTTGATCATGCTAGATTTGCCCTGTTATGCATCTTGTTTCACTGTTGAGATATCCATGACTTTCATAGACTCCATAGCCCAATGATTTGAAGATATCTTACTCCACCTATTCTACTTGATCATCTTACCCAACCAAAACCAACAACAAGCCCTACACTTAACAACTAGCCGAAAATCAAAACCCTAGAAGCAAAAAAGTTCACATCCTTACATACAATAGAGAGAGCCCTCTCTGAGTCTAGGAAGGCTAGGTCTTAGGACTCCAAAGACTAGTCTAATGTTACCCTGTGCATTTGGTCTAACAATATAATAAATCACGGGACCCTAAAAAGTGGTACAATTTTTTAGTTTGCAGATGCAGAGGGAGAAGTGCAGCAGATCAGCAGACGTAGGAACATATTTTCCTCCGCAGTAGTGATTGTGGGTGTTGAAGCATAAAAAAGAGTAGTTGGAGACACTTTAAGGTAATTTTATTCCTCAAGGAATTCCTAGCCAGGGAATTCTAATTTTCGAGACCTTAGCAACAGTATTAAGCGGCAGATCTACCATCTCCAACAGGGTGTAATATTCCTTTTTTGGGGATTCTCAAGATTCTATTTTAGAGATGGAATATAGAGGCATTTAATGGTTATGTATCCTTCCAAATAAGAGAGAGAACCAGAGGCTACCTGGCCAACTGTAGACCCTGCTTATAGAACTTGGAATAATCCCTTTGAGGAATCTCAACAAGGTCTTCAATGAAAACGTTTTATAAGAAAATATAAGTAAGAATAACATTGATCAAGGCTGGGATCCCCTCACGTATGTTGTATGTGACTTAAATATGAAATTTCATCAGAAACAAATAATTTTAGGCACATTAAACAGATCTCCCAAAATCAAGACTAGCTATAAATCAACCAAAGAGGGAGGCTGCTGCAACATGAAAACCCGAGCTACTAGAATTGTGCAGTTTTGACTGAAACTCAGAGGAGGATATAAAAAGATCTAATACTTCAGAGATATAAAATTAAATCATATTTATACTTGAGCTTATTTCATTTACAACTGATTACAAAGAGAACTAGGGCAAAAACCCTTCAGAAATTAGAGCTGCAACTAGGAATAAACTGTAGAAATACATAGATAGTGTTATTTTTCAGATGGTTCAGCTGCTGTACATTAAATTTCAGATATCTGAAATATGTATGGATGAAACATCAGATCTAATATAGATCTGGAAACTATAATACTTTAAGAACAAGATCCAATTGGAATTACATTAAAATATTGCATAATAAGCTATAGATCTAAATTACAAATTGCAGTGCTGCAGAAAACCCAGAAATTTCTGAAGATAACTTTAATTGCTGAAATATATCAGATCTATAGAGACATGTATCAGCAACCCAATCCATTGATCACCAAGGGAAGGAAAGCCTAACACTAAGAGATCTTCCTCCAAACTGATAGCAAACTGAAACAAGAAAGCCCTCTCACAAAATAACGCAGTATTGAGCAGAAACCGCGCAGAGGGTGAAGGAGACTGAATAACTTGAATGAAATTATAGATCTGATACAAAATATGGATCAGCTAGATCTTTGGAGGCTAAAGAACACATTCCAATAGAGAAAGCCTCTCAAAACAAGCTAGATCTAAGTAGATCTAGAACACCACTTTCTACAAAAGATAGCAGCTGCAAAACCCTCAATGGGCTAGCGCTGCTCATGAAAGATAGAGCTTGTTCTCAAACTAGATAGTGGCTCACTTCAACAAAGAACTCCTCCAATGATCCTCAAGGGAAGATATGAAACCCCTAAATAGTAATTCCAATTACAATCCTCCATTAAACAACAGAGAATGGTATTTGTCTAAGCAGACAAATACTTTAGAAATATAATTCATCAACAACCTCTTCATGTGCCTTCTCCTCCTTTTTATAACATGAGATGGCTCTTGAAAACCCTAAACCACTTTGATGATTTTTCCCTTTTCACATTAGAGGCTCCCTTCAAGGACTGCGCAATCCCTTTTGGAGATGCAATGAACCTAGACAACGCAGTTGACTTGGTCAAGGTGGATCCAATCTGGACCCAATCTTGGCTCAAAACCTCTTTCACACCTGCAAGTGATTATTTACTTAGCCCTGATTTTTCTTTGTTCACATGGGCATTGATTTATTTAGACTTATTAGGAGTTTTACATGTCCTCCTTTATTCATTTATTCATAAAACATAAATTAATTCAAAATTGAATGTCTCCTCTTAGCTAAGGCTAAGTAGGAACATTACAGTCCTCCCCCTCAAAATGTTGCTTGTCCTCAAGAACTGGTAGGGTAAGAGTCGTATTTCTTCTCTTTCTCCATTGATGGCACCATCAAGAATCAAGCTTTCATCATGGAGTAAGTTCTCACCAATACAATACATCAAAAACTGCTCCTCCAATGCTAACATGATAGGTACATAGTCTGCCCCTTCAGGAGTGTAAAACTCAATAGAAATAAACATGGGTGAGCCAATGTCACATCTGAAACATGTATCATGAAGTACAGGATAAAGTTCCATCCCATGTGGTACATGTACACTACTTAATTTTTTCCCATACATACCCATAAACAATATCAATATGTCATCTATGTATGGAAGCAAAATCACATATAGGCAAACTGAAATTTGCACTTGAAGAGGTGGGTCACAATCCCACATGAGGTACCAACGCAGTGCACTCCTTGTTTTGAGTAGATCTGAATGTGATAGGTGATACTCCCACCACATCTTTGTTACATAGGCCACTTTGACATGGCTGAAAGGGAAACCCACATTAGGTGCTTTTGGGAAGCACCCATCATGATAAGAAATCTCCCCTTGCACCTCAAGGGAGTGGCCAACTTTGGAATTTGTATTGGCCTCATCTTTGCCATGAGATCTGCATGTAATATTACTCCTTGTAGGATCCATGGCTTGCATACATATGGTAAGAGAATGTGCCAAATCAGAAAAATGAACTTGCTCCATAAGATTAGATTTCTTACCATACAATCCTCCCACACACATAGAGTTAGGCATGGGCTTTTGCCCTCTTTTGAGAGAAAAAAAGAGATGGATGAAATGTCTCCTGCATAGGATCCCTTGGCTGCCCCATCTCCACATAACTATTGCACTCTTGTAAGTGCTAATTTAGTTCCTCCCAATCATAATGTTGATGTAGTTCTTCCTCCATACCCTCCCAATCAAAACTCTTCAAGGTTAGGGAGTAGATTTTTGCTAATTGCATGTAGCTAGAAAGGAACTCCTTGTGTGCCCTTTTTAGTATTTCTTGCTTAAGCTTGGAGGCTTGAGACAAGAATAATTTACCAAGATGATAGATGACCCCTTCATGGACCAAATAGCCTCCTCCTTGCTTTATGCCATCTAAGATCATCCTGGTGTGCAGATCTTTGGAGTACTCCACAAGGAGTTGAGATCTCCAATATGGATCTACACTTCTCAACAAATACAGTGTTGTTTTTGTATCTAAGGTGGTGCTTGCCTTGTTTCTACTTGTTTATTTGGCACTATGCATGCCGAAATTGTTTGTGGGAAGGCTGATCCTCCCCCTTGCCTCCTCCCACAGAGTTGTGACTCTTTCTTTCATTGTTTCAGCACTTGGTGAAGCTTTCCCCATGGAATCTAATGGAACCCCAAGTGGCTTGCCATGATGTAGGAATGTCCCTTGTAGCATTCTCATAAAAATGAGAGAAGGAACTGTAAGGTCCTTGCCCTCACTGCGCAATTCCATATTTGTTGTGTGGGTAGAGACATAAAGTGAAGGGTAGGTGTGCATGCCTTGAATAACTTGTTGTTTCCCACTCTTGAAATCCACCCATTCCATCTGCAAGGCCTTCCAATCAGTGGTGACTTTTCCTAAAGTAATAAACCACTGGACACCTAAGATGATGTTGGTGTCTGGTATGTCCACTACAAAGAAGTGATCCTCCAAAGTGTAGGTCCCCATAGTCACAGAAAGTGATGGAACATACTGCATGCACTGCATAGTTCTATCTCCCGGAACAAAAACAGAGAACCCATCAAAAGTATCATTAGGGATCCCTCTCCTCTGCACAAAATGAGCATCAATAAAGTTTTGGGTTTCCCCACTATCAATCATAATAGATACTCTTTGGTTCATAACTAAACCTTGCACTCTAAGAGTCAAATACTTGGGCACTCCCCTCAAAGAAGCAAGAGTCCCACTGGTTGCAGCAAATGCTCCTTCTTCTTCTCTGGATTATGATGGATCCTCCTCCTCATCATCACCAGTGCTGTGACCTCTCCTAGGTCCATCATTTCCCTCTTCCTCCTCACAATCATAGAAGACTTCAATATAGTGTGCTCTTCCAGCAGCACATCTATGTCCTGACACCCATGGATTTTGACAAGTGAAACATAATTTATTTTTCCTCAACTCCCTCCGGTGATCATTGTCAAGAAGCTTCTTCAGTGAGCTCTCCTTGGGTGGACCATCTTTCACCTCCTTCCCCTTGGAAGATTGAGTGGCTTTGCCTAGGAGGGTTGCCTTTGCCCTTGGCAAGGCATCTTGGAGATCTCTAGTTCTTTCAATGGCATGATGCAGAGTGATGGGCTTGGTAGACTTACCCAACCCATGTAGAGGTTTTTCTAGGCCATCAATGAACATATAGACTCTCCTTGCTACTGAAAGATCAAGAACCATGACAGACAACCTTAGGAAGTCAGATATATAGGCCTCAGCATCTCCCGTCTGTTTAAGCTTTGCCAAGCTTATGAAGGGGGCCTCCGAATCCTTTCGATCAAATATCTCCACTAGTCTCCTAGTGAACTCAGCATAAGTGGACATATTTATATGCCCCAATGTAGAAAGTCCATGAAACCACCAGTTGTGGGCTTCTCCCTCAAAATGCAGCGTAGCAATCTTAATGGCTTCTGCTTCAAGCACTTTATTCAGCTGGAAATAGATGTCCAGCTTCTCCACCCATGCTTTAGCATAACAAGAGGGTGATCCATCGAACTTAGGCAAGAAGAACCTGCCCATGGTGTGGTGCCTCCCATGAAGGAACCCTCCATCTCTATACTATTGTAACGGCCTCCTCCGATCCTTCAGATGGCAGAAGTCTTGAAAGATTAAGTTATCCTTGAACCTTTGAATTTGTGAATCATATTCTGCAAATTAGCCTTCCAAAGAGGTTGTCTCTTGAAGCCCTTCATTCTCTACAGCCAAGAAGGTAGGCATTGTAGAGCGTTGTGAGATTTATGGGACTTGTGGCAAGCTCACAGGTTGACCAGTCCCAAACTGAGAAATTTCAGAACTTTCTCCTTGATGGAGTCTTCCAAGGGACTCCCTCATTCTATCTATCCTCGTATCCTTTACCTTCTTGGATAGATCTTGCATCATTTCCAAGAGAGTTTTTGCAAACTCTTCTGCCTCCTTATCTTTATCATTCAATTCAGGGGCTTTTCCCTTGTCTTGACCCTTGTTAAGGTCAACAGTAGTATAGTCATAATTTTTATGACTTCTATTTTGGTATCCACTCTCCCTCTCAGAAAGAGGATCTTCATCTTCCTAATTCAGCATGACTGTGGTTCCAATGCTAGCACAGGCTGTGCCAAGAGTGGAGCTTCGATACCACTGTAATATTATTTTTTTGGGGATTCTCAAGATTCTATTTTAGAGATGGTCTACAGAGGAATTTTCTGGTTATGTCTCCTTACAAATAAGGGAGAGAACCAGAGGATACCTGGCCAACTGTAGACTCTGCTTATAGAACTTGGAATAATCCCTTTGAGGAATCTCAACAAGGTCTTCAATGAAAACGTTGTATAAGAAAATATAAGTAATAATAACGTTGATCAAGGCTGGGATCCCCTCAATTATGCTATATCAAGACTAGCACATTAAACAGATCTCCCAAAATCAAGACTAGCTATAAATCAACCAAAGAGGGAGGTTGCTGCAACATGAAAACCCAAGCTACTAGAATTGCGAAGTTTTGAAGGAAACTCAGAGGAGGAAAAAAAAAGATCT
Organism: Pinus albicaulis; assembly: GCA_034641835.2. Lineage (NCBI taxonomy): Eukaryota > Viridiplantae > Streptophyta > Pinopsida > Pinales > Pinaceae > Pinus > Pinus albicaulis. Next base: position 1,303,156,772 of record CM076579.1, read on the forward strand.
GATACTTTGGAGTTATAGTAGTAAATCATATTTATACTTGAGCTTATTGCCTTTACAACTGATTACAAAGAGAACTAGGGCAAAAAACCTTCAGAAATTAGAGCTGCAACTAGGAATAAACTGCAGAAATACATAGACAGCGTTATTTTTCAGATGGTTCAGCTGTTGTACATTAAATTTCAGATCTCTAAAATATTTATGGATGAAACATCATATCTAATACAGATATAGAAACTATAAGACTTTAAGAACAAGATCCAATTGGAATTACATTAAAATATTGCATAATAAGTTGTAGATCTGAATTACAAATTGCAGTGCTATAGAAAACCCAGAAATTTCTAAAGATAAATTTAATTACTGAAATATATCAGATCTATAGAGACATGGATTAGCAACCCAATCCATGAATCACCAAGGGAAGGCAAGCCTAACACCAAGAGATCTTCCTCCAAACTAAAACAAGAAAGCCCTCTCACAAAATAACACTGTATTGAGTAGAAACTATGCAGAGGGTGAAGGAGACTAAATAACTTGAATGAAATTATAGATCTGATACAAAATATGGATTAGATAGCTCTTTGGAGGCTGAAGAACACACTCCAATAGAGAAAGCCTCTCAAAAAAAGCTAGATCTAAGCAGATCTAGAACACCACTTGCTACAAAATATAGCAGTTGCAAAACCCTCAATGGGCCAGCGCTACTCATGAAAGATAAAGCTTGGTCTCAAACCAGATAGTGGCTCACTTCAGCAAACAACTCCTCCAATGATCCTCAGGGGAAGAGATGAAACCCCTAAACAGGAATTCCAATCACAATCCTCCACTAAACAGCAGAGAATGGTATTTTTCTAAGCAAACAAATACTTCAGAAATATAATTCATTAACAACCTCTTCATGTGCCTTCTCCTCCTTTTTATAACATGAGATAGCTCTTGCAAACCCTAAAACACTTTGATGAGTTGGCCCTTTTCACATTAGAGGCTCCCTTCTAGGATTGTGTAGTCCCTTTTGGAGATGCAATGAACCTAGACAGCGCATTTGACTTGGTCAAGGTGGACCCAATCTTGGCTCAAAACCTCTTTCACACCTACAAGTGATTATTTACTTAGCCCTGATTTGTCTTTGTTCACATGGGAATTGATTTATTTATACTTCTTAGGAGAGAGAGGGAGCTAGTTCTAAATATTTTTTCAATCAGCAGAGATGGTAGGAATCAGGTTGAGAGATCAAGATCGCTTGGAGGGAGACTCCAACTATGTTATCTTGCAGGTAAGGATCAAATGCCTGTTGTATGGGCATGATATCAAAATATTCATTGAAGGTGTGGTGGTTGTTCTAGTAGATGCAAATCCTCTAAAGGAATACAAGAGGAATATGGCTAAGGAAAATCACTCGGTCCTCGATGGAGTGAGGGATAATATCATGTGTCACATAGATAGAAAAGCGACAACTAGATAAATGTGGCAGACCTTGGAGAAACTATATCAATGATCTTCCAAGCAGTAGAAAATGTATCTGGAGGAGAAGATGCAGACTACTAGGATGTAGAAAGGTGAGCACATTGATATGTTCTTGGTTATAATTCAAGAGAATTGAGATAAGATGGTAGTTGTGGGATCAAATCCTCAGGCCACATATATGGTCAGATTGGCCTTCAACTTAGTGTCCAAACAATATCAGTTATTTGTCCATAGCATCTTGGGTAGAGAGAGTTTATCAGACTGAGAGTCAATGTGGGCTTCTCTTCAGCAAGAAGAGAAGAGGAGGGAATTTTTCAAGTGTTAAATTTAGGGCAGCAGCAGTAGTGGGAAGAATTCGAAGGAGGAGGAGGATAATGTGGCCCTTGTATCAAAGGGGCATCAGGAGCAATGCAAGAGGAAGAAGGAAATTTCCAAGATCAAATGCTTTCAGTGTGGCAAGATGGGTCATTATGCCACATAGTGTCCTCTCAAGAAGAGAGAATCATGATCCACAAGACACACCTAGTAGGATCGATAAGGAGTTTGCAATGATAGCGTCGAAGGAGGAGGAGGATAATGTGGCCCTTGTATCAAAGGGGAATCAAGAGTAATGCAAGAGGAAGGACCTTTCCAAGATTAAATTCTTTTAGTGTGGCAAGATGGGTCATTATGCCACACAGTGTCCTCTCAATAAGAGAGAAAAAGAAGAGAAGCATGATCCACAAGACACACCTGGTAGGATCATTGAGGAGTTTGCAATGATAGCCCATATACCTCCAGGAGGGAGGTGGGGTGCTTGGAGCTATAGACCCAGATATCTACAAGATGGGTAGGATGCTTCAGGAGTCAACCTCTTGAATAAATACCTTTCTACAGGAGCCCAAATGAGATGTTGCAGTATAGATGAGTGCCAGTTGGTTCAGAGGAATGAAAAAGTGACAGTGAAATGGTTAACAATGCCAGATTCTAAGTAGCACAGAGCAGAGTTGGCAGTAGTGCAGAAGTCAGTATCAATGTAGGAGCTTCAAAGGGACAACACAAAGGCTAGCAACATTCATATCTTCAGTACTGAGATGCATCAAGCTGAACACTTGTTTAGTTTTGGATTTTTTTCATTTGTAGTAAGAAACAATCTTGTAGTGCAGTAATAATTGGAAGTGGCAGGGTTAGCAGCAGCACGAATGCAGAATTTGAGAGTGAGTTGTAGGACGGATGGAGTGTTGATAGTGGCAGTGTCAGCAACAGTATAAATGTAGTGTTTGCGTAGAGTTGGTGGGTAGTATTGTCAGACATCAGTAGCGGAGAGGGAGATGTTGTTGAATCAGAGTAGTACTCAACAGGGGGTATTGCTAAAGCACATTCCTTGCTAAGAGGGAGTGTTGATTTGGATAGCATCAGATGTGCTCTAAGTCTCAAATTTGGTAGGGAAACTTAGAAACATGTATTCTAGAGAACCCAAAAATAGTTTTGGGAAATTCCACCTAGATTGTATTCTATTAAAAGAATTAATTATTTTAAAAGGACCCTAAGTCTAAAATTAGGAAAATAAAATAATTAAAGATAATTAATAGAATATGGGTGTGAATGTTCTAGAAAAAGAGGATCAATTCAAAATTTTATCTTTTCCATTGATTAGAAATTTAATCTCGGTCATTGAAGTTTCAACAAGAATATTATAAGAAGGCTTAAAGGTTCATTTGGAAAAAACACAGTAAATATCAAGAGATTGAATTTCTAAAGTGAGTAGTGCTCAAAGGAAATATTGATTAAGAGATTCTTTACAGAGAGGGGAAGGGATAATATCTGAAGAAAAATATTTCTCAGTCGGAGAATCATTAGCAGAGAAGGCAAAGAGAGATCCAACAGAGGTAGTGCAGAGCCAAATAGGTTGACGCGGAGCCATGTAGAGGCTACGTTGAAGCCAAGAGGGAATCCATAAATTTGTTGAAGGAATTTATTCCAGAATTCGGGAGTCGGGGTGTGAGAGCGAGAGGAAGAAATCGAAGTTCCTATGCAGCAAATCGATCAATAGAAGGGGTGAAGTTGTACACATGAGGGTTGAAGCTGGGACTGTGGAGAGGCTACATAGAGGCAGCACCAATGTTGCAAAGGGTAGCTCATTCAGTGGTTGGATCAGCCAAGATTTCCTGTGATAGTGTGAGGTAAACTCACTAATCTCTTCATCAATGATATTCTATATAGTTGGATTGCTAGGAGAGGTATCCAAATATTGTATTCAAAAATTACTACTACTTAATAATAAAACCCTCAGTTGTTGCACTGGTTTTCCTGCATTGGGTTTTTTCGAGGACATTAGTCCAAAAATAACTATGTCAGATCTGTCTATGATTTACTCTTGTTCAGATTTTTTTTCCACACTTGTATTTTTCCGCGGTTTATTTAGTGAAGTTTGCAGTGTGTTTAATTCGATTTTGTCATAGCCATAAATTGAATAATTAATTTATTTGTTAGAAGAAATAATACCAGTTGCTGCAATGTGATTCTATATTTAAGGATTTTTCACACAAGGATGGATCTAATAGATGAGTACCTTGCAACTGGTGCAAAAGTCTCGTCATAGTCAATCCCCTCCACCAGAGAGAACCCTCTGGCCATAAATCTAGCCTTTTGTTTCTCCATGATCCCATCTGTTTCTTGCTTCACCTTGTAGACACACCTGGATCCTACAACTGACTTTTCCACTAGTCTTGGGAGAAATTCCCATGCACTATTTCTAAAGATGGAGTCGTAATCCTCAATCTTGGAATCAACCCACACTTGACGTTGCAATGCTTCCTCGAAAGAGGATGATTATATCTCAATACCTTCTCTCATAAGAGACATGTATCTCATGTAATACTCTAGGGATCTTCTCTTTCTGTGTTGTGATGTGGGTGCTACCACATTCTCTATTGCATCAAGAAATAATCTATCAGCCTCTTTGGTGAGCTTCCTTCCATCTCTGTTAGATGGCTCTGTGCGATTGGTTTCTACCACTCTATATTCCTCTACTTGTGGTTGCTCCACATCCTCAGGTTCATCCTTTGGAGCCAAGACCTCCTCAACTGCATGCACCTCGAGTTCCCTTTCAAGAGACAATCACATGGCTTTGTCTTCATCAAATTTTACATCTCTTCTGACCACTGTCATCTAGTGTGTAGGCAAGTACACCCGATAGTTGTGAGGTGTATCAGTGTACTCCACAAATATCCCTGATTCTGTTGTTGGCTATAGTTTTTTCTTGGAATATTTGGTCACATGTCAATAAATAGATGACAAAAAAATTTAAAATATGACACATCCGATCTCTTACCTAAAAAATCCTCTTTTGGTGTACTCATCCCATGTATCCGATGAGGACTTCTGATCTACACAAATACTGTTGTATTTCATGCTTCCTCCCATAGATGCAATGATAGGCCTTGATCATGAAATATAGATCGTGATGCTCCCACAATCGTTATGTTCTTTCTTTCTGCAACCCCATTCTACTGTGGTTTATGAGGTGCAATCAATTCTCTTCGAATTCCTTTTGAGGAATACAAGTTCTTGAATTAGTTAGATATGTATTCTCCACCATTTTTTCTCCTCAGAGTCTTCACCTTATTCCTTGTATATTTCTAGACAAGTGCCTTGAACTCACAAAACTTGGAGAATGTATGATATTTCTTCTACATGAAGAAAATCCAACACTTTCTTGAAAAATAATCAACAAAATTCACATAATACTTGTGCTTTGTTCTGGAAGTTGTCAAGAAAAGTTCACACAGTATGAGTGAACTCTGACAAGGATCGACTTGGCTCAAATTTCCTTATTGTGAAAGGTTTCTTTGGTATACTTCCCCAATGTACACCCTGTTAGCCACCTATAAATATTTGTTATACCAAAAGGTGGCTAAATCTATTTTGAGCCTTCAAGGAACAATTTTCATTACTAAAAACTGTTGGCTCTTGAACACTCTTGAAGGCCTCCTGCCTTTTCTCCGTTCAAAACTTCACTATTATGCACATTCCCCATTCAGAAATCTTGCTGGTTTCCAAGCCAAAATACTGCTGCAGGGACCCTTTTCCCCTTCCCCCCCTTCCCAAATATAACCTTCATTTTCTCCCCTTTTTCTCCATAAAAACTCCCTTGTTTTCATAAATCCTCTTCTTCCATTTATGAAAATCACTTTTCCATAGTTAAAACCCCATTTTTTAACTATACCGAAACCCTTTGAAAACATTGAAAAATCAATAAAAAATCATATTTTATATACAAAATTTAGCCCCCTTGGGCTAAGTTTTTAAACCATTTCCCCCACATACCCGCACCCTAGAACCAAGTGCTAAACCTCTCACAGTGCTTATCGCATCGCACAAACCTAAGAGCACGAGCCTTTGTGCTCTATTCCCAAACTTGCGATGTGATTAGCCTTGATATTGAAAAAACCCCCAATCTGCTTTTCCCTTTGTAAACTCAAAAACCCACTTTTCCAAAGTTTTGGTCTAAAAACCAAAGTCACGTATTAATATTAATGGGTTGATTGAAAAGAGCGATCGCGGATCGCAAATCGCAGAAAATGTAAATGGTAGATTGAAAAGCCCATGTCTGAACTTGCGATATGCGATGCACCCTGTTATATATCTCGTCCAAAACATTAAAACCTTATGTTATATTAAAACTTTGGGTTTTATTTTATTTTATAAAATTCTCTGCCGGTTTGAAGTCCGAACGATCTCCACCGTTGATCTGATTTGCAGATCCGACGATGCGGAACCTTTCAAACCCGGTGAACCCCGCCGTGTCTTGCACTGTTTCCAAATACCGCGTGGTATCTATCGCACCGCCTTTGGGCAGAAGGTGGTTTTCTCCCGATCGGCAGCGATTCCATACACTTGCCGCCACGCATCCCCTGTACCTTTTTCAAAATCGTCGTCCATCGCGCATAACCGCAGTCCATCGCACATTATTTTTCAGACGCGGATGCCCAGCGATATCGTTGTCCACCATCCGATCTGGGTCGGGCCATCCAACGGTGATTGCTCGCCAAAGATGCTAGACAATTAACCAAGGTGCCCATGTGATAACCAGGCTATGGTGCATCGTCCAAGCATTCTCCGCCGTCGATCTGATCTGTAGATCGATGGTCCACATTTCATCACCCATTTTCTCTCCGTTTGACTTTCAACTTCCGTTTTCGACAGTCGATCTCTGCGCGATCGACGGCTCAGATTTAATCTCTTTTCCATCTGGTCCACGATCTCTCTCGATCAATCATGACCGTTGGATGATGCCATCCAACAGCCCCACTTCCTCCACACGCCTTCCGATGCAGTTGACCTAATATGCAAGATTTTATAACATTTTGTTTGTATTTTGCAGGGTTTAATGATCTTTTTCGCTATGTTCTAAGAAAATTCGAAAGAGAGGGTGACGACCCTCTTTCTTTCGATTTATTAGAGGAAATCACTTGCAGGATGTAAATTTCACCTCTCATCAATGATCCGTGAGGCATTGATGCCATATCGTCCCTGCGTAACCCTGCACTCCAGCGGAACACCACGAATCGGACACAATTAAAGAGTATCAGTGTCGAAGACCCCAATACATCAGAACAGAGGAATAAAGACAGTTTTACAGGGATTACGGCTAAGACGGTTATCAAAAGCCTAATCCCCGATTTAAAACACAGTTAAAGAAGAAATCACAAAGGATTATCAGACAGGAAACCTCCACCGCCACATATGAGGTTAAACAATTTCTCCCAGCTACCACAGAGCCACCTGTTGCCTCAAACCAATCAAACAAAGGCTGAAGTTATTGAAGAAGAGAAGATTTGCCTCTAGCGCAGCCAAGGAGTTACTTCTACAAAGAAATCAATGAAAAAATATCTGCAGAGTTACTCCAAACATTACACAGCGCCTCGAAGTCAAATAAAGCTCCCACTGAGCTTTGATATTTATTGTAAAATAGTTAATACAGTGATCCACCTATAAACTTCTCCATCGAGCCCCTCAAAAGGCCGAGAAGTCTTGAAACTGTATTAATTGACCTAAGAGATCTTTTTTTGGGTCTCACCTCCTCATTCTTCTATAAATACTTCAGTAGAAGATGAGAAATTGTTGGTTGTAGAACTTTGATATACATTTGAGAAAAAACTTCTGATTGTACATAGTATTCACTGGCTCTTGGAGCTCTGCTGGTGATAGATAGGTTAGGCTTAGATGTGTAGATGGTTTCTAACCTAAAGCACTGGACTTAAAGCTGTAACTGGTTTGAAGCATCAATACAAGTTGATTTATGGGATCCTGTTCTATGTTGACGGTGATGTTTCTCTAATTGTAACTTGTTATTTTGTTTCTGTTTCCATCTGTGTTGCATATTCTCTTATAAAGAACAACATGCATAGAGTTAGGACCTACTGTATATCGGTAACCTTCTCTAAATGAAAATCTTTATCTAAATGTTTTCTTCCATCTGTGTCATTTAGGAATGATTTAATTCAGTTTAAGCATAGGAATGTTGGTGTTCCCTCGTCTTATTGTCTTAGCTGAATGTTATTCTTAGATGTTATTTTCAGCATATGTTTAGTGAAGATGAATTAAGGAAGATATGGTGAGCCCTGGTCCCAGTTTGATCCCACAGACTGCCTGATTGTTTCCTTAGGAATGTGTCAAAAGCTGGCTAGTTTCAAAGCACTTACCAGATCTTAGGCCATTCTGTTGTTATCTTTGTATTTGTCTTGAAAGTAACCAAGTAAAGAAGAGCTAGGAGAGGATTTGTGGTGAGCCCGGCCCGCTAGTTTCTAATCCAAAAGTTGCCTTCAAGTTTCCCTCTGTTTTTAGATGTTTTCTATTGAAAGTGTATCAAAGGCTGGCTAGTTTCAAAGTACTTACCAAATCCTAGTTTACGTTTATGTTTTTCTTGAGTCCATGTCAAAGGCTGGCTAGTTTCAAAGTACTTACCAGATCCTGGGTTGCTCTTCTTTCTGCATATGTTTATTTCTCCTTCTTATTATATCATTCCATTCCATAAATCAATCTTTAAAGGTATCCTTAGACATAGATGACTTGCCCCATGGACCACTCTTGCCTCTTGCTATTCCAATTAAACCCTATTATGACTCCATAGCCCAATGGACTAAAACCTACAATTGTCTATCTTCTTGGTCGAAGCTTACTCTGATTGCCTGCAACTTCTCACCTTTGAAACTTTTGCACTCAGAACTTTCCATCTGGAACAGTAATCATGCTCAACCATCCAAAAAACAAACAAACCCTTGGCCTTCATAACTAGCATAATATCATAACCCCAAACTTCAAAGACAAATCCATCTTTGTACATATTGGAGAGATCCCTCTCCGAATTCAGGAGGGCTAGATCCTAGAATCCCAAAGTGGTTGAAACGATGTTGCTTCTGTAATTGGACTTTGCTAATCTTGCTAATAAATTACAGATCCCTAACATTTCTAGCGACTCCGCTGGGGACTCGAACCCGAAATCATTATCATTTTAGCGTAACCATAGGATATCAGGGGTTTGGTTCAAAAACATTTACTATATTAAGCAGCTGATCCATCAGCAACTACCATTTCTGGCGACTCCGCTGGGGACTGAGTGTTTTTTAAGACCTGAGAGCACCCCTTGATTCAAGAAAAATTTGTGAGTAAAAGCAACCTTTCAAGAACTACCAAAGAAATGGTAATCATGATAAAACTTGTCTGAATCAGTGACAATCTAGGTAAACCCTAGGATTCTCTTAAGATTTTATCGAACCTTGAAAAATCAGCTGCCTTAGACATAAGAGTAAAATGTCTTTGTCTCATAACCATAGCTAAGTTTTGAAATAGAGTTAGCATATTCTTAGAAACCAAAAAACTGAAAAATAATTCAGGAAAAACCTAAAAATATTTCAGATTGGTATTCAATAAACATGGTGGTGGACCATAAAACCTTTTACCTCCTTAGGAGCTAAAATCTTCCACTTGGCGACTCCACAATCCTTAGCAGACCTTAAGACTCCACTGGGAAGAACCCACATTATTTTATCATCATTCAAACTCAGTTAGAGTACTGTAGGATTAAGATTTGTGAAAAAAGATTAGTTAAACCTCTCAAAGATTTTCATACCTGGTTGGACTTTTCCTGTTTGTTTGGGTCAGAAAAACACAGCATAGCGGCTCCTAGAAAGATTCACACTAGAGCCCATCCTGACCCTGATCCACCTGAGTTAGTTGATAACCCAGAAAGTATCCTTAGGAAGTCTCTTAAGATTAAATTATCAACTGTTTTCAGATCACCCTTTAGAGCTAAATCAGTTTCGAACATCTTTCAACTCTACAACAATCACAAGTTGACTTAGTAAACCCCTTTAGAACTATGTCATTTGATGATATAATTCAGCTAGATTTTGATTCTTCACTTTCATCCCCGAAGACAAGTGAACATCCTGGTAGTAGAGAAACAACATCACTTGATCTACACTTCCGGTTGAATTTAGGTGTCTCCCATCCAAGATCAGCTCAGCAATCTACTACTGTTCCATCCACCTCTACTCATCCTTCATCCACTTTTCAAACCACTCCACTTCAGCCCACCCTCCCTTTTATCAACCCACCTGTTAATCCACCTCCACCTCCTGCCATGGCTGCATGGTATGCTCCCTTAGTCCTTCCTGCACCATTAGTCAACCTTCCACAGGACTATCAGTCCAAAATTCCATTATATGATGCTAAAAATACTACAACTGCATCACAACATGTGGATAAGATGGATGACTGTTTTGACAGAAATGAAATTGATGATGATTCTGTCAAGCTTAGATTATTTTCTCAAAGCTTAGGGGGAGAAGTAAGAAAATGGTTTAAAAGCTTAGCCCCCCATAGTATAAACGATCTCCCAGGCTTCCCTCAAACTTTCTTAAACAAATGGGAAGTGAAGAAGAATCCTCTCCAAGTCCTTTCTTATTACAAGAACCTTCATAGAAACCCTGGGGAAAGTGTCCAAGCTTATTGCACTAGATTCAATAGTGTGTATAATGCACTTTCCCCAGAGCTAAAACCTCCACAAGGCTCAGCTTTAAACAAGTTTCCTGAAGGGTTTGATTTTGACATGACCTATCAGCTGAGAGAAAGAGACTTTGCAACTCTTGAAGATATGCAAAGGGGTGCTCTTTCTGTGGAAGTCAACTCAATGGAGAAGAGAGCAAGGATGAAAAATAAGAAGAGAGTCTCTTTTAGAGAGGAATACACACCTTCCACTTCCAATTCAAAGATGGAAAGAATGATGGAAGAAATGATGAAAGAGATGAGCATAATTAAGAGAGCACAAGCAAGTCAAAACCAAACTGCTCCTCAAAATAGGAACCAAAACCAGAATCAGAATGTTAGAAGGAACCAAACTCCAAACAGAACTAGGGAAGATGATCAGCAGATCACTCCTCCCTTTCATCAAAACTATGTGAGTGAGGTTGAGGAAACATATAAAATAACAGAGGAAGATGATATCAACCTGTTCGGGGTAGATGATGATGACCTTGAGGTTCATTATGATAAAAGAAAGGCCTTTACACACCTTATGATGACAAAAGAGATGATAATGAAAATTGTTGTCAAAACATGGAAAATGCCATCACAGAACCTTAAAGAGAATATGACCTTAGAAGCAAAACTAGTCAACAAACCCCCAACAACAAAACCTCTGACAAATCTTCACAAAACAACACTGCAACCAAGCCTAAAGTGGTCAAACAAAAGGACAAAACGGTGGCTATCAATTCTAATAAAGGTAAAGGAAAAAGCGCTCAAGACAATGAAAATAGAGTGCAGACATTAGTAGTACTAACGCTACAGCTAGTACTCCTGTGAAAACAATTTTATCAAATGTAAGTAAAACGAAACAACAACCTGACATTGCTAATAAAATGGTAGTTAATAAGGCTGAAACAAGTTTTTCAAAGAACCAAATTCCTTTCAGCCTGGAGCAGGAAATATGAAAGATCAAAATTTCTGTTCCCCTCACCGAGTTAGCTGCCCAACGTGTATATAGGACCCAAATTTTGAAGGCTTTAAATTTAGAAGATAACAATGACACAATCAATCTTAATGATGACCAACCAGAGTTTATTTTTGGTCCAAATATTGAAGGAAAATATCAAGAGGGACATGTTCCTCCCTTTTATGTAAGTTTTAACGTTCATGACAAAATTTTGCATAACGATATGCATGACTCAGGGACTTCTCATAATCTAATGCCTAAAGCTGTAATGGAGAGCCTGGGTATAGAAATCACCAGACCTTATAAAGACCTTTACTCTTTTGACTCAAGCAGAGTAAAATTTTTTGGATTGATCAAAGACCTCTGTGTTAACTTTTCCCAAATTCCAGCCAAATGCTTAGTCATGCATATTGTTGTGGCTGTTGTGCTCCCAAAATATGGAATTCTTTTATCAAGATCTTGGGGGGCTAAGTTACAGGGGACTATGCAAATGGACATGACCTATGCGACTATCCCTGTCTTTAATCAAACTAGACGACTTTACAGGGAGTCCCACATGCAGTACACAGTCACAAGCCAAGACAGACCACAAAACTCTCCTATATATTCCGTCAATACATGCCTTGGTTCTTTTATTATGTTTAATGATGAAACATTCATAGAACAAGTCACTTTAATGGAATTAATGGCCGATAGAGAGGAAGAGGTAAATACCACCGAACGGTCAAAACAGTTTGCTGAACCTTTAAACGATAGCAAACCAAAGGTAGGTCTTGAACTATAGGTCATGTGTCCTTTGCTTCTAAACATTGAGAGTCAAGAAAGTATCCCTCGAGTAACCGAAAATCAGGGGGAATCAAAACATCTACAACCAAGTGCAGACATTCAACAACAATCAGAAAGCACGTTAGTTGAAAAGGATAGTAGCCAGGATAAAACCAAGGAATGTCCTCTCTGGAGTATGTATTTTGATGGGTCATGCACTAGAACTAACACTGGTGCAGGTGTCTGGATTACTAACACTAAAAAAAACCACACAGAATGCATCTCATGCAAATTAAACTTTCAGTGTTCCAATAACATAGCAGAATATGAGTCCCTTCTCTTAGGTTTACATCTTTTGAAAAAGTTAGGAGCCAGAAGAATCAATGTATATGGGGATTCTGAATTGATCGTTAGGCAAGTAAATGGGGAGTATAACAAAAACCATCCCAGACTTAGAGCCTACCAGAATGATGTCATGGACCTTTTAAAAACATTCGAGGAGTCCAAAGTAATTTTTGTCCCAAGGAAAAGAAACATTGCAGCCCACAATTTATCCTTTGCAGCTAGGACATGCTTAGCGCCATTTGAAACCAAAGACTTTACAACTGAGATAAAGTTTAGACCAGCAATGCCTGATAATAAGAAGTATTTGAAGGTGTTTGACAATGACAAACAAATAGAAGACTTCATGCAATTCAGAAATGAATTCGAACTAAACAGTTCGGACTCAGACTATGAAACAGACTGCAGTGAAGAAAACTTTCTTGGTGAAGAAGAACCGTCTCTTGAGCCTGTCAATATTAACCTATTGTCTAGAAAACTTATGAACGAAACAGAGGAGTTTGAAACTCTCCATGCTAAAGATAAAAGTTTTCCTAGAGGTCTGGCACCTTTAGAAGAGTTTTTTGATTTTGATGATGTGGCCCAAAAGCCAAAACTAGAACCTGTAGAGACTGAAGTGGAGGAGTGCAATATAGGCAGTGAGGAAAAACCGAAAATGATTAAACTGTCTAAGACTTTACCAGCTCACATTAAACTCAAATACATTGAGTTGTTCAAATATTTTTTTGATGTTTTTGCGTGGAGTTACGAAGATCTTAAATCTTATGACACTGAAATAATATAGCATAAAATTCCCCTTAAAGAAAACCAAAAACCATTCAAACAGAAACTGCGTAGAATAAACCCTGTTCAGTTACCTTTGGTTGAGAAGGAGATTAAAAAGATGTATGAAACTGGTATTATTGTCCCTATTAGATATTCTGAATGGGTATCTAATCTGGTGTCTGTTAGGAAGAAAACTGAAGAAATCAGGCTTTGTATAGACTTTAGAGACTTAAACAAAGCTTCATTAAAAGACAACTACCCTTTACCCAAGATGGATCATATTTTACAAAGGGTGGTGGGGTCTAGAAGAATTTCTTTGCTGGATGGCTATTCAGGGTACAATCAGATCTTGGTTTACCCTTCTGATCAATTAAAGATAACCTTTACTACACCATGGGGCACTTTCATGTATGTGAAAATTCCCTTTGGTCTAATGAATGTTGGAGTAACTTTCCAAAGAGCCATGGGCATAGCATTCTCGGAAGAACTGGGCTTCTTCATCATTATCTATCTTGATGATGTCACTGTGTTTTAAAAAACAGATGAAGAATACTTAGAACATTTAAGAAATGTTTTCGAGAAGTGCCAAAGGTTTGGAATATCTTTAAATCCTAAGAAGACACTATTCGGTCTCCAAGAAGGTAAGCTTCTTGGACACATTATTTTAGAAGAGGGTATAAAGATAGATCCAAAGAGGATTGAGGCCATATTGCAAATCTCTCATCCTCGAAACATCAAAGAGTTGCAATCTTTCATTGGGAAGATCAAATTTTTGAGAAGGTTCATACCTAACTTGGCTGAGCTACTTAGGAATATCACAAACATGCTGAAAAAGGAGCAAGGGGTAAAATAGACCTTGGAAGCAAAGCAATCCTTTGAACTGGTGAAACAAGCGTTAACCAAAACACCGGTTCTGATAAGTCCTGATTTTTCAAAAGATTTTTATATTTTCTCGTTTGCATCAGAACATACCATAGCTGCTGTCCTTTTACAGAAAAATCCACAAGGACAAGCAGCCCATCGCAATATTTAGCAAGGCATTGAGGGACACCCCTTTGAAGTATAACATTATGGAGAAGCAAGCTTTTGCTTTGGTTAAAGCATTGAAAGACTTCAGAGTATACATCCTTCATTCACATATTATTGCCTTTGTCCCAAATTCAGTTGTTAAAGACATTCTAACACAGGACCCAGATGGTAAAAGAGGTAAGTGGATTGTTTTTATTCTTGAATATGCTTTAGAGATAAAACCCACTAAACTCATCAAAGGCCAAGGTCTAGCTAGATTAATGGTTGAATCAAATTGTAAAGTTCTTGATATTCATATAATTAATGCTTTAGATGATCAAGAGGAAATCTCAACACCCATTGTTGAAAACCATTTTATGAATTCCTCTTGGTACGCTGATATTCTTTATGTTCTGCTTAATTTGAATACACCTCCTGGTTTGACAAAGACAAAGGCAAGGTTCCTAAAATTGAAATCTATAAACTATTACATTATAGATAAATGTCTGTATTGGAAAAATGCAAGTGGTCTATTGCTTAAATGTTTGCCTTAGTTTGATGCAGAGAAGGTTAAGTACTAGTTCCATGAAGGAGAGTGTGGAGGTCATTTGTACTGGAAGACAACAACCAACAAAATTTTGAAGGCTGGATTCTATTGGCCTACTCTTTTCCATGATGTACACCAGATGATCATAGCCTGTCATAAGTGTCAATTTTTTGAAGGCAAAAGAAAACTGCTACCCCTCCCTCTACATCCAATCACTGTTGAAGCCCCTTTTCAATAGTGGGAACTTGACTTTATAGGAGAAATCCATCCCCCATCTTCTGCCCAGCATAGATGGGTTCTCACTGCCACAAACTATTTCACTAAGTGGATAGAAGCCATTCCTTGTAGGCAGGCCAATGATTCAGTTATCATAAAATTTATGGAGACTAATATTCTCTCCAGATTTGGCTGTCCTACCAAGATCATCACTGATAATGCAGCAGCATTTGGATCAAAGAAGATGGTTGACTTCTGTCATAGATATTAGATAACATTGGGACATTCTATGGCCTATTACCCTCAAGGTAATGGACTTACAGAATCCTCAAACAAAATCTTAGTGAAAATAATCAAGAAACTATTGGAGGACAACAAGAACTCTTGGCACACAAAGTTGATTCATGCACTTTGGGCTGACAGATTGACTTTGAAGAAATCCATTGGTATGTCACCCTTTCAGCTTGTGTATGGTACTGATGAAATTTTTCCAAATAGCCTTGGTGTACCAGTGATAAATTTGATTCAAGAGTTGCAGACTGAAGATAATGACATGATCAGAAGAATAAATCAGACCATTCATCTTCAGCAAACCGGAAAGAAAGTGTATAACAAAGCATTGCAGAAACAAGACAGCATTAAAAAAAATTTTGACAGAAGAACAAAGGCAAGCAATTTCAAGATTGGGGACAAAGTTTAAAGTGGGACTTAAGAAGGGAAGAGAAAGGCAAGCATGGAAAATTTGACAACCTATGGCTTGGTCCTTACTCTATTCATTCAGCTGCTGGTAACAACGCATTTTTTCTACAGGAGTTGAATGGAGCAGAATTGTTTGGGGTCCTGTCAATGGCAGGATGCTCAAACATTACTTCTCTTAATCCATGTCATGCTTTAAAAGCCTTTTTATCCTTTTTCCATCATAAATATTTCACCCAGCATTGCATTGAAAGCTGTAAAAAACAAAAATACAAAAACAATGAAAAGAAAGAAAAGAGGGCATATTTTGAAAACAAGCAAGGTATAGCCCCATACCAAAAAAGAGAGATAAATCTAAAAGTGTGCAAGCTCAAATGCCACTCCTAAAAGACACACTTCTAGTTTTCCAAACTGTTTAATCTTGGCTTAATTAGTAGATAGATTAGGATAGAAATGAAAGGTTCAAACATGTTCAAAACCTGAACCTCAGTTTCCAAAGAGAGATGACTCAAATATGTTTTATTTTCTGAGTCAAAAGGATGTAAAAATATGGTTCTAATCAACTCAAAATATGAATCAGAGAAAAAGGAAAGACAGCTCACTAAGAGTCAAATCAGAGCTGTAGAAAAGAGGAAGGGAATATTTTCAACTTTCCGATCTTAAGCCTTCCATTTTTTATTTAATCTTTGTGAAATAACTATCTATGTGCAGCTTGTCTTTTATGCCATAGACCAGCATCAAGTTAGACTGTTCAATCCTGACTTGAGTGCTTTTCAATTTCTGTTGTAGAAATTAGAGAATAAAGATTTGTTCGATAGTTTAATCCCAACAGATAGTAGAATAGGTAGAGAATCATCTGAACTCAACTGTTAAATCTGAGTTCAGAGAGAAATAAGGAGTAGAATTAGATTAGATTTACTGCTTTCAAAAGAATAAAATGTTGTAAAAGATTTTTCCAATCCAAGTGCACTCTAATGAAGAAAAAACGTTAGATCAGTAGGATTGGGTAGGTAGAAAGTTGTATTGATGAGGATCCATTGCTTTTATGACTGCTAACACATTTTCAGAGAAGATCATCCATAGAAAGAAAGGAACCAATGGATTAGGAAACTAATCAGCCTCCCAGAGAACATCAAAGGATCAGGCACAGGTAAGCTTACCAGAGAATGCAGTCTGAAGTTCTTGATACCTTCAAGAAGGCATCATCCCCAAGTGGAGCCACTCTTAGCCACCTATAAATATTTGTTATACCGAAAGGTGTCTAAATCTGTTTTGAGCCTTCAAGGAACAATTTTCATTACTAAAAATTGTTGGCTCTTGAAGACTCTTGAAGGACTCCTACCTTTTCTCCGTTCAAAACTTCACTATTATGCACATTCCCCATTCAGAAATCCTGTTGTTTCTAAGCCAAAATACTGCTGCAATGACCCTTTTCCCCTTCCCCCTCTTCCCAAAGCTAACCTTCATTTTCTCCCCTTTTTCTCCATAAAAACTCCCTTGTTTTCATAAATCCTCTTCTTCCATTTATGAAAATCACTTTTCCGCAGTTAAAAACCCATTTTTTAACTATACCGAAACCCTTTGAAAACATTGAAAAATCAATAAAAATTCATATTTTATATACAAACTTTAGCCCCCTTGGGCTAAGTTTTTAAACCATTTCCCCCACATACCTGCACCCTAGAACCAAGTGCTAAACCTCTCACAGCGCTTATCACATCGCACAAACCTAAGAGCGCAAGCCTTTGTGCCGTATTCCCAAACTTGCGATGCGATCAGCCTTGATATTGAAAAAACCACCGATCCGCTTTTCCCTTTGTAAACTCAAAAACCCACTTTTCCAATGTTTTGGTCTAAAAACCAAAGTCACGTATTAATATCAATGGGTTGATTGAAAAGAGCGATCACAGATCGCAAATCGCAGAAAATGTAAATGGTAGATTGAAAAGCGCATGTCCGAATTTGCGATATGCGATGGACCCTGTTATATATCTCGTCCAAAACATTAAAACCTTATGTTATATTTAAAAATTTGGGTTTTATTTTATTTTATAAAATTCTCCGCCGGTCCGAAGTCCGAACGATCTCCACCATTGATCTGATTTGCAGATCCGACGGTGCGGAACCTTTCAAACCCGGTGGACCCCGCTGTGTCTTGCACTGTTTCCAAATACCGCGTGGTATCTATCGCACCGCCTTTGGGCGGAAGGTGTTTTTCTCTCGATCGGCAGTGATTCCATATGCTTGCTACCACACATCCCCTGTACCTTTTTCAAAACCGTCATCCATCGCGCATAACCGCAGTCCATTGCGCATTATTGTTCGGACGCGGATGCCCAGCGATATCGCTGTCCACCGTCCGATCTGGGCCGGGCCATCCAACGGTGATCACTCGCCTAAGATGCTCGACAATTAACGAAGGTGCCCACGCGATAACTAGGCTACGGTGCGTCGTCCAAGCGTTCTCCACATTTCATCGCCCATTTTCTCCCATTTTCTCTTTGTTTAACTTTCAACTTCCGTTTTCGATCATCGATCTCTGTGCAATCGACGACTCAGATTTAATCTCTTTTCCATCCGGTCCATGATCTCTCTTAATCAATCCTGACTGTTGGATGATGCCATCCAACTGCCCCGCTTCCTCCACACGCCTTCCGATGCAGTTGACCTAATATGCAGGATTTTATAACATTTTGTTTGTATTTTGCAGGGTTTAATGATTTTTTTTTCTATTTTCGAAGAAAATTCGAAAGAGAGGGTGACGACCCTCTTGCTTTCGATTTATTAGAGGAAATCACTTGCAGGATGTAAATTTCACCTCTCGTCAATGATCTGTGAGGCATTGATGCCATATCGTCCCTGCGTAACCCTGCACTCCAGCGGAACACCATGAATCGGGCACAATTAAAGAGTATCAGTGTTTAAGACCCCAATATATCAGAACAGAGGAATAAAGACAGTTTTACGGGGATTACGGATAATATGGTTATCAAAATCCTAATCCCCGATTTAAAACATAGTTAAAGAAGATAGCATAAAGGATTATCAGACAGGAAACCTCCACCGCCACATATGAGGTTAATCAATTTCTCCCAGCTACCACAGAGCCACATGTTGCCTCAAACCAATCAAACAAAGGCCGAAGTTATTGAAGAAGAGAAGATTCGCCTCTAGCATAGCCAAGGAGTTACTTCTGCAAATAAATCAATGCAAAAATATCTACAAAATTACTCCAAACATTACACAAAGCCTCGAAGTCAAATAAATCTCCCACCGAGCTTTGATATTTATTGTAAAACAATTAATACAGTGATCCACCTATAAACTTCTCCATCGAGCCCCTCAAAAGGTTGAGAAGTCTTGAAACTGTATTAATTGACCTAAGAGATATTTTGTTGGGTCTCACCTCCTCATTCTTCTATAAATACTTCAGTAGAAGATGAGAAACTGTTGGTTGTAGAACTTTGATATACATTTGAGAAAAAACTTCTGATTGTACATAGTATTCACTGGCTCTTGGAGCTCTGCTGGTGATAGATAAGTTAGGCTGAGATGTGTAGATGGTTGCTAACCTAAAGCACTAGACTTAAAGCTGTAACTGGTTTGAAGCATCAATACAAGCTGATTTATGGGATCCTAGTCATTGATGGTGATGTTTCTCTAATTGTAACTTGTTATTTTGTTTCTGTTTCCATCTTTGTTGCATATTCTCTTATAAAGAACAACATGCATAGAGTTAGGACCTACAGTATATCGGTAACCTTCTCTGAATGAAAATATTTATCTGAATGTTTTCTTCCATCTGTGTTATTTAGGAATGATTTAATTCAGTTTAAGCATAGGAATTTTGGCGTTCCCTCGTCTTATTGTCTTAGCTGAATGTTATTCTTAGATGTTATTTTCAGTATATGTTTAGTGAAGATGAACTGAGGAAGATATGGTGAGCCCTGGTCCCAGTTTGATCCCACAGACTGCCTGATTGTTTCCCTAGGAATGTGTCAAAAGCTGGCTAGTTTCAAAGCACTTACCAGATCTTAGGCCATTCTGTTGTTATCTTTGTATTTGTCTTGAAAGTAACCAAGTAAAGAAGAGCTAGGAGAGGATTTGTGGTGAGCCCGGCCCGCTAGTTTCTACTCCAAAAGTTGCCTTCAAGTTTCCCTTTGTTTTGAGATGTTTTCTATTGAAAGTGTATCAAAGGTTGGCTAGTTTCAAAGTACTTACCAGATCCTAGTTTACTTTTATGTTTTTCTTGAGTCCATGTCAAAGGCTGACTAGTTTAAAAGTACTTATCAGATCCTGGGCTGCTCTTGTTTCTGCATCTATTTATTTCTCCTTCTTATTGTATCATTCCATTCCATAAATCAATCTTCAAAGAGATCCTTAGACATAGATGACTTTCCCCATGGACCACTCTTGCCTCTTGTTGTTCCAATTAAACCCTATTATGACTCCATAGCCCAATGGACTAAAACCTGCAATTGTCTATCTTCTTGGTCGAAGCTTACTTTGATTTCCTGCAACTTCTCACCTTTGAAACTTTTTGCACTCAGAACTTTCCACCTTGAACAGTAATCATGCTCAACCATCCAAAAAATAAACAAACCCTTGGCCTTCATAACTAGCCTAATATCATAACCCCAAACTTTAAAGACAAATCCATCTTTGTACATATTGGAGAGATCCCTCTTCGGATTCAGGAGGGCTAGATCCTAGAATCCCAAAGTGGTTGAAACAATGTTGCTTCTGTAATTGGACTCTGCCAATCTTGCTAATAAATTACAGATCCCTAACACACCCGTTGCACGTGTCTCTCTGCACAAGTGGACACTTTGGAAGTCCTATAGAAATCCGTTGGATGATCCTCAAAGCGTTGTTGTATAAATGGCCCAACCTCCTATGCCATAACTCACCGATTCTCAGTTCTCCACCTTCTTTGCTTTACTGCTCAGTGTTGCTCAATCCTCTACATCCATTTTATAGAGATTCTTTACTCGAACCCGAACCATTTTCAACTATGTCGTGGCTGTGTGACGAAGGAACACCTTTCTGTCACTGAAGATCACATCATAGCCATGATCTTCCAACATAGCAACATAAACCAAATTCTTCTGTAAACCAGGAACATGCATGACATATTTTAATGTGAGTGGATTATCTAACTCCCTCTGAAAGGTAACTATTCCTACATCGATATAACTATATTTCTCTTCATCACCCATCTCGATGTGCATCTGGAGATCCTTGTCCTCCAAGGTACTAAAGAATTCATTGTTGCCGGTCATGTGGAATGAAGCTCCACTATCCAAGTACAACACAAAACCCATCACCAATGACACCATGCATGTGATGAGGATGAATTCCAACTCAAATGGTGAAGCAAATTATTCACTTGTTTCTCCTCCTGAGGCCTTCTTTTTATTCTTATTTTGTGGAAAATGTGTGGCATAGTGTCCATGCTCATGATAGTTGAAATTTTTTACCTTTGACAAGTCTCTCTTCTTGCCTGCCTTTCCTATCTCAAATTTTGAATGGGACACCTTCACTTTTCCTTTCTTCACCTTTCCAGCCAAGGTACAGCTATCCTCATCATCATACTTTGATGAGGATCCATCTCTGGTGCTCCACCAAATTTCTTATTGTGCCAGATCAACCCATAGTCTCTCTCAATCTGACAGCTTCTCCCTCCCATTAACAGAGTCTAGGTAGCTATGCTAGCTCTTAGGAATGCCTAGAAGTTCTAGTCTCACCAAATCATACGAGGAAACACAATGCTTCCAAGCTCATCTCGACACTGAGTGAACTTTGTCAAGTATTTTTGAAACGTGTCGCCCTTCTCCATTTTGATCTTCCTGAGCTTTTATTTCAGTGCCAACTTCCTGTGGTCATTTCTATTTTGATACATATATGTCAAGCCTTTACACATTTCATATGGATTCACCTTGCCATGGATGCTTGAGACAATATGGTCTCAAACTCCCTCTAACAAAATCCTCCTCTCCTTTTCTCCATTCTTCTTCCATGCATCAAGAATTTGAGCTTTTGCTACTGCGAGACATCAATATCTATGAAAGCCTTCAATTCATTGTCCTCGAGCACTACCTCCATCTTTTCCTTCCATGAAATATAATTCAAATTTCCCTTGAGTTCATATTGAAGTCTCAAGCCATTGAAAGACATATTGATTTGATAATGGAACCCAAAGAATAAATCTACAAATTCAAACCTAATCAAAACAAACTATGTTCTTCTCTTCTTATTCTGATTCTTGATGCTTTGATACCATGTAGAAAATATAGCAATGAGATTCAGTTCGATCTTGTAATGTACTAAAACAAAATACTGAATCCCTATATAATTTGTGGAAACAAAACACGATCGCACAATCACATAACAAGTAAGATAAATAGATAATCAATTGTACAACAAAAGATGTATATGGGGAAAGAACACTGCCTAAAACCCCGCTATCTATATATTGTATAAATTCAATATCATGAAACAATACAATGCTTTCTCTCTCAGAGAAATTCCTACACTCTGCCAACTGTCTCACTTTTATATAGGAAATATAAGCCAATTCTCAGCCTTTGTTCAGCCTGCCTTTCTCACGCATTTTTGGAGGAATTAAATCACGATTAAATAGGAAAATCCTTCTAATTTATTACACAATGTTTCCTTGGCATCCACGTGACACTGTAACTAACCTGTACAATTTTCTAAGTATACAGCTGATAGTTATCATCCCTTTAATCTTAGTCTCAACTGGGCCTTCCTTAGAATTGACATGCAACAACTATTTATAGAAAATTATCAGTTAATTCATTGATAACTACTTGTGAATTAAATTAGATTTAATTCACTTGACCTCTCACTAGCTTACCACTCAGTTATAACTAGTTAAACTAATTTTAACTCAATTTCTTGAGTTAACTAATTACAGCTCACAAATAACAGTAATTGGAGCCCCATAAATCATGGGAGAACTTTACATGCCTACTCTCTGACCCTAAAATCCAATTTCCTAAGCTAAATCTGTCATTCTGAATTAGTTAACTAATAAAAGTTGTCATGAGATGAAATTACAATTTCTCTACCAATTTAATTGAGGGAAAATTAAATCAGAAGTCCCCTTGGGGTGCCATTTTAACACATAACACATTCTTACAAAGAAAAAGGAAATATTCTAATATACTAAACTCAAGAAGGATGTTGATATTTTAAGATTCAAAACTCCATAAGTATGTCGGTGCCCAAATTTTGAAATTTACCTCTAATTGTTAAAAAAATTTGATTTTATTTATTTAAATTTTTTTTTTTATTAGAAAGAAAACAAAGTTTGTTCTCTTGAGGTCTTTGAAGGAATTGGTTTGGAAGATGGCACAACTAGGTTTTGTAAAGGTCGGAGGAGTGCCAAAACATAGGTTCCTGAAGAATGTGGATGAGAGATTCCAGGCAATGGAGGGATGAGGCTTTCATGCTGGACTATTCCAGAAGTAGACCCACCTTCAAAATCCCAATGTCTTAAAACCCTCAGACCTGCTGAGAATCAAAAAATTGGTAGTGGAAATCATAGTTTGTCGCGATAGCAGTCTCCTGTATGAGACAGTGGAGCTCAGATTTTACTAGCAAAGTGAGGTTTCTGTATATGTGTTTTCTAACAGACTGGCCACTAATTATGTGGGCATCCCCAGGGTCTTGGAGACTCTTCTTCCGTCGACGAGGCAGAAGGACCTCATTTCGTGGATTTATTACTCACCTGAGAACACTCTGACGATTTCTTCTTTGGAGTTGGTTTTCATCCAGTGCTCCTCACTGCGTATTGGTGTTATGGATGCTCGATGCCACAGGTGTGACCTCTGGCAGTTGGGTCCTCGTTTTTCTTCCTCAGTGTATGCAACAAAGACTATGTTTGTGGTTGGTATGCCCAGTTTTGGGTCTGGGGTTGGGCGCAGTCTTTTGCAGCCTTTGTTTTGGTTTTGGTTGGGGGAACAAGCTTGCTTCCTATATGTTATTTGTAACTTGGGGCATGAGTGGGCCATGGATTTTTTCCCTCCCCATGGAGGCTTGTTTTCTTTGTACCATTAGTTCTTTCAGAACCACAACACAAATTTGAAACCACTCTCATACGAGATTCTAGAATCGAAATAGATTGAAGACAACATTTTAGATCCAAACTCTTTGGAATGGGTACTCCCCTCCTGTTTTCAAATATTTATTAGGCCCCCTGTGGGTAAAAATATTTTATTATGAGTACACGACTCAGACACAGTCTTTCACCTGAAAAAATATTATGGCATTTTTGGGATACCCTGTTCATTTGAAATCCATGTTCAATGGTGGTAATTCGCTTCAAGGCTACTGGTCAATAAAGGAACACTCCATTGCTTCAGGGTCGACCATCACCCTCAACCTGCACCTGAGGGGGGATGCTGTGGAACAGGGAAAAAAAAAAGCAGTGGGGGGTGAAAGGGGAAAAAAATACTCAAAACAAGAACAAACTAATGGTGGCCCCTCTTACAAGAACATTCTTCAAGGGAAAAACTCTGCATTAGTACCACCAGAACAAGGTGGAAACGCCACATGACCATACATAGTAGAACAACTGGGCCAAACACCAACTTTGAATAGAGATAGTCCAAAAATAGATGAACACTGCACCACATATGAATCACAAGCGATAATATGTTGTTTTAACTGCTTGTGGCCTAAACCAATGGAGCTCTTCCATTGGATTTTCACAAACTGGACCACAAACAGTGAAATTATTCTCTACTCCAAAGAGTTTTTTATTGTTAAATTTCAATCCTAGGAGGCCCGAGATATTGTTATCTAAGAAGGACCATGGTTCTAGGTATCTACAGGCCTTTTCATCACCCCATGGTTCCTGGAATTTGATGCAAACAATATGGTAGTTACTAGAATGCCGGTATGGATCAGATTGTACAATCTGCCCCTTCACTTCTGGAATGACCATGTTCTTGAAGGTATAGGAAACATCATTGGGCGATACATAAAAAATATATCCAAAGATTAGAGGAGATAAAATACACTTTCGTGCGCATCTGTGTGGAATTAGATCTTAGCAAAGGAATACCAGACAACATCTTAATGATTTACAAACAAAAAAATTGGATGTAGCCTCTAGATTATGAAAACACTGCATTCAAATGCAAAATTTGTAGGCAAATGGGACACTTACAAAACACATTTCCTGATGCCAAGAAAGAAAATAGAGAAAAGAAGAAGATTGGTAAACATAAAAAAGGTTGGAAATACCCCCCACCTGGGCCTGAGGAGGATATAGAAGAAGAATAGGATGAGACCATCCCCATGGAAAACAATCATACAAAAAATGAACCAGAGGTACAAGGAAATGATTCACTAGTTCATTTGGACCTACAAACTCTCTCGAAACAGTTAGACATGAATCCAGAGGATAGAGAAAATTGTGGGAATAAACAACATCATACATCAGATAACTCATATTCAAACAAGGACATGGCAACACATGCAACAGAAAATCATATTGTCCTTGCCTCCTCCACGCCATCACAAGGTGAATAGCATAAAGTCATGACAAAAAGAAAAGCGTGATTTGTGGGGCTCTCTCTCCACTTTGGTGGCTTTGATTGCTCTTCATTTTTGTGTTGTTTGTTTTGTCTTTTTTCCTCCTCATTTGTTTTATTGTGGCGCATCTTTGTTGCTTTCATCCGGATTTGTATTGGCCTCTTTTGGTCAGTGTGACCACGTTGATTCATATGGAATGTTGTGGAATCTACGATGTAACTTTTTACTATTTATAAAAAGTTCAATTTTTTTTTGTGGAAAAATAAAGAAAGAAAACCAAGACAAATTTGTTGTGAGATGGTTTTAATTGGACACGACCATATATTGGTTTCCTGAGAAAGTATATTTCTCACGACTGCATGAATCAAGCCCATTCTGAATCAATTCCATTGTGCATCGGCTATTGTTTTGATGGAAAACAATGTTGGTGATATGCCAGTTGACTTTATTCAACATCAATGGTGTGTGATTTGACATATTATAGCCTCTGGATTGTCACACATCATAGCCTCCGTCTTGTAACACATCACACATTTAGGGTCTTATGTATTCCATGATAGCTTTTATTTGTGATTTATCTGTCATTTTTTTAACTCTAGCAGAGTTGGCATGCTTCAGGGAGATAGCAGACTACTACAGATCCTAGCCTTCGGGCTTGTTCACAACATGAGAGATGCCTTAAGTGTGGAGGACACAAGTATTAATGAAACACAATGGCAGATTATATGGGTAGTGAGATAGATGGTGATGTAGGATACTTTAATATTTTTAAATATAGTTTCTATTATAAAAATAGGGGTAATGCAATATACTTATAGTAGTTCTAAATATAGTTGCTATTATAGAATTAGAGGCGATTTCTTTTTAATTTTAGATTAGGTTTTTTTATTAGCTGTGAGTGAGCTGATGTTCTAGGTTGACAATAGACTTATATTAGGTATATTTTGGCATAACATTATCTATTCTAGGAGGAGGGCACTATTCTCAAGGATAAGCTCATGCCTTCATCTATTTTCTAGTCCAATTGGGGCAATATATACTTGGTTGAGCTCTATTCTTAGCTAGGCGCTACTTTTTAGATAAAGTTTCCATGGAGACTTGTCTGAACTTCCCTATGTTATTATTATATTTTTTTAGTTTATGAGTCATTAATTAATTTGGTTCTCTGATGATTAGGAGATTAATATAACTTTTGTTTTATGATTTTAATAGAAGCATGCGGGATTGAGAGTTCAAATTCTTCTTGCTGCCATAAATTTCCATAACTCTATTTTATATGCAGATTTAAACAAAATTTGATTTTCTAATTTTCTGCTTATATGGTATTATTACTTGTGAGGTTCATGTCTTGAGTTTTAGTAGACATTCATCAATTTTGAGAGCTATTTGGTCAGCTACAGTTATAATTTTGTTTCACAGAGAGTTCAGATATTTGAAATGAATAAGTAAAATACAATATTCCACGAAAATCTATCTTCGGTTCTAGAATAAGGTCCATAATTAAATAGGGTTGAATGCAACCTTGATCAATAAACTTCATGGATTTGGCTCTTGATTTCATCATTATCCAACATGGAGTGCCAGTAGAGATATTTATTGGTACAATGGGCTATAATTACATGGAGTGATGTCTTTGTTGGGAAACAATATTCAATTACTTAGGTGGGTAAAGTGTATTGATAGAGTACTTTTTTTTGTGCCAATTATGTTCTTTTCCTTGATTCTGGGAAAATTTGAGAAGGAATGTGGAATTTCCTTACATCTTATTTCTTTGGTGCTTGTATTTGGAAGGTATTGTGATATAATACTCTTTTTGGTTTGTTTATTTTATTTTACTTGTAATATCCCCTAGGTAGGCCTATCTAAAGGGGTTGCATGCTTAGTTGACTTAATACACATAGTCTCTTTTTGATGGACCCAAGGAGAATTGAGCTCATGTTTTATGATAGAGGGCCAATACTTGGTAGGAGACTTCAACCAATTCTTCGCCGGCTCTTTTTGTTTTGAACTCAAAGCTCATTTGCGAAAAATTCACAACATAATTGATATTTTTTCACTCTTTCATCCCTTCAAATTTACTTGAAGTAAAGATATCAATGTATATTTAATAGATATGCTTGCAACTTACATGGGATCCCCTTGTAATTATATCCCACCGTAGAAAATGAGGCAGGTATGAGATGTTTTAATATAAATAAATTTTATGTCGGTATCTCATTCTATATTTTTCTTAATACCTTTGTTCAACTCCACAGCCAATTCTTATTCTACAGAAACGAGAAAAGCGATTTCTATTGAATCCAAGGATAATTTTAATTATACTAAATCCAAGGATAATGCTCACCAAGACATTAATCAAGGTAAGCCTAGATCATGGTTCTCTATAAATTTTAGTGAAAAAAAAAAAATTCTGTTAATCAAAAAATGATTTCCTTTTTTAGGATATTTATGATTTAGTTTCAAAAGAGATATCATATTAGTTGATAATTAATATTGTAGCCTAGATTCATGGTTTTTGTTTTGGAAGCAAAAAGGTGCTTACCTTTATACTAAACTTTATATTTCATCATATCTTTCAAGATTTGTTGCTCCCAGAACATAATAACATGCTAATTTCAGCAATTACAGGAGTACCTATGTTTTATTTTTAATTTGGTTATTTTGACTTGTTTTTTTCCTATGGAAATCAAGCTACCAAAACTAGCATGTTCCTCCATTCATAACCCATAAGTTTTTCCCGACTTGTTCCTCAATTAATAACCCATATATTCTTCCCATTTTTGGAGACTAGGACTTAAGTGGAAGGTCTTTTGTAACTTGAGCATAAGTCCATATTTCTTGCAGAGTTCAATACTTAAAATTTTTCATACATAAACTACTAAAAACCTTCATAAAATGAAGAAGACCAACTTTTTTGTCGAAATGTGTGAAAATCCAATAGTACAGTACTGAGCACTAGAAACGAAGCATGATTATGATGTGATAATTACTCGTAAATAGTTCAATTTAAATCCATTATGTATATTCCATAATTTTATTCTCTACTTGAAATGTTAATACTTGCCATTGAATTATCGAACGTAGAGCCATTTTGTTAGGTCCCTATATTACTGTGTAGTCCCTTAATGTTGTTAATGTAGGACCCTTATTGTTATTTTTGTACCCCTATAGTCCCTATATTGTTATTATTGTGCCCCATAAAAGCCAATTATTGTTATTGTGGTGCCCTTACATTATTATTGTTAGGTCGGCTAGGATTATATTGTGACCTTATGGACTCCTATATATAGAAAGGAGGTTTTTTCATTTGAATCATTGAAGAATTGTTCATTTATGTAATGTAAAGGAGGTTTCCCCCTCAAAGTGGGTTATTTCTAAGGCGTTAATATCTCTTTTCTTCTATTTTGGGAGTTGGTTTCATAACATTTGGTATTAGAGCTTTGGATTCTAGGGTTTCGCTGCTTCAAGTAGGTCATCATGGAATTTTCACTATAAATTTTTTTCTACAAAGGTTAAGAATCTAAAAATGAAACCCATTTGCGAAGAACTCCTGAGGAACTTCATGTAAAAATTTTAGATCTTGGTTCGTAATATTTTCAGAGATATGATCTGTGGAAGTTAGGTTTTTTGGAGGCTCCCGAATTTTATCTCAACGAGGTGACCTTGAGAAAATCTTCATAACTCTCTCTCTTAGCATCAAATTGGAATTTTGTAAAAAGTTTCCAAAATTACATGGAATATAGTTTCCTTTGTATCAATTTTAGAGCCGAAGGAGGAAATAGTGACACATGTCACACCGTACAAGTTCGCTCTACTTAACTAGTCCATAATTATGTCATTACAGGAGATTGGGAATAACTTTGTCTTGAAGAATCCAAATTAGGTCAGAACTGTCGCACTGGAAAGAATATTCAAAGGGTTACTAAATAGCTGAAGATAAAATCTCAAGAATCCGAAATTGAAAATATACTTAATTTTCAATATCGAACTCCTCAAAAGCAAGAAAAATGTGTGTATTTGTTTTTCAAATTGCATAATTCTTGTTTGAAAAATTAGTTTGATGTGATTCCAAGGGCATATTGAAGCATAGATATCAATATTGGGTTCTAAAATGGCCCCTAAAAGGAATTAAACACCCGCAAAGCCCTCATAAGGCTCTATTATGACTCATGAAGAGGAAGAAGTGCAACATGATATATCAAAATTACAAGACCAAGTGCACAAAATTTTTCTATCGCAAAGAGTAACAAAAAATGAAATGGAAGTTTTGAAGAAAGGCATGGAAGCTAAGATGGATGGTTTGAAGAAAGGCACGGAAGCTAAGATGGATGACATGGAAGCTAAGATCGATGAAAAAATGAAAGACAACATGGAAGACATGAAGAATTATCTAAAAGCATACATGGAAGGTTTGAAGGAAGTTTTGATAAATTTGATACAAGAAATTATTCCTAATGGAGAAAATGCAGTAGAGGAAACTCATGATGAGAAAAAAATGAATGTTAATCGTGATTTCATAAACTCTAATGTTGGATTGAAGACCCACCATATTCCAAAGATCGATATGAGGAAGTTTTATGGAAAGGATTATGTAACATGAATACTACATATGGAGAAATATTTTGATCTCCATAATCTGCAAAACACACAAAATGTACGCATTGCAAATTTATATTTAAAAAAAAATACATTTGTATGGTATCGAAGGCTTTGCTCTTGTAAAAAAATTGTCACTTGGTCAATTTTACAGAGGAACTAATAACACATTATGAGGATACAAAGAGCAACACCTTCTTTAGCCAATTGATAAATCTCAAACAAAAGGGTTCGATGGTGGAGCACATTGAGGACTTCCAAAAATTGAATATAAGGGTAATTGATATTCCAGAGGAACATAGGATTTATGTCTTCATATGGACTTTAGAGGATAACATCCAACATGAGGTTTGCCTTTGGGAACCTGATTCATTGGAGAAGGCATTAAGGTTGGCAAGAAAAATTGAAAGTAAAATTATGGCGACAAGGAAGCCTACCACTCACATCTATAAATATGGAAGTGTTGCTACTCCTAGACTTCCACAACCTAGAAGGTTGACACCACAACAATTGGAAGAAAAAATAGCAAAAGGGATTTACTACAATTGTGATAGAAAATACATTAAAGGTCATAAGTGTGCTGAGAAGAAATTATTTTACGTAGATTGTGAAGAGGAGGAAGGAAATGAACGAGAAACTTCAAAAGAAGAGGATATACACCAGGAACCAACCTTAGAGAAATAATAAATGAGTCTGACCATATCCTATAATGCATTGGCAAGAATTACCACTCCTCAAACTCTCAAGATAGAAGGACATATCGAGAAGAAAAATGAAATAGTGTTGATTGATTCGGGTACTACTCATAATTTTATTCATTGTAAGGTAGCCAAGGAATTGAATTTCTTCCTATACCCAGCACCATAGTGTCAAGTGATGGTTTCAAATGGAGGAACTATAAATTTCTCTATAAAATTCCATAATATCAAGCTAAAAATGGGGTAATATGTATTGAATAGTCCAATGCCTTCGATTCCAATGGGAGGTGTTGATGTTGTACTAGGAATACATTGGTTACAATCTTTGGGGACGGTAGCTTTTAATTTTCAAGAAAATTTCTTGAAATTTTTTTCATAAGGAAAGGAAGTTGAATTACAGGGTATCGTAGGGAAGCCAAGAAAGATAATAAGCTCTAATGTCATGACAAATATTTTGAAGAGAGAACAAAGAGGCGTAATCGCACAATTATTCTCACAAGAAGTTACAACATCAAAACCATATATTTCTCCATATCTCTAAAAAGACTTGGAAAATAATTCCAAGGTGTTTGAAACTCCCAAAGGACTCCCACCTATTCATAATCATGATCATGTTATTAATTTGATTCCAGGAAGTGTTCCTCCAAACATCAGGCCTTATAGATATCTTTATGTCTAAAAGAGCGAAATTGAACGTATCATTGTAGAAATTTTAGAGGCTGGTATAATTAAACCTAGTCAAAGTTCTTTCTCTGCTCTAGTAGTATTGGTGCACAAGACGGATGGATCATGGCGCATGTGTATGGATTATAGGGAGATCAATAATCTCACTATTAAAGATAAATTTCCCTTTCCTGTGATTGATAAATTATTGGATGAATTACATGGAGCAATTTATTTTACGAAGTTGGACCTTCATTCAGGATATCATCAAATTAGAATGAAGATTAAAAATATTCCGAAAATAACATTTCGAACTCATGAGGGTCATTATGATTTTTTGGTCATGCATTTTGGCCTTACCAATGCACCTTCTACATTTCAAGGGTTGATGAATTCCATTTTCAAAACTTTCCTTATAAAATTTGTGTTAGTATTTTTTGATGATATACTAATTTACAATAGGTCTTGGAAGGATCATGTTCAACATGTTGACAGGGTGCTCAAACTATTGGAGGAGAAACAATTATATGCAAAAACCTCTAAATGTTTCTTTGAAGTCCAAGAGGTGGAATATCTAGGTCATATTGTATCTCAGGAGGGTGTTAAGGTAGTGTTGTAGCTGCTACAACACCACCCAAATTTTTGGGTATATTAGAAATTTCGGGTCCCCCTCTGCTCGCTCAGCCATTAAGGTTTCGACCCAGCCTTCAGTCGGTTGATATCCCCATGACCTTTCCCTACAAGACCCTGTTATCACACCCACTTGTCTTGATGTATCATTAACACACTATGGTTTGGGGTTTTCTGCTTCAAATAGCATTGAGAGTCCCTCCAAAAGCATGGTCATGTTTATTTCAAAGATCCTTCTCTGTGAATACATCGTCACCTTTGGCATAATGAAGTATCAAGGTCTACTACGATCAATAAATGCATGAAAAATACAAGTTTTAAACCGGTCTCCAATCTAAAGTGTGCTGAAGAAATCAATTTAATTTGTAACCTCTTAGATTCTCCTCAAGTGAATTATTTTTCAATCATTTGTGTGTTCTCATCACTACCGAGAACTAACTTGTTCTCAACCCACCACTTTCAGGAAATTGGTTAAGGAGGCCATCAGTATGCGTTGAACGATGTAATAGTTTCAACTAAGGATCCATTGACGCGACACCATTGAGATACTCTACAATATGGGGCTCTAATTGTCCATACGAACTACTCAAATATGAAACGATGATACCATCTCCAACACATGGCGATTCTTTGACATATGGCATAGTGAGTGCTCAATATGGATAGAGGATTAACATTTTTTACTATAGACCATAGTAGCACACTCAAGATATTTAAAAGTTGCATGGATAATTATCATAAAGGCTAGTGCACTTCAAAGAAATGCATAGGGATGAAAACGATGAAGGAGATGAAAGGCATATCTCTATTTTTGATTGACATCAAAAGTGCACGTCAGAGAAGTTGTTTCAGGCACAGCCAAGGTATTAAGGGGCCAAGTGGGTAACACAACTTTGACACAGCTAAATAGGCCATGCACGGTAGCTATTTCAACATGAACCAAGGAAGAACGCTTTCAAATGATCAATACTAATGAGGATGCATTCCAAATGATGTAGTGGGTACTGCGTAGCAACATTGGCATCAAACATGTGGATGTAATGTTACGTGTTGTGCGCATTCATCGAGTAGCATTTGAACACAACAACACAAGCACGCTAAGAAAAACACATTTACATATGCGTTCAACATGAGGAGAAACTATGTCCGATTTCTTTTTCAAACAATCACAGGATGATGGGGTACGCATGCTAACACAACGTTTGGGCAACTACGTGCTTGTGGGGAAGGTCGAATCCTTTGCGCCACAACACCGATGGGCCGACCACTGTATTTTAAAATCACATTTTTCTTTTCTGTTGCCGACTGATGCTACTATGAAACATCGACATACGCTCTAACGCATCCTGGTAACTGGTACCCAGCCTGAAAAATATGCGCATGAAGGTTCATCAAGGTAGCAATGTTTTTTTAACATTCTCAATCATCACAGTTCAGTATTTGTGGACGAGAGAATCTACCTAGAAGGAGATATTTTTTTTTTCTAGGTTCAGTAGGGGTCGCTAGAAGGCACTATGCAACCAAGTTGCACAGTCATAAGTCTTTTACAGCAATGAAAGGTGCGACCTAGCCCCAAATGCGACTATGAGATCTCCTTTCAAGTTGCAAACCTCCACATGTCGCAAAGTCGCAAGCAGGAGGCATGGACAGGAGGTGCGACCTATTGGGAGTTGTGACTATGTGACCTCCATATGTCACTATCCTCGCCCAGGTCACCAAGTTTCACTCCTCAAATAGAGGTAGAATCGATGAGCTACACCAGATTTGCTTGGCCAAGCTCCAACCTCATTTCAAGTCACCAATATCTATCGAGGTCTGAGGTCACACACCGCATTCTTGTCCCATCACGCAACAACACATGGGATTTTCCTTTGGTTTTCATCATCATCACCATTGGAAAGAAATATTAATCTAGAGCTAAATACACATTTCGGTTATATGATAAACATCATTTGGCATTCCAATTTTTCTCCCCATTTCATGATTAAGCAAGTTCGTTATATGCATGCACGATTTGTTCGTACATTCTTATGCAGAATAGGACTACACAGGGGTCCAAACTAATTTTATCTTCCATGAATATATTACCATTTTCTAATGTTGTTTCCTCGCACATATATGGCTAACTTAATGTGTTAACTCACACGTAACATGAAGAAGAAAGTTTTTGACTTCCTCGAGAAGCTGCGCAACTGGGATTCAAACCAACAAGAAAGCTCATATCATGTGGATGCTCGAGATCTCGCTCACAAATGAAACACCACTGTCTCAATTTTCGACTCATGCAATTTCCCTTGGCACTGCAATGGCATTGGTGACAGATAGAAGTTGTTGGTTCATATGGTGAGAGCTAGGGTTGTCCTCCGGCGAGCAAGGTTTTGAGCTTTCCAAAAGAGAAGTGCAGAAGGAAAAACCCTAGGTCATGACCCCCCCAAGTCACAGATGACCCAAGGTCATAGGTCACAAATGACCCTAGGTCGCAGGTCACAAATGGCCCAAGTCACAAGCCAACCCAACAGTTGGGGAGGTCAAGAGTCAAGGGAAACTCAAGGGTCACTTCAGCCTATATGTGTGGCTTCGAGAAATCAGCAAGGGGACTTTTAGCTCGACAATTGAAGCCAAGACGACAGAGAAAATTGGTGCTTGAGAGCTAAAGGCACTCAGCTCTTGGTATCAAGTGGAGGGAGTTGTAGTGAGACTGGGGTTTTGGTATCATGCATTGAGATGAATAGCCCATGTTCCCCTACTAGTTTTTGACGAGTTGTAAAATATGTATTTGAAGTTGCAGCATCATTAATAATATACTCTCTTTTTCCGGCACTGATTCACATGCTTGCTTGTGGTTATAGTACTAGTTGTCTAATATTTCACTATGTTTGTATGTGTGCTTTCATGCATGAAATTGGTTATGAATTTCTTCATAGTGGTTGCATATACGTTTTCTTTCGAATCAGTGTTAATTTGTTCCATGCCATGTCAATGATCTCTTGTGAACTACTTTGCAGTTAAATTCCGGCATGTTTTCTTTCATGTACGTCTGACTGAGTTTTTGGCTCACCGATCCTACTCACGGTGTACCCCCTTTTATTTTCTACTTAGACTTGCTTATATCTTTGTTTGTGGTTCGTCAATCTTGGGCTAATTTTGCTTCACTGATTGGTCATTTCACCCTTGCCTCCGCTTCATCCTCTTCTCATCCGACAACCAAGAGTGGAAACACTTATGGCGGTAGCTGAGCCCACATACCAGATGGGGCTCCTATCCCAAATGGTGTGAGTTCTAATTGGGACCTTTCATCGAGGAGACCCCCCTTATGGTCGGCAGTACAATTTTTCTCATCAACAAATTGGCGCTAGAAGGAGGGCCAAATGACAAGTTGAGCCCTTGGAGCCTAAATTTAGTCTCATATCTCTATATGGCTCGTCCCCAAATCATTCTATCGAGATATTTATCGGATTGATATGGTTCTCGATGCTCAATCCCTGATGAACCCCTATATAACTTGTCTCAGTTAAAGTTCGACGGTGAGAATGGAATTTCCATAACCCAGCACCTTTTTGATTTCCTTAAGTTTTGTGAGTATTACAAAATCGATGATGGAGGGTTGGCTTGCATGATATTCTCTCTCACTCTCAAAGGTTGCGTTAAGTAATGGTGCCGCATGTTGCCAACAGCTTCCATCCATTCGTTCGAGCAACTCATTGGTGAATTTCAACAAGATTTTTAGAGGTACGATTTTCAAAATATATCAATAAGGTTAAATAAGATCAGAATGGAACCTCAATAATATCTTGAGGAGTTTTCTATTATATTTTTTCATCCTTGTTTTTATTTTCCTGAAAGAGATGTTGATTGGGTATATTTAATTGAAAATTTTTGGTAGGTGGTTTTCATTTCCTCGCAACACCTTCAATTTGCAACGAAGCCTGATCCCAATGTATATTATGATAATCCTCAAGTTACTAGTTGTCCGGATTCTATCCCTAATATTTCCTTGTCTATCTCCCCGAGTCTGAGATGAATTCAGGCCTCCAAGGAGGAAATTTCTATTTTTGACATTCCTCTTCCTCCTCTTGAATTTTCGCGTAATGGATTTTTGGTCACAAATATTGCAAGTGATGATAGATGCTTACAGGAAAATGAGATAGGTTGTATCACCTCTGAATCTTTCATACACGCTGTCAAATCTGAACTTGAAAACCAAATTGACCTAACATCTCTCCCTCATGATGAAACAAATCTCGAGTCCAATGAACATGTTCCTGGTTCCAGTTCTAAACATCATTCACCTACTGACCATGAATTGGGCCTTGTCCCAAATAAAGTTGATTTCCATGAAAAATACCTGGACTTTGATGTGCATGCAAGATCATTGGCCTCTCTGGATGACACTGATGTGCAAGATGAAGGTCCTTGTATGATTGATACCCCCACATCCAAATCATTTCATCCTTTATCCCGTGATTCATTCCTTGAGTATGCCATGCCAGTAATTTCTTCAAATTATTCAGAATTGTCTTGTGTTGGCGTTGATGGCAGTGATGAGCACGATGGTAACGTTTCGCAATCACATTACAAAATTGATGAATCTCTTATTTCTGATCTTTTTCATTTGCATTCTTTAAATGACCAAGAGAGTGACTTCATGTCTCAACAACCTCAAGATGTTTCTCTTACTGATTCATCCCCATTTTTAACCCTAGAAGAGCCTAATATACCAGGTACCCAACCTGATAAAATTGGTAGTTATAATTATTTTTATTTCTCTGGAAATGTGTTCACTCACAGCTCTTTTGAAATTCACTCGTATCTATCTTTTGATCCTATGAAGCCACCGAAATTTGACGATTTACTTTTTTATTATTCAAGAACCCATTAGGAAGTCGAGGCAATTCAGCTTCCACTGACGGTTATCTCAAGTTCTCACGACCTTGATGGGACCCCTGAGACAAGTCAAACTAGGGTTTCTCGAATTAGGGTTTTTGAAATTAGGGTTCCCACACACCACACTCCTCTCAACGTAACCATGTCGGATGTTAGCTCATATGGGCAAGCCTTCGATTCAAGTGGTGTTTCTTTGAGCACGTCTTTCCATCCCCTAATAGCTGATATGCAACAGCCTCTATACCCTAGTTTTTTCACTAGAAGGAAAAAACCGGCCATTGTCTTTGATCTATTTGGTTGTTGCTCGGCCAGTACAGGGTGCAGTCAGGTAAAAACATGTGATGTTTTACAAACCTCTCTATTGCTTGAAAATATTCCAATCAATTCATCTCATCTTGGGAAATATAAAGAATTTGATATGTTGGAATGTCAATTTTTCAGCTCACGAACATTTGATCGAATTAATAATACACTCGCTGGCAGTTGGCCAGTCACCACAAATAATTACCACATCCACTTTCCAGTTGATCTCAAAAAACCACCGAAGTTTGAAATATCCCCGTTGGAAGGTCCAGAGTTTGTCTAGGATGGTGAGACACTTCATCCCCCGCTGATGGTTATGGCAGGTCCTCACGTCCCTGAAAAAACCCAAGGGAAACTTCTAACTAGGGTTTCTATACCTAGATTCTTGAACATCTCAACTTCGTTTGGTGGATGATTATTTTCCCCATTTCATCAAATTGATTATCCTCAGCACCATGATTAGATTTCCAGTTGGTCTGATGGATCTTATCCGACAAATATATCTGCAAGTAGGCGATGTTTTACCTCGCTTCTATTGGATTTAGGGTTGTGCATGCATGGATATGTGTCATTTATAGACGATTTTAGGTTTCAATTACATCTTCCTGTGTATCAGGACGAAATTGCAATTCATCTTGAACAATCCATTCTGGCACGTTCTCTAGTAATTAGCCATGAACTTCTTGTTTTTGTACATGCTTTTTAGGTAAGTCTTGTTGTCGGTGCACAATTTTATATGTTGGTTCTGATTGCGAACATTTTTGTTCTTGCAGGTCGAGAGTTAACGCGATGGTTGCACTGGAAATCTGATTTCACATAACTTGACCGCCTCCTCGATTAAATTAGGGTTTTAATTTTAGGCCAGGTAGGATCTCTTAAATAAAAGTTCACTGGTTGAAGTCGTTAATTATGGTTTAGTTGCTAGGGTTTTCTTTATGGTTTAAAATTATGTTTGTTGTATTTTCTTACGGTAAGTAACTTCATGCATCATAATTTTCCATTAGTTTGCAATCATGCTCTTTCATTTTTCTCATTGCTGCATAATATTTAGATAACCACTATATGCACTTTGTGTTAGGTCCCTATATCACTAGTATAGCCCCTTATTATTGTTAGTGTAAACCCCTTATTGTTATTATTGTACCCTTGTAACCCCCATTTTGTTATTATTGTGCCCTTAAATTATTATTGTTAGGCTCGCTAGGATTATCATACCTACTTAGGATTACATTATGGCCCCATGGACTCCTATATATAGAAAGGAGGTTTTGTGAATTGTATCATCCAAGAATTGTTCATTTATGTAATGTATTGGAGGTTGCCTCGAAGTGGCTTATTTCTAAGGCGTTCACATTCTTTCTATTTTTGGAGTCACATAGCCAAATACTTGGTATCAGAGGTTTGGATTCTAGGGTTTCGCTGCTCCAAACAGGTCATCGTGGCATTTTCGCTATAACGTTTTTTCTACGAAGTTTTAGAAGCTGAAATTTTCAGGGTGCGAAGAAAACATCCTGAGGAATCTTTCATAAAAATTTCATAGTTTGGTTCGCAATAATTTCGGAGATATAATCTGTGGAAGTCAGGTATTTTTTCAGGCTCCTAAACAGGTCGTCGTGGAATTTGCGCTATAAATTTTTTTCTACGAAGTTTCAGAATCGGAAATTCATATGGTGCGAATCTGAAATCCTGAGGAAATTCATAAAAAAAATTCAGAGCTTGGTTCGCAATATATTTGGAGATATGATCTGTGGAAGGTAGTGCTTTTTCAGGCTCCTGAATTTCATCTCAAAGAGGTGATCGTGGGAAAAGTTCAATAACTCTCTCTCTGAAGATTGGATTGGAGTGCCGTCAAACGTGGTCACAAGTACACGGCCTGTAGTTTCTTCGCTATCAATTTCAGAGACAAAGGACAAAACAATGACACGTGGCAAGTCGTACAAGTTCGCTCTACTAAACCAGTCCAGAATTAGGTCATTGTGGGAGATTGGACACAACTTTGTCTTGGAGAATCAAAATCAGGTCAGACCTATGGCATTTGAAAGAAGCTTCAGAGGGCTACTACAGGGCTGAATTTCAGATATCGAATATTTTCAATTACAGAGATAATTCAATTTCAATATCGATCTCCTAAAAGCTAGTAAAAGGTGTGTATTTTTTTCCGAATTGCATAAGTCTTGTTTGAAGAATCAAGTTGAATTGATTCCAAGGGCATCTTGTAGAATAGATATCAATATTGGATTCTAAAATGGTCCCTAAAAAGGATTCAACACCCATTAAGCCTTCAGAAGGCTCTACTATGACTCATGAAGATGAAGAATTGCAACATGATCTATCAAAATTACAAGAGCAAATGCAACAGTTTTCACTCTCACAAAGAGCAACAAAAAATGAAATGGAAGTTTTGAAGAAAGGAATGGAAGTGAAGATGGACGGTTTGAAGAAAGGCGTGGAAGCTAAGATGGATGACATGAAAGACAACATGGAAAGCATGAAGAGTGATCTAAAAGCATACATGGAAGGCTTGATGACAAGCTTAAAACCAGAAATGATTCCTAATGGCGGAAATATAGGAGAAGAACCTCCTGAGGAGAACAAAATAAATGTTAATCATGATTTCATAAACTCGAATGTTGGCGGGAAGAACCACCATATTCCAAAAATGGATATGAGGAAGTTTGATGGAAAGGATCCTGTAACATGGATACTACAGATGGAGCAATATTTGATCTCCATAACGTGCAAAACACACAAAAGGTACGCATTGCAACTTTACATTTAGAACAAAATACATTTGTATGGTATCAATGGCTTTGCTCCCGTAAAATTTTTTTCACTTGGTCAATTTTTACGGAGGAAATGATAGCACATTATGAGGATACAAAGAGCAACACCTTCTTTACCCAATTGATAAATCTCAAACAAAAGGGTTTAGTGGGGCAGCACATTGAGGACTTCCAAAAATTGAATATAAGGGTAACCGATCTTACAGAGGAACACAGGATTGATCTCTTCCTAGGCACTTTAAAGGATAACATCCAACATGAAGTTCGCGTTTTGGAACCTGATTCATTGGAGAAGGCATTCAGGTTGACAAGAAAAGTTGAATGTAAAATTATGGCGACAAGGAAGCCTACCACTCAATTCTATAAAGAAGGAAGTGTTGCTACGCCTAGATTTCCACAACCTACAAAGTTGACACCACAACAATTGGAAGAAAAAAGAGAAAAAGGGCTTTGCTACAGTTGTGATAGAAAATACACTAAAGGTCATAAGTGTGCTGAGAAGAAATTATTTTACATAGATTGTGAAGAAGAAGAAGAAAATGAACAAGAAGAGGATATACACCAGGAACCACCCCTAGAAGAGAAAGAAATGAATCCGACCATATCGTGTAATGCACTGGCAGGAATTACCACTCCTCAAACTCTCAAGATAGAAGGACATATAAAGAAGAAAAGGGTAATAGTGTTGATTGATTCAGGTAGCACCCATAATTTTATTCATTATAAGGCAGCCAAGGAATTAAATTGTTTCCTATACCCAGCACCAGAATGTCAAGTGATGGTTGCAAATGGAGGAACTATAAATTGCTCTGGAAAATGCCATAATATCAAGCTAACCATGGGGGTATATGTATTGACTAGTCCAATGCTTTCCATTCCTATGGGAGGTGTTGATGTTGTACTAGGAGTACAATGGTTACAATCTTTGGGGACGGTAGCTTTTAATTTTCAAGAACTTTCTTGAAATTTTTTTCAGAAGGAAAGGAAGTCGAATTACGGGGTATTGAAGGGAAGCCAGGAAGGATAATAAGCTCTAATGTCATGACAAAGCTTCTAAAGAAAGAACAACGAGGCGTAATTGCACAATTATGCCCACTAGAAGTTCCGACATCAAAATCATCTATTTCTGCAGATCTCCAACAAGTCTTGGACAATCATTCCAAGGTGTTTGAAACTCCCAAAGGACTCCCACCTATTCGTGATCATGATCATGCTATTCATTTGATTCCAGGAAGTGTTCCTCCAAACACCCGGCCTTATAGATATCCTTACTTCCAAAAGAGCGAAATTGAACGCATGATTGCAGAAATGTTAGAGGCGGGTATAATTCAACCTAGTCAAAGTTCTTTCTCTGCTCCTGTAGTATTGGCACACAAGAAGGATGGATCATGGCGAATGTGTCCGGATTATAGGGAGCTCAATAAGCTCACCATTAAAGACAAATTTCCCATTCCTGTGATTGATGAATTATTGGATGAATTACATGGAGCAATTTATTTTACCAAGTTGATCTTCGTTCAGGATATCATCAAATTAGAATGA
The DNA here is from genome assembly GCA_034641835.2 of Pinus albicaulis. Classification (NCBI taxonomy): domain Eukaryota; kingdom Viridiplantae; phylum Streptophyta; class Pinopsida; order Pinales; family Pinaceae; genus Pinus; species Pinus albicaulis. Next base: position 1,303,198,220 of record CM076579.1, read on the forward strand.
AGACTGAAGATATTCCAAAAAAATCATTTCGAACTCATGAGGGTCATTATGAATTTTTGGTCATGCCTTTTGGCCTTACCAATGCACCTTCTACATTTCAAGGGTTGATGAATTCCATTTTCAAACCCTTCCTTAGAAATTTGTGCTAGTATTTTTTGATGATATACTAATCTACAGCAGGTCTTGGAAGGATCATGTTGAACATGTTGACAGGGTGCTCAAACTATTGCAGGAGAAACAATTATATGCAAAAAAAGTCCAAATGTTTCTTTGGAGTACAAGAGGTGGAATATCTGGGTCATATTGTATCTCACGAGGGTGTTAAAGTGGACCCTAACAAAATTAAAGCCATTAAGGAATGGAAAGTTCCCACAACCATAAAACAGTTGCGAGGATTTCTCGGGTTAACAGGGTATTATCGCAAGTTTGTTAAGAATTATGGGAGAATAGCAGCACCTCTAACAACATTATTGAAGAAAGATGCATTTTCATGGACTCCTGAAGCAACTAAGGCCTTTTAACGTCTTAAAGAGGCAATGTGCCTAGCACCGGTCTTAGCTACACCAGACTTCACAAAAACCTTTATTGTGGAATGTGATGCCTCAGGAAATGGAATTGGTGCAGTTTTAATGCAGGAAGGAAGACCCATTTCTTTTGAAGGTCGTCCAATCAAAGGAAAGTATTTACAGAAACCTATTTATGAGAAGGAAATGTTAGCAATACTGCATGCACTAAAGAAATGGTTAACTTACCTAATGGGAAGACACTTCAAGGTAAAAACTGATCATGATAGTCTTAAACACTTTTTGGAACAAAGACTATCATCAGAAGAGCGGCAAAAATGGGTCACAAAGATGTTGGGTTATGACTTTGAAATAATCTACAAAAAAGGAAAGCTTAATGTTGTTGCAGATGCACTCTCAAGAAAGAATGAAGAGGTGGAAGCATTTTTTTGTGCCATTTCTATTATCCAACCAGATTGGATAACTGAAGCAAGAGATGAATGGAAGAAGGACAAAGATGTATGGATACTCATTCAAAAGTTGCAGCAAGATCCTAGTACATCTGATACATTTAGTTGGAAAAATGATTCCTTATGGTACAAAGATCGCTTATATCTTTGTAAGAATTCCCAACCAAAACAAAAGATTCTTCTGGAATTGCACACTTCTCCTTTAGGAGGACACTCAGGATTTTTAAAAACTTACCACAGGGTGAAGAAAGAATTTTTTTGGGATGGCCTTAAATCTGATATTCAAAAGTTTGTGGCGGAATGTTTGGTTTGCCAGCGGAATAAAGTTGAGACAATTAAGACACCGGGACTTCTACAACCTTTATCCATTCCAAGTCAACGTTGGGAGGAGATTTCAATGGATTTTATCACAGGTTTACCTAAGTCCGAAGGAAAGAGTGTCATCATGGTGGTAGTTGATAGACTTACCAAGTATGCACACTTTTGTGCATTATCTCATCCATTTTAAGCAAGTACAGTTGCTACTACATTTATGGACACAATTCAAAAGCTACATGGAAACCCAAGGGTTATTGTGAGCGACAGAGATCCCATTTTTACTGGAAATTTTTGGACGAAGTTATTTTCTTGTTTGGGTACTCAATTATCTCATAGCTCATATTATCATACTCAATCCGATGGTCAAACAAAGATAGTAAATAAATGTTTGGAAGGATATCTTCGTTGTTTTGTATCCGATAAACAAACACAATGGGTCAAGTGGTTATCTCTAGTTGAATGGTGGTATAACACTTCCTTCCATACTGCAGCAAAAATGACCCCATTTATGGCACTTTATGGATATCATCCACCATCCATCACATCATCTTTAAGAGAAAATTCGAAGGTTCAAGCAGTGGAAGATCACATCGAGCATCAGTAAGAAGTTCTCCAACTCTTAAAGGATAACCTGAATTTGGCACAAAATCGAATGAAACAACAGGCAGATCAACATCGCAGTGAGAGAAGTTTTGATGTAGGAGATTGGGTATTTTTTACGGCTACAACCATACAAACAAATGTCCCTCAAGCAAGCTAAGAAGGATAATAAATTATCGCCAAAGTACTATGGTCCTTACAAGGTGTTGCAAAAGATTGGTACTATGGCACACAAATTGGAGCTTCCTGCTTCTTCGCGAGTGCATCCAGTTTTCCATGTTTCATGCTTAAAGAAGGTTATAGGTGAAAATATTCCAGTTCAAACAATATTGCCAGAACTTGATGAGGAAGGAAAACTCATATTGGAACCTGAAGCGGTCATGGAAACAAGAACTCGACAGCTACGAAATCGATCAATTTCAGAGTATCTCATCAAGTGGAAGAACTTACCCATTGAAGATTCTACATGGGAGGATGAGAATTTTATACAGAAGCACCCAAAGCTACTCAAGCATTGAGGACAACACTTTTTGAAGGAGAGGGGCATGTTAGGTCCCTATATTACTAGTATAGTCCCTTATTGTTGTTAGTGTAACCCCCTTATTGTTATTATTGTACCCCTGTAACCCCCATTTTGTTATTATTGTGCCCTTAAATTATTATTGTTAGGTCGGCTAGGATTACATTGTGGCCCACTAGGATTACATTATGGCCCCATGGACCCCTATATATAGAAAGGAGGTTTTGTAAATTGTATCATCCAAGAATTGTTCATTTATGTAATGTATTGGAGGTTGCCCCCTCGAAGTGGCTTATTTCTAAGGCGTTCATATCTCTTTTCTTCTATTTTTGGAGCTGGTTACACAACACTTTGCCTTGCCTCTTTTCATCTACAAATAGTTGATTTCTCTTGCACATGGCATCACATTGAATCATAAGCCTCGTTTGTTGCAATCACGCCTACACTTTCCTTCTCGCAACATATGCACTGGCTGTTTGTCTAGCCTAGAAATTTTCTGAATATTGCTTTCCTCTGCATGAACATTCATCAAACCCGAAGCATTAAAACCTTAGATGCCTTGACTATCCTTCTTACTCCGTCTTGCACATGTGTGAAGCCAGGCATATTACTTTCACCTCTTTGCACGCATCGAAACCCTGTTGGTCTTCCTTGCCTTCCTTGTCAAAATTGCTAAAGCCCTAACCCTAATGTTTGTGTGAGCTTGTGGTGGTTGCCCTAAGAGGCATGTTCTCTCAAATCCAATCATTAGATTCATGCTCTAGGCATCATTCCAACGAGTCTAATTCATTAGCCAGGGAAATACGAGCAAGTTTCTTGTGGGGAACCCTAATCAGTTTAAATGACTTGTAATCATAACCTAAACCTTGTGCTCAACATAGTCTTGAATACCTCAATGATGTGTCACATGTTTCACTTGTTGGCTGGAGATGGGATGTGAAGGCTTGGCATGAAGGCAAACCCAAATAAAAATATCTTTCAATTTCTTTCAAACAAGAAACAACCTCTCTTGCAAAGAAAAATAAGTCAGGATCCCTCATCCGCCCCATGTAAATAATTGCCACAAAGAATAAGTGCCATGGGCACATAAAAATAAGTGCTATAAGCACATGAAACACATAAGGGTAAAGGATTGAGAAAGGATTCCTATGCAGAGAGGTAATGCAATGACTCCGCTGGGGTACTGACCAGGGTCGCCGGCAACAGAGCAACGTTTGTGATTTCTTGAAGTCACTCCGTCAGGTTATTGTTGAGGCCTACAGGCAGCGGAGCAACACCAAAAGCTTATTTTAATTCTAAATATAATAAGCCCTCTACTTTGTCCTTTACATCAACATCAACTCCTAGCATTCGTGAATTTCTACTTGGGTGTTTTCCGATTAACAAGAACTAATTGAGGCACAAAGGGAAGGCATATCTATAGAGGTCAAAGCAACGGAAGAGATAACAAAAATGCTTTCCCAATATTCCCTTGCGTCATCACCTAGAATCTAGCCAGTATAGGGACGTCGAAAGAGATGCTGGATTCTACCAGTGGTTCGCCTACTATTGTAGTTGCTACAACACCACCCAAAATTTTGGGTATATTCGAAATTTTGAGTCCCCCTCTGCTTGCTCATCCATTAAGGTTTCAACCCGGCCTTTAGTCGATTGATATCCCCATGACCTATCCCTACCAAACCCTGTTACTGCACTCGCTTGTCTTGATGTTTCATTAACGCACTAGGGTTTGGGGGTTTTATGCTTCAAAGATCATTGAGAGTCCCTCCAAAAGCATGGTCCCATTTATTTCAAAGAGCCTTCTCCGTGAATGCATCATCACCTTGTGGCATCATGAAGTATTAAGGTATACTACAATCAATAAATGCATGAAAACTACGAGTTTTAAGCCGGTCTCCAATCTCAAGTGTGCTCAAGAAATCAGTTTAATTTGTAACCTCTTAGATGCTCCTCAAGTGAATTATTTTTCAGTCATTTGTGTGTTCTCATCACTACCGAGAGCTAACCTGTTTTCAACCCACCGCTTTCAGGAAATTGGTTGAGGAGGCCATCAGTATGCGTTGAATGATGTAACAATTTCAATTAAGGATCCATTGATGTGACACCATTGAGATAATCTACAAGATGGGGCTCTAATTTTCCATACAAACTACTCAAATATGACACGATGATACCATCTCCAACACGTGGTGATTCTTTGACATATGGCGTAGTGAGTGCTCAATATGGATAGAAGGATTAACTTTTTTTACTATAGACCATAGTAGCACACTCAAGGGATTTAAAATTCGCATCGGTAATTACCATAAATAATAGTGCACTTCAAATAAATGCATAGGGACAAAAACGATGAAGAAGATGAAAGGCATATCTTTGTTTTCAATTGACATCAGAGGTGCATGTCAGAGAAGTTGTTTCAGGCGTAACCAAGGTATTAAGGGGCCGAGTGGGTAACACACCTTTGACACAGATAAAAAGGCCATGTGCGGTAGCTATTTCAACATGAAACAGGGAAGAACACTTTCAAATAATCAATATTGATGAGGATGCATTCTGAATGATGTAGTGGGTACTGTGTAACAGCGTTGGCATCAAACACGCGGATTTAATGTTACATGTTGTGCCCATTCGTCGAGTAGCGTTTGAACACAACAACACAAACACACTAAGAAAAACACATTTACATATGCGTTCATCATGAGGAGAAACTGTATCTGATTCCTTTTTCAAACAATCACAGGATGATGGGGTGCACATGCTAACACACGACATTTGGGTGACTACGTAAATATGGGTAAGGTCGAATCCTTTGCGCCACAACACCAATGGGCTGACCACTGTATTTTAAAATCACATTTTTATTTTCTGCTGCCGACTGATGCTACTATGCAGCCATGGCATACGCTCTAACGCATCCTGGTAACCAGTAACCAGCCTGAAAAAGATGCGCATGAAGGGTTTTTGGGAGGTATAAATGCTAGATTTACACTCACATTTAAATTTTCGACCCGGGGGGACGTAATAATTAGAGACATAGCACAATATATGCTAGAATACGGCCTTGGGGATTTGTCCAATCAAAACCCTAGATCTAATTCGAAAAAGCAATCATGCGGGAAAAGAAACAAAACATTTCAAGAGAAAACACTGCAAATTAATAATCTATGCAGGAAAAGGGTGCAAAAATTCTTAATCAACTACAAATACACTTGCGAATATGAAAGCATGAAATAAACAACTATTTAAAATCTATACTTAAAATGCTTCTTCAAGATTTGTACTTAAAATGTTGCTTCCAAATGATGCAAGTATTGTTGATGAAAGGAAATCATAAGTGTATGAAAATATTCAATTCAAACTGCGCAAGGATATCCTCAAGAGGACTCTTGGACACTTTAATTATGTTAAAAATATATTTAAACTAACCTTGGTATTTAAATAAACATGACCTCCTTACAATCCCAAGTAGAACTCATAAAACAATTTAAATTATTTATAAGTGCCAAGCAATAGGGATATGAAATTAAATGATCCCTTGTTGGTTTTATACCATGATTACTCCCATTTAAATTTCTACAACTTAAATAATGTTCTGTTGTGAAATAAATTGATAAGAAGCACTTGTCAATTAATATTCTATTTTTAATTTAATCGCTGGAACAAAAATAATTAACACTATTAATCAAACCTCAGCAATTAAACATAAAAGGTAAAAGAAATGGAAAATCTTTTAAACACAAAGGAAATGTCAAAACAGAATTGATGCAAGCACACCACACTCAGGAAATGAAAAACACAACTTAGAAAATGAAATCAAACACAAGCATACCTACAGCTGCAGCGAAATGAATTATTCTAGCAACAGACTGAATAAATCCTACAGAATTTGAGCTGATTGACGGGCCCAATATCCCAGCTCAATATACCTGAAAATAAACTACATTAACACAACAATTCAGAAATTAAAAGAGCTAAAAAAAAACAAATAATTTAAATGTGGATTCATAAAAATCGAATAACAAACACACTCCATTACAAATGTTACAATGTTGGTTCTAGTTCATAATCCAACGTTCCACAGCAAGCTCCAGTATCTCCTATCTTCTATGCCCCTAGCCTCTGCCTTCTAGATCGATATATCTACATCTATTACATTCCTCCTCTACGAGTGTGCAGCTCTCTACTTTATAGCAGCAAGGATGTTCCTAAATTAATGGAGTGATGGTTATACAAAATACAAATTTAGGATTCCTGTTGATTAAAATCAAAACAAGAAGAAGTTTGGCTTCCAAGAATGGTTCGATCTTCTCTTACTACTGTCAGATGAAGTCGAACAGATGGAAATGTAGTTATTACCTCCACATTTGATATTGTTTATAGGCATGTTGTTGCAAGTCTTTGCCGAAGGACACTTCTGGAAATAAATCCATAGCACAGATCTTCATTTTCGATGTTGGAGAGCCTTATTTACATCGTACACCATAAGTTCACTATCTATGACTCCATCATATCACTGGCAAAGGAAATGCACAGCTTGGAAAGCTTTGGTGGTTTGCGTGAGAAAGATTTATTTATACTTGAGCATTCCATCCTGATGGATACCACTTTCATGTGCAAAATAAGCCCCAACAATGGCCTTGTGTGGTTGTACAACCATTCCAATAAACGCAGATACCATATTCAAATCATGAATTTCACGCACTCCCTAATTCAAATCATGAAGGTTTCACTCTAAAATCCATTTTGTAGTACTGTTTCTGAAGAGGAATCACCAAAAAAAATGCGTTTTCTTTTTGGTAGCAAATATTTCTCAACGTAAAAAATGTTGATGTTAAATTGTTTTCTTGATCATATTGCAGAGGCAAGCTCACTTCGCAGCAACTTGGCAGATGTAGCCATGTTTGTCAACGCAAGAACAACCTCATCATACTTTGTTGGTCTTGGGTGGCTCTTGCATGAGCAGTCTTGTATAAATTGTGAATGACATGCTTTCATGTCTCAGGTGGAATGTCTAAAGAAAATAATTGATGCCTCATAAATCGATTTCGATCTTAAATTCGACATAATTTATTTGTGGTAATCCCTACACTGAATACTGTGGCTTCAAGTTTATTATGAGGGTAAAGTAGAGGAGAAATAAGATTGATTTCAGCACTCAATTCTCTGGTTTGAAGTTGTCAACCAAAACTGTTCTGCAAAAACCGGACTTGAATTGACCCAATACGTTCACGTTCAAAAATGGTTTTCAGTGGAATATTCCTCTGATGATAACTCCTTCACGAAGTTGAATTTTGCTGAAACGTTTTTCCGTTATATGAAACATGGTGTTCTGAAAAAAAACCCGCGTCTCGGAATTTAGATATTTTTCTCCATTTAGTCGTAAAATTGATATTTTCACCTATAACAATCTCGTACTCAACTACCCAGCTGCTGCTTTTATGCATGGATCTGTATTTGAACATAGTCTTGTAGTAGACTTATTCACCTGCCATCAAGGAGACATTTATTAATAAAACTTACACACAAAACACTCGTCAATTTAACTAATAATAAGAATTCACAAATAATATCTATCATCTCTAAATTCCTCTAATCATCAACTTAAAAGGACAAAAACACCATGTAAAAGCATCTAATTATGTGATAAATATCGTGAAAATTTGGGCAAAAGTGCGGCTCAACAAGGGTCATCAAGGTAGCGATGTTTTCGTAAAATTATCAATCATCATAGTTCAAAATTTTTGGATGAGAGAATCGCACCATAAAGGAGATAAAAAAAAAAATTCCAGGTTCAACAGGGGTCGCTAGAAAGCACTATGCGACCAAGTCGTATAGTAGCAAGTCTTTTACAACAGTGACAGGTGCGACCCACCCCCAAATGAAACTATGTGATCTCCTTTCAATTCGCATGATCCAGGTGGATATCGATGGCCACCCACCTATTCCATTTGGACTAGCACCATCAATTCTTGTAGCTTTTCACGTTCAGCACAACTTACTATTTTTAGCAGGTTTTCGGGTCCTCCACTCCCGAAGCATTTTTGGGGCCTTAATGATCCAGGTGAATATTGGGGGCCACCCACCTATTCCATTTGAACCCCCACCATCAGTTCTTTTAGTTTTCAAGTTGCAACAAAACTTACTATTTTTAGCAGTTTTTCGGGTCCTGAACTTCCAGAGCCGTTTTGAGGCCCTAAACGACATTTTTTGGGAAAACAGAGAGCATCATGGGTTCATGGATTGATGTTTCTCATTCAAAAATTTTACTCCTCGGATAGATCTTTCTAACGAGCTATTGAGCGCGTCAAACGGAGATCGGATGCCAAAGTTACGCCCCCGGGAAGTTGAACCACCAATTTACCCAAACAGGCACCCACAGTTTTGGCGCCTCATCTCCTACGGTTAGGTTTTTGGACGTTTCGGATTCTACATTATTTCTCAATAACAACAGCCTTCAAGCCTCATTAACACAGTTCGCAGGCTTGTAGCCGCCATGCCTTGGCAGATAGCTACCAGTACTCTAGCTAGTTTTATTTCCATTGTCTGTAAGCAAATTTCAGTTCTTTGATATTAATGAAATGAAGTGTTATTTCCGCTGCATATCTGTATTTATGGTTATGTGTTTATTTTGTTGCGTTCCTGCATAAAATCGATCGTTGGTACGAGCGAGTCTGCTCTTTCTTTGTTTTTCTTTGCATGTCCCCAACGCGGTCAAGGTATAAGGAGTTAGGGCTCGATCTGGTTGAACCCATGCAAGATCAGCCTCGCAAACCTCGACGACCTCCCATGGCGGAAGAAAAGAAAGATGAGGTGGTGAGGATCCTATCAGTCACTACTCTCGAGGAGGCCCTCGAGAAACAAAGGAACGCGATGATGGATAACTTTGCTCAAAATCCTTCAACGATCGCCACATATGGCGCATTCTGGCATCCAATGTACCACCGGAGGTGCCACTCCCTTCAAGGCATTTGAACTTCGATATCTTGTATATTTGAAGGAAAAATAGATGCAGACGCCATAGACAGATGGCTAAATTTGCAGGAAGGGTATTTCTCAGTCCATGACTTCTCTGACCAAGAAAATATTATTTTTTCACTCCTCAAAGCAGCCCCCCATGTCAAAGACTGGTGGGAAACCTACCGTGAGCAAGAGGGTGAAGGGGAACCCTCTCTGTTCTCGGCCACACCCATTTGGAATTCGTTCTGAGACGGCATCAAGGAACAATATTACCCCGTGGGGAGCTATGAGGACAAATACATCCAATGGACCACATTGCAGCAACAAAAGGATCAAGATGTGCACGAACTGACGAATCTGTTCCATACCCTGTGCACAAAGTTGGGTATTAAAGATTTAGAGAGACATTTGGTGCTCAAGTACCACGGCTGTCTACACAAACACATTCAGGAGGAAATGGAGTTCCTCGACATTACATCGCTTGGCACAGTATATCGCTATGCCGCCAAGATCGAGCAGAAATTTAAGCATAAGAAGCGAGACTTTGGATCTACAAATCCGAAAGGTGCCCCCGAACCGAAGAACAAGGGGCAAGGCCAAAGCAATGCGACTTAGAACAACACCACAAATCCAAAGAAGGACACATGGAAGTGGTTTGAATTTAATAACATCCCCACTCATAGCACAAACGAGTGTCGGGCCAAACAATCTTTGGTAACCGAACTAAAGGCACCCGAATCAGATGCATTTTCTGATCCTGAGTTAGAACCAGAAAAAGGCAATGAAAAAGGGAAGCAGATCATTGATGCAGATCCTAGTGCCATTATTGCCACCACCAAGATCCAGAGGGAGGGTCCAGAGGATCCAGAAGAGGGGGAGCGCCTCTTCCAGTGGCAGATGTGGGTGAAGGGTTCTCCGTCACAGTTTGGAAGTGCATCGAGGAAGTAGTAAGCCCCAATAACCTCATCTCAAAGAGAGGTCGTGAAGCCGGTTTCGTCTACTGAACCAGTAATACTCTGCGCCTATACATCATCGGGTGGCTCCCACCCAGTGAGAGATTCCGCATCCGCCTGCAGCAGCCGCCTTCCATACAGTATCAAGCCATTCACGGATGAGGTATTGTGTGATGTTGCTCCTCTTGATGTAGCTGATGTATTATTGGGCCAACCATACTTGTGGAGGTGACATGCTGTGTATGAGTCTAGGCCTCGTGTTGTTATTATTACTTTGGGAAATAACTTGTACAGGATACCAGAGGTAGTACCGCCTCCTGTCATCTCTTTGACTACTGCAAAACAACGTAGTAAGATTGTTTCCCAAACCAGGAAATTCATTTTCCTTACAACTCACTCATAGGGAAAGAATAATATTGTGGCCACAACCTCGAAACAGGGCTCCCTTGCACATCTGCAGCAGATGGACAAAGTCATGAAGGAATACAAGGACATTTTATCCTCACTCATAGAGGTTCCGCTACACTATCAGGACAACCACTCCAGTGATCTAACTCCCAACTCACCACCGCCTGATGTTGCCATAAATCCTGCAACTACACATATAGAATCCAAACATGTACTGTCTAAGGCTGATAAAGAAACCAAATTTACTAAACGCATCCAGCCTGTCCACCCGCAAGTCCATGACATCTTCAACACATCTAATACTCAGTTCAACAGAATTTGCCTCATCTCATGGAGGATCTCAACGCAATGGGGACCATTGCTTCCTAAGGAGGGAGGAATGATCCAGGTGGATATCGGTGGCCACCCACCTATTCTATTTGGACTAGCACCATCAATTCTTGCAGCTTTTCATGTTCAGTACAACTTACTATTTTTAGCAGGTTTTCGGGTCCTCCACTCCCAAAGCCGTTTTGGGGCCTTAATGATCCAGGTGGATATTGGTGGCCACCCACCTATTCCATTTGAACCCCCACCATCAGTTCTTTCAGTTTTCAAGTTGCAACAAAACTTACTATTTTTAGCAGTTTTCGGGTCCTGAACTTCCGGAGCCGTTTTGAGGCCCTAAACAACGTTTTTTGGGTATCCAGCAAATTAGATTGTCAAATTCATCCCGAAAGTTGTAGTCCTCGGATAGATATTTCTAACGAGCTATTGAGTGCATCAAACAGAGATCAGGTGCCAAAGTTACGCCCCCGAGAAGTTGAACCACCAATTTACCCAAACGGGCGCCCACAGCTTTGGCGCCTCATCTCCTACGGTTAGGTTTTTGGACGTTTCGTATCTCATACTGTTTCTCAACAATAAATAGGCCTTCAGCCCCCGCTGTAACATGGCCTCGCAGGCCTATAGTCGCCGCTCTTCCCCTTCCCCGCAGATAGCTGCCGCCTGCCGCCCTAGCTAGTTTTATTTCCATTCTGTCTGTAAGAAAATTTCAGTTCTTTGATATTAATGAAATGAAGCGTTATTTCCACTGCATCTCTGTATTTATGGTTATGTGTTTATTCTGTTGCATTCCTACATAAAATCCGGATCATCGCAGACCTCCACAGGTCGCGAAGTCACAAGCCTAAGTCATGGACAGGAGGTGCGACCTATTGTGAGATGCAACTATGAGACTTCCATAGGTCACTATCCTTGCCCAGGTCACCAAGTCGCACTCCTCAAACAGAGGCAGAATTGATGAGTTGCGACCTTGCAACTACCACAAGTCGCAACCTTTCAAAGCTCCGCTGAGGTTGCACATTGCAATCTTGTCCTATCACGCAACAACACGTGGGATTTTCCTTTAGTTTTCATCATCATCACCATTGGAAAGAAATATTAAGCTAGAGCTAACTATACATTTCGGTTATATGATAAACATCAATTTGAATTCCAAATTTTCTCCCCATTTCATGATTAAGCGAGTTCGGTATAGGCATGCATGATTTGTTTGTACTTTATTATGAAGAACAGGACTACACATGGGTCCAAACTAATTTTAGCTTCCATGAATATATTACATTTCTAATGTTGTTTCCTCAATGCATATATATATATATATATATATATATATATATATATATATGGCTAATTTAATGTGTTCACTCGCAGGTAACATGAAGAAGAAAGTTGTTGAATTTCTCCAGAAGCTGAACAACTGGGATTCAAGCCAACAAGAAAACTCACATCATGTGGATGCTCGAGATCTCACTCACGAATGGAACACCACTGTCCCAATTTTCAACTCATGCAAGTTTCCTTGGCACTGCAATGGAGTTGGTGGCAGATAGAAGCTGCTAGTTTGTATGGTGAAAGCTAGGGTTGTCCTCTGACAAGCAAGGTTCTGAGCTTTCCAAAAGAGAAGTGCAGAAGGAAAAACCCTAGGTCTCAACCCCCCTAGTCACAGATGACCCCAGGTCGCAGGTCACAAATGACCCTAGGTCGCAGGTCACAAATGGCCCAAGTCGCAAGCCATCCCAACAGTCGTGGAGGTCAAAAGTCAAGGGAAACTCAAGGGTCACTTCAACCTATATGTGCGGCTTCGGGAGTTCATCAAGGGGACTTTTAGCTTGACAATTGAATCCAAGATGACATAATGAATCGGTGCTTGAGAGCTAAAGGCACTCAGTTCTTGGTATCAAGTGGAGGGAGTTGTAGTGAGGTTGGGGTTTCGGTATCATGCATTGAGATGAATAGCCCATGTTCCACTACTGGGTTTTGATGAGTTGTAAAATATGTATTTGAAGTTGCATCAGCATTAATAATATATTCTCTTTTTCCAGCACTGATTCACATGCTTGCTTATGGTGATAGTACTAGTTGTCTAATATTTCACTATGTTTGTACGTGTGCTTTCATGCATGCAATTGGTTATGAACTGATTCATAGTGGTTGCATGTACATTTTCTTTCGAATCAATGTTCATTTGTTCCTTGCCATGTCAGTGATCTATTGTGAACTACTTTGAAGTTAACTTCTAGCATGTTTTCTTTCATGTACGTCTGACTGGGTTTTTGGCTCACCGATCCCGCTCACAAGGTACCCCCTTTTATTTGATGCTTAGACTTGATTATATCTTTGCTTTTGGTTCGTCAATCTTGGGTTGATTTTTCTTCACTGATTGGTCATTTCACCCTTACCTCCTCTTCATCATCTTCTCATCTGATAACCAAGAGTGGAAACACTTATGGCGGCAGTTGGGCCCTCATATCGGATGCGGTTCCTATCCTAAACGGTGTGAGGTCTAATTGGGACCTTTCACCAGGGAGAACCCCTTTGTTGTTGATGGTACAATTTTTCTCGTCAACAGGTAGACACTAATATAATTAAAGCCATTAAGGAATGGAAAGTCCCTACAACCATAAAGAAGTTGTGAGCATTACTCAGGTTAACAGGGTATTATCACAAGTTTGTTAAGAATTATGGGAGAATAGCAGCACCTTTAACAACATTATCGAATAAAGATGCATTTCCATGGACTCCTACAGTAACTAAGACCTTAAAACATATTAAAGACACAATTTTCTTAGCACCGATCTTAGCTACGCCAGACTTCACAAAAACCTTTATTGTGGAATGTGATGCCTCAAGAAATGGAATTGGTGTTGTTTTAATGCAAGAAGGAAGACCCATTTCTTTTTAAATTCATCCAATGAAAGGAAAATATTTACAGAAAGCTATTTATGAGAAGGAAATGTTGGCAATACTACATGCACTAAAGAAATGGAGACCTTACCTAATGGGAAGACACTTCAAGATAAAAACTGATCATGTTAGTCTTACATACTTTTTGGAACGAAGACTATCTTCAAAAGAGCAACAAAAATGGGTCACAAAGATGTTGGGTTATGAATTTGAAGTGATCTACAAAAAAGGGAAGCTAAATTTTGTTGCAGATGCACTCTCAAGAAAGGATCAAGAGGTGGAAGCATTGCTTTGTGCCATTTCTATTATCCAACTAGATTGGATAACCAAAGCAAGGGTGGAATGGAAGAATGACGAAGAAGTGTGGACACTCATTCAAAAGTTGCAGCAAGATCCCAGTAAATCTGATACATTTAGTTGGAAAAATGATTCCTTATAGTAGAAACATCACCTATATCTTTGTAAGGATTATCAACTAAAACAAAAGATTATTTTGAAATTTCACACCTCTCCCTTAGGAGGACACTCATGATTTTTAAAAACCTACCACATGGTGAAGAAATAATTTTTTGGGATGGCCTTAAATCAGATATTCAAAAGTTTGTGGTGGAATGTTTGGTTTTCTAGCAAAATAAAGTTGAGACAATTAAGACCTCGGGTTTGCTACAACCTTTATCCATTCCAATTCAACGTTGGGAGGAGATTTCAATGGATTTCATCACAGGTTTACCTAAGTCTAAAGGAAAGCATGCTATCATGGTGGTAATTGATAGACTTACCAACTATGCACACTTTTGTGCATTATCTCATCCATTTAAAGCAAGTACAATTGCTACTGCATTTATGGAAACAATTCACAAGCTACATGGAAACCCAAAGATTATTGTAAGCGACAGAGATCCCATTTTCACTAGAAATTTTTGGACGAAATTATTTTCTTGTTTGGGTACAACTAGCTCATAAAGAATCTTATCATCCTTAATCCGATGGGAAAATCGAGATAGTGAACAAATTTTTTGAAGGATATCTTCATTGTTTTGTATCGAATAAATAAACATAATGGGTCAAGTGGTTACCTTTGGTTCAATGGTGGTATAACACTTCCTTCCATACTGCAGCAAAAATGACCCCTTTTATGGAACTTTATGGATATCATCCACCGTCCATCACATCATCTTTAAGATAAAATTCTAAGGTTCAAGAAGTGGAAGATCACATCGAGCATCAACAACAAGTTCTCCAACTCTTAAAGGGTAGCCTATATTTGGCACAAAATCGAATGAAACAACATGCAGATCAACATCGTAGCGAGAGAATTTTTGATGTAGGAGACTAGGTATTTTTATGACTACAACCATACAACAAGTGTCTCTCAAGCAAGCTAAGAAGGATAATAAATTATCAAGTACTATGGTCCTTACAAGGTGTTGCAAAAGATTGGTACTATGGCATACAAATTGGAGCTTATTGCTTCTTCTTGAGTGCACCCAGTTTTCCATGTTTCATGCTTAAAGAAGGTTATAGGTGACAAAATTCTAGTTCAAACAATATTTCCAGAACTTGATGAGGAAGTAAAAATCATATTGGAACCTGAAGCAGTCACAGAAACAAGAACTCGACAACTACGAAATTGATCAATTTCGGAGTATCTCATCAAGTGGAAGAACTTATCCATTGAAGATTCCACATGGGAGGATGAGAATTTTATACAGAAGCATCTAGAGCTACTCAGCGTTGAGGACAACACTTTTTTGAAGGAGAGGGGCATGTTACTGTGTAGTCCCTTATTGTTGTAAGTGTAGCCCCCTTATTGTTATTGTTGTACCCTTGTAGTCCCCATATTGTTATTATTGTGCCCCATAAAAGCCTAGTATTGTTATTGTTATGTCCTTACATTATTATTTGTAGGTCGGCTAGGATTATATTGTGACCCCATGGAATCCTATATATAGAAAGGAGATTTTGTCATTTGAATCATCCAAGAATTGTTCATTTATTTAATGTAAAGGAAGTTTCCCCCTCAAAGTGGCTTATTTCTAAGGTGTTGATCTCTCTTTTCTTCTGTTTTGGGAGATGGTTTCATAATACATTTTGGCACTTGGTAGCACCATATTTTACATCTATTTGAATGAAAATGGAGGACCTGTGGATTATCTAGTTGGATTTGGACTTGAGGCATATGTTGCTCGAAAAGCATTAAAGCCATAGGTAAAATATATATTTTGCAATATATTGACATAAAAAATTAGAGTGATTTACTCTCCCATATTTATTTCCACTATTTTAAATTACATGTTGTTCTCGTAGCTTCTTTCTAAGCCTTCCCATGATTTATTTTAAGCTCCCCATAAATCAAGGACTTCAGTATGTAAGGAAATTCTCAGCAGAAATTTCCTAATAATAGAAAAGAAAGGGCACCTTCATCCGATCAACATCAGGGAACTCTTATCGCTATATGTTCAATTTGAAATGGAATAGTTAAGATATCGATTGTTGCTTGGATTTGATCATAAATAATGTTTGTGTTTTTTTTAACACATATTATGTACGGATGAAACAAGAAACAATCTCAGAAAGGGCTGCATCCTTGGCAAGCATCTAGAGGATATGTTTGACAACGACATGAGTAGTTTTGTGCACCTAAAGGATGCACAGAACCAAGACCCATATTAGTAGAAGCCTTTATTTAAAACAAATCAATGTTCAGTGTTCACTTATTAGTGTTAATAATAATCACCTACAACTTTCGTTTTGTCTTATATTGCAATCAATCTATTGTTTTATGAGGGTACATGCACACTTTCGGATACCAGTGTCGCTGGTGCAAATTCTCTTGCTCTTTATGCCACTGAGTAAACTGCTACTGTTGAAAACTAGGTGTTTGAAACAAGTTCAAGGCAGGGACTTGTTGCCTTGCAACCATCCTTGTTTAAACATAATGTGATCTTAACTAGTGTCCACCATGCTTTTAGTATACGAGTCCTTTGGCGATTGATGAACTATCCATTAAAACTCGAATGACTAACAATTGTTTAAAAAAGTTAAATATTTGATTTATGATTCATGGACTACACATTAAAACTAAAGTGGCTAGCATTGTTGAGAAAGATTAAAAATCACTCCACTCACATGCATTTGCATTACAAATATATTTTCTTTTCAATAAATATTAATTAATTATATTATTAAATATTGTCCTCTTCCATACCAAACATCATAGTAGGTTAATAAACTGATTTTTTATATCTTCAATCAAGGTCATAGTAGATTAATAATTTAAATTCTTAATTATATGGATATGTCATTTATAATTAATTATATTTTTAATATCATTCTAATATTATTTTAGAGAGGTCATAGGTGATTAATAAATTAAATTCTTAATTATATGGAAATTGTCATTTTTACTTAATTAGATTCTTAATGTTATAGATGAATTTTTCATTAATCACATTATTAGATTAGGGTCTACATTTCTAATCATCTAATGTGGTTCATTATCAAGACAAAGTTGAGAGAAAAACAGATCTCATATTGAATATAAATAGTGGAGATTCATCAAGATAATGCTAATAAAATAAGAATTTTAATTTAAAAAAAAAGATCATTAGTCAAAATCAATTTAACAATAATATTAAAATAATTAATTAGTTATGATATATGAATTAAAAAGAAATTTTAATTTTAAAAAGGACCATTAGTCAAAAATCAGTTTAATAATAATATTAAAATAATAATTAGTTATGATATAATTTTCTTTAAAGTAGTTTTTAAGTGTGATTTTTTGAAATATTTCCAGTTTATTCTCTATCTAATTTGTCTATAATATAATATAATATGGTAGAGATTTATTGAAATCACAAATTTTAAAGTTTAAGTCTTTACAATAAAAATACCCCTTAAAATTTTGAAAATATTAAATTATATACCATAAAAAAAACCAATTTAAATAAAATTTGACCACAAATTTTTCTCCAATTCCAACTAGAAATCCACCAAAACTCAAAAAAATCAGTGGAAAACTGCTTCATTCCTATTATGCCACCCATTTTATGCGAGAGTAGCTTAGAAATTAGATTCTTAAATGCCACTCCCTTTTATGCCAAAGGCCATAGTATCTTGTGGGCGGGAACATGCGTGGGCAATGGAAGACCCACTAGCCGTAGTGTATGATCATATCTTGCACTTTAATTGACATCGGCCAGGGTGTGAAATCGGTCACCCGAATTTGAAGCTGGGCAGCCCAGAACAAAAGAGAACAGCCAGCTTGTCACCACGTGGAATCAATTCCCACAGAGACTTTATAAACAAAAATTCACAGCCAGCGTGTCACCACGTGGACTCAATTCCCACGGAGACTTTATAATCTCGGAAGAGACAACGCCGGTGAAGCTCCCGGAACAGAACGCAGAGAAAAACACAATCACATCTTTTGGCTTAAACAGTTTTGATTTCTCTTAGTTTCTAGTTTTGTTTTCCAAGGGAGATTTCTCCATGAAAACTGCCTTATAAATCTTTCATTAATTCCATTAAACAAAAATGTTAAATGGATTTGATTTAGACAAAAAAGACTATACGACTGAATTGACTGAATTAATATTTTAAATAGGAGTTGTTTTTTAGTGTGGATTTTTAGGCACGCATCCGGCATGGGTGCGTCTTTGGTAATGCATGAATGGTCGTGGGAAGGGTATTTCAATGAAAACAAAACAATCTTAGCAAAAGAAGAATTCAATATTTTAGAAAAAAAAATTGTTCATAAAATATTTGAGAAAAACCATTCAATTTTATTTTAATTACCAACAAAGGTATAAAAAGTTTGGAAACTTGGACAAAATATATCAACTAAGTGCATTAATGTGAAACTATCTTGGAGCATACATGAATGAGAATTTGTGTTCTCCAAGTCATTAAGAAACTATCTTGGAGCATACAAGTACAAGAATGTGTGTTTTTCAAGTCATTGACATGCACAAATATCATCCTTTTTCGTTTCCCACATGCAATTTTTGGTGAGATGCACATAGGATTATTTTTAATATCGAAGTTTCCTTGGTGGAGACAACATTTTCGTTGACAATCAATTGCTTAAATGACACGTTTGTGATTCACAATATTCATTTAATGAATAGACAAAGCTTTTGTTTAATAAGTCACGAGTTATGTTCTTTTCAAAGTTCTAAGTTTACCTTTCACTCTTATTTTTAAATAAATCATATATATAAAATAATTGTGCTCCTACATCAAACCAAACCAAACGTGCACTGCATAATATATTAATACAAATGGCCCTTCGTGTCTCTTTACAAGGGTGGGTATTAACATATTGTGTCTTTGACATTAATGTAAGCTTTGATTTTGAATTCATTGAATAGAAACATATATGATTATGCTAGAGAAGAGGCTTTGCACTTCAAAAATATTATTTGCCTGGGCTAGGATGGTGTTTGGCTCATATGTAGTTTTTATTTGGACAAACTTGTCCCACTTTTCCCCAAAGTGTGTTTTCCAATCTTCCTTGGTCATGTGATGTGAAAGATATTGTTTGGCATCGATCTCTGCTTGTTGACAGACGTTCAATATATTTTGGTTTTGATCCATTATATACTCTAAGCGCTAAGGAGATGATTGTGTGGAAGAGCGTAGGAAATCTACCAAATAAAATACATCCTTATTAGCAGTCACCAGGATTGAAATTCTTCTTTCCCACCTGAAAAATGTTAAAGTATTGAGGAATATAAATGTAATGAATTTCTATTATGAAATAAATCAAGAGAACAAAATGGAGGTAAGTGTGCATACTTATTGCTAAGTATGCCTTTTCTCTAACCCAAAACACAGACTCAAAACAATCTTACATTCAAATGCATCTCATAAGATCTAATAGTTAAACTTACCTACCTTCTTTTCACATCTTACTACCCTCACTATGATTTCTATCTAGAATCCTTATATAGATTTGGCATTTACAATACCATGGTTCAAAACCATGGGTGGAGTCCAACATTCACAAAATATCCCATCCCATTACATCATAAGGGCTTTGACCCACCCTCAAAATAAACTCTCTATTACGCGCTGCGCTCCTTGATCTGCAGAGTCTTTCCTTGTTACTTTCTTCGAGGGGATCCCATCTCCAACAAGCCCCCAACAAAAAACTATGACTTGTCCCGAGTCACAAAGCTGGTGCGCCATCTATCTTCGCTATGATGCCACTCAAGGCATCATTCAACTGGGGAACTACTTCGGCGCACTGCTTTTCAAACTCCTTAATATCCCCGAGCAGTGTCTCTATAACCTTCTTAGTAGCCTTCTGCTTGAATCCTATCTGCGTTGTGCGCAATGCCTTCAAATTCTTTTCTGTTGTTTGGGAGAGCTGGCTGGGCTCAGCTTCCCATGCTTACAGTCTATTCGTAAGTAGTTTCTCCTTCTTGCACAACTCATCAAGTAAGAATTTACCTTCTTGGAGATGAGTAAGCCGCTACATTGATGGTAAGGTCTTAGCAGTGACCTTAATTTGATCCATTTGTTCCAACTTCTCACACACTTCGGCCTGTAACTTTTTCACCTGAAGGTCCTCCCTTAGCAAGGCCCATACATTAATAACTTCCCAAAAGATATGCGCACACTCCTGTATGCGGGACTTAACATGTTCTGATGCAGCTTTCACCTCAGATGCACACTACTCCTGGACTTATGGTGGAGTGGCAAGCTACAATTGCATCTACAACTCAACTATCTCATCTGCATTTCCAAGTTCACTTCGTCAACCTTGGCCTTAGAGTCCTTAATTGTAGTGGCAAGCTTGGCCACTTTCTCTTCCGGTGTAGTTGCAGCCTGAATCTGGAGCTTTGGTAGCTTGTTGCACGCTTTAGAGATAACCCCCTCCAGCTTCTTTCATTGCGTTGCTTCAGTCGCGCACTCTTTGACAGAAAGATTATTTTCATGAGCCATGCTTTGTCGTTCCTTTGTAACATCCTGAATGATCAGTAGGGCCCGCTGCTCTTTGATCTTTAGCTCCTCTTCAATGCCCTAGTGGGTTTCATGTAAATCATGTAGTGGCATCGCAGTGAGATTAAACTTTGTATTTAGTTAGAGGGCCACTAACCTTAGCTGCTCTGTCGTGTCGAAACTTAGTGTGCCTACAGGGATAAGCATCATGCAGGTATCATATGTCAGCACCAAATCGTGCACAATTTTTCTTGTATCGACCTGTGCTCTGCTTGGTTGAACCACACTCACTTGCAATTTTCTCACACTGGCTTGAACAACACTCGTCTGCACCTGTAAGTCTTGCAATCCCTTGTGAACATCTACCAACGCTTTCTTATATTTTTCTTTGATACTTCCCCATAAGTGCTCAGTGGCCAACTTCACAGTATCCCCAATTTCATAAAGGTCCCCTTCAGTAAGGGCCATGGCTTTTGGGCTAGTGGATTTATCGAACTCCGACTTATTTCGCATGGCACCCTTATGTGGTTGTCTCTGCTTGGTGGTAAAGGGGGAAGCTGGATCTGGGCCGAGATCACCACCAAGAATATCATCCCCTCCTGTGTCCATAATCTATGTATCAGGTTTTGTCTTAGTCACGAATGTAACCTTCGTGTCCTTCTTTCTTTTTATCTTAGTTAACCAAGCACTCGGCCAGTTGCTAATTATGGCCTCCACATCTTCTTCCTCAACTGGGTACGAAAACTTGTACCAGACCCCCGCGAGGTCCTTCTTCACCTAGATATGTATATGATCGAAGTTTGCTTTGAACTGCACTACTTGGCAATATTTCTCCACAATTCTTGGTGATAACTGGGGATTTTGGTTAATCGATGTTCGCAATCTCATCTCAAATCCTACCCAAAAACATTTATTATCCATAACCCTCGATGGCTCTATTGAATGCCACAGTGAAGCATATCTAGCTACTTCGCATAGACCAGAGTCAGCAGTGTTGAACTGAGACTCGTCAGTTTCTCTCAAATCCATCAATGCAATGAGAAGCAGAAGTCATGTGTGGTGGAACTACTTGGCTTCTTCTTGTGCTTCTCTATAATCGACGAGGAATTCAACACATAAGTATCCTACCCAGTTATAGAATACACCCTTGGCACACTCTGCAGCTAAAGCTATGACAGGTACGAAAGCATCCTCTCTGCATATTTTCCTCATAATCTTCCCCACAAGGATGTGTGTGGAGAAGAACACAGTTCTATCTGAAATGGAGTCAATTAAATAACCCTGGGTTCCCTTGGTCAGCTCATAGTAGTTCCTCATCTTATTCGTGAGCTAGTTATCTTGGATTTTTCCCACAAAATCCTTCGGGGGGTCCGACTCAAGGAAATGAAGGGCCCTAATTTTTCTTATGAGCATCTCAATAATGGGATCTTCTTCCCCAACCACAAAAAATCATCATGCACTAAGGCCAACAATTGGCGCACACAAATAATTTTGATAGTACTCCACCCTAAGTGTGGTACATATAACATATTGGGTATCCCAGCCTCTTGGATACCCTTCACCCATTTCATTGGCTCCAATAACATTTTTCCTCCTTTATAGGTCTGTCGGGGATATTTTCTCCGATCATTAAATCCCAATCTTCCATCTTGAGCTGAGGCACCATGGCCAGTAACTCTCCTTCCACCAACACCTCATCTGGAATCAATGGTGTAAACACCTTGTACTTAACTGCATCAAGATCATCATTAGGGGAATTTTGAGGTCTAAAATGGGCCTCCTAAGAAAATTATAAAATAATAGCGTAAATAAGAAAATAAGAGTTGATTACATCATCAAAATTTAGAAGGAAAAAAAAGAAAAAACTACTTTTTTCAACTCGTATTTTGAACTTATCTCCCTAAGGTTTTACTCAAATTTCGAGTAGGAATACTCGTTGGATGCAAAATTTAATTCCCCATCCAAGAAGCACTCATGTTTCATACTTTTGATGGACCCTCCTACACGAAAAATGAGAAATACATGAAAAATGTGATTGCAATCACATTTTTCATGTATTTCTCATTTTTCGTGTAGGAGGGTCCATCAAAAGTATGACACATGAGTACTCCTTGGATGGGGAATTAAATTTTGCATCCAACGAGTACTCCCGCTCGAAATTTGAGTAAACCCTTAGGGAGATAAGTTGAAAATACGATTTGAAAAGTAGTTTTATTATTTTATTATTTTTTAATATTTTTACTTTTTTACTCCAAAAATGGTGAATCATCCCCCATGGTTGACATCATCATCTTGAATCCTATTGGTTCTCATAAAGTTTATTTTGGTTGTAATTTTTTCTTGGGAGGTCCATTTTAGACCTCAAAATTCACCTAATGTCACCGACTTCTTAGCCTTCCACTTCCAGGGTGGAATATATGGAGGCAACCTAGAGATAGGCTCAACCTCCTTAGCATCAATCTCTTCTGGGACTTATTCTTCTTCGTTCTCATCTGATTCTATCTCCATGGCCTTTTTCTGCCAATCCTGAGCTCCCTTACTCCATTGTTCCTGTGGGTTTTTCTTTTGGGGTGATTGCCTAAGGATTGGTTTCTTAGGCTTCACAGGTGACGTTACGGCCGCAGTGATCTACCTTCTGGGTGACCTCAACCCTGTAGCTGTTACTGGCGGGGTGGTCTTCATGGTGCGATATACTCCAGGGCAGATTGTGTGGCTAAGCCCTGCCTTGATCAATGCTTCTCTCAATGTTGCAAGACTCTAGTGCAACATGCAAAAGCTCAGTTGACTCTCTTGTAGACAACAGCTATCACTTCTAACACTGGGCATGCAAAGTGTCAAAATGGGGAGCAGGATCCCTTCATTATAGAAAAATTAAAATTCAAATCGCATCATCACCTTTAGATACTCCTCATAAATGTCGATTTGGTGGCAGATCCACCCAGATATTCTCATTAATTGCATCCCTCCCGCTCCTTTTAACATCCAAGTCATTATCCGATCAACTTTTACTGCTCCAATGGTCATATTTTGGACGAACTCCACAATGCTCACCCCATCAGCGAAGTCTTGCCTCCATCGGTGCAGTAAACTCTAGCTGTGGCTTCCTTCAGACTACCACACAGTACTATGACTACGATGAAGCCATCCTCCAACAGAATCCTTCTTTTTCTGGTCATCTTGGTACCTACAAATTTGCTACCCCATCAAAAGCTTGTTGTTTGGGTATGTCCCATCAGGTTGTGCCAATGTCCTTGGCTCCTTGGTAATGCGAAATAATCATGCTTTCACGTCTTGAAGATCCTCATTAATGCACTCTGAACCCTCGACGAAGCTATATGTTAATAATAATCAATCTATCATCTCATCCCAATCCATGGTTCCATGGCGCAAATATGTTTCAAGATACCATTGCTAAGGTATCATATCCAAAGAATGAAAGAACATGTGCACCCATTATGTCTGAGTTTCAGCGCCCCAAGCTGCAGTCTAGTGAGCCAAATGCTCACGAGGATCCTTCTGACCATCATACTTCTCCACGATCTTCGTATCAACCTGACCAAATCTCATGCTTATAATCTTGCAAAACTCCTTCCATCCTCTGAAACTTACCCTATGTGTGCCCCACCATCAAGATGGAGTAGACCTCAATGCGAAGGCCAAAGCTTCATATTTTTGGTCCTCAGGTACCTTTTTCTCTAGTTCCTCCAAAAATAAGACAACATTCCCCATTCCATTATAAAAAGGAAAGTCATGCGCTTCTGATATGACACAACATAGAGATCTAGTAACCCTATTACAACGCT
This sequence comes from Pinus albicaulis, assembly GCA_034641835.2. Lineage (NCBI taxonomy): Eukaryota > Viridiplantae > Streptophyta > Pinopsida > Pinales > Pinaceae > Pinus > Pinus albicaulis. The sequence goes on from CM076579.1 coordinate 1,303,222,931, forward strand.
TAGTGGTTACTTCATGCAAACGATTATGCCAATGCTCCAACTCTTCATCAGAATATGAAACATACAAACTATCACGTTCCCAACAAATTATACCATATGCGGTGGGATTGATCCAATCTTCATCCTCTGTAGTAATATTATATAGTTAATCAATCTCAACATCCCCATACTTGTGCTAGATAGGCTCTATATAGTGCACACCTTCGGAAGGATCTAATGGCACAAAAACTCGGGTACCATTCTTTTCAAATATCATCTGTCTCCTATTAAGGTTGAATATAACATCCATGTCATTCACCCAATTAAATCTTAGCAACGCAGGATATGGATTAATATCATCAACAATCTCAATCACTTCGAAGTTGACCAACATGCTAGCTCCATCAATATCTACGCTAACCCCTTACAATCTCTCCATAGGGATGATCTTCTGCTAATTTTCCATCCTTAGTTGAATTGGTGACCATTGTAGCTTAGGCATTCCCATCCGCTCCCATGTATGCTTTGCCAGAACATTTGCATCTGATCCTAGATCCAGAATGACTTTATCTATCTCATACACTCTGATTTGTGCATTCAACTACATCTCTCGGCCGATTCTCTTCTTGCTCTTTTATACTTTTTTTACTGCACGTTGTCCCAGCTACAACCTTTCCTTGCCATCGCAATTATCTATCATCTCCTGCAACCCTTCTACAACGCTTTGGTCCCTTAGAAATTTCATACACGTTTGCAAGAAGGACGCCAAGATAGACTGATCATCTTCCTTTACTTTGACATTCTCCTTAAGCTTGTCCTCCGATGGAAACAACCATCTCTGTGCGGTAGGTGGTGGAGCTTTATGAGTCATAAGTGTCTTCCTTGCTTCCATGATTTTTTCTTTCTCACACTACACATTAAATCCAACATTCTTATCTTAAGCTTTTCTTACCCAGATCTCCGTCATAAGATTTTTTCCTTCTGCGTGGTCTCCTTCGATATTCACACGACTGTGTGTTACTATGTTAATGCTTGGATATTCCTGGTGCGGTTCAACTCTCATCATTTGTATATTTTGAGTCGGTTGCAGGTTGTGCTTCTCTTGCATTTTAGCTAACAAAATGGGACAATATTCGATTTCATGACTAAATTCTTGAAAATACTTATAGGAAACTGCAGTAGGATTCTAAAAATCACTGGCGAAATTTCCAGCTTATCCACAGTTATAACATATCATCTGGCCTCGTCCATGACCTGCGCCTCCTCATTAGCCATGCCCTTGGCCTAGGAATCCTTCTCATGTAGTCAGTGAAACCAAAGCTTCACGACATTCTACCTGCATTCGATAGGCATCGAGACTATTCTTCATCATCAAATCATAGCTCTTACAATGTTGCTCATCATGTCCCACCGAACTGCAGAAATTGCAGAACAATTTCTTTGACGATCTGATAATTTTTTGCAACAGGTGAGAATAGTCCGTGGAATTTTGGCTTGCAACATCGCATAAGCTACATCATACATGGGGCCCTACACTTGGCCCTATGCTCAATCCAAGCTTCAATGGACTCGACATCCCAACATTAAAATATTCTCTATAAATAGGGCACTGCTCTTTATAGTGACCCTCTACTTTACACTTGATACACGAGACTTTCGACCTTATATCAGAGCGAACTTCCTTTCCTTTATTTATATCTTGGAGCTCCATATGCAGGCTTGCCAACTGAATTTGAATCTGTTTCACCCCTATGCGTATATCGCCTATTGTCGAAGCTTCCAATTTCATCACTATTTGCAATGCTTCAGCCTGAGTAAAAACCTTATGTTGTGACAAAGGAAATCTGAGATGAGGAAACAACGCAAAAATGGACCATTCTATATGTTTTACATCTAGGATCTTAAATATAATTTGGTTCAATAGAGTCTTAAATCATTGATCTACCTCCCTTACGATCTCAGTAGAGAACTGCTTAATATCCTTGATCTTCTTGATACACTGGGACTGTGACTTTGGTTTTTTGAATTCAGTTTTTAGCACAGTATTTGTTTCAGCCAAAGAAGCATTTGCATTCATCGTAACATATTTCATGTACCAAGACAATTCTCTATCTTGCAGCCCGGTAACTAACTGCGCTTTCTTCATGTTTTCATTTGTAACATTCTGCGAAATTCATATTTCTTCTACCAAAAAATAGAATTTTTCAAGATCATCTGTTCCCTTGGACACAAGCATCTTCGAGAGTTGGGCCATGGTGAATGGGGGAGGTGGAGGTGGAGGAACAAAATGGAATGGAGTGATGATGGAGGTGGAAAGCGGGGGGATCTCTGTAGTGATTTGTTGACTCATAGATCTCATACTTCTCTGGGTAGTGGGGTTTATTTCTCTTTCTCCAGACCCAAACTGTGGACTATATTCCCTTTCAAGGTACATTCCCCAACTCGTCCTAAACCTTTTTTTTCTTTGCATAGCACCAGGTTCTCTTTCTTCACACATCAATTTGATAGCATCTCTAGTACACCCTTTTCACACAATAGCATTCTAATCCATAACTTCAGTGAATTAAGGTACTTACCTCTGAGGCCTTTGAAGAGATTACGCTCTGCTTCGTTATAAGACACAAAATTCTTGATAACGAACTTAGTGATAAACCCTCCAAGGATAGTGTCTATCCAATAATCAACAACTCTTGTAATCTCATTACCAGTCCTTTTTAGCTTCTCAATCAAATCTGAGGTCCACACAGTTAGCTTATTATTGAATTGACCCATCTGTGTAGCTAGTCTTAAGATCCACTCATACAACTCAATATAAAATGACACAAAAAAATATATTGTACTGATATGTATAAATATACTTCTGTAACCAATGTTCAATAGAGACGTGTGGGTTTATGTTTTCTTGCACAACAAACTCACGTTTTTTCAGAATTACCCAATCTTTGATCTCTTTCTTAAATGGATTCCACATCCAGCTATCCCTCTATCAGATCTCAATCTTGACAACGGAACCATTTTTTGGCTTGATGGGGCCTTGAACCAGGTTTAAAGTGACTGCATAGTCTAACAAGACCCACTATTACCGGCCCTTTCGAAAACGATCTACTTGCGCAGACTGAAGTCTCACTCGAGGCAATATAGGGTGATGCTAAAACCAGGTTTCTGCATCCAGAGTGATAGAGGATTTTGGCTTTAGGGATTTTCCTACTTATCAACTCTTCACAGATCAGATCTATCAATATTATAGGCATTATTCAACACATATATTGAACTTACTACAGACGCCATGATATTACTTACTCATGCATTAAACAAAGTTAATAACCATAAACAAGACTGCATTATTCAATTGAAAATAAAAAACCTTATTCAGCATAAACATTCATAAAAAATAATTAAAAATAAAACACATCAATGTAACTCAGATCTTCTCAACAATTCCTTCATTAATAACCAGATCTTTCTCATATATTTAGTTTAACCCTATGCACACAGCTACAGACTTCTTGAGGTCTCTGTGCACACAACTACAGACTTCCTGAGGTCTCTGTGCACATAACTGCAGGAGCCTTTTCTCTAACCCAAAACACAGACTCAAAACAATCTTACATCCAAATGCATCTCATAAGATCTAACAATTAAGCTTACTTGCTTTCTTTTCACATCTTACTACCCTCTCTATGAATTCTATCTAGACTCCTTATATAGATTTAGGATTTACAATATCATGGTCCAAAACCATGGGGAGAGTCCAACGTTCACAAAATATCCCATCCCATTACATAATAAGGTGATTTGACCCACCCCAAAGACCCTATGACTCAAAATAGACTCTGTGTTGTGCTCCTCGATTTGTGGAGTCTTTCCTTGTTTCTTTCTTTGAGGGTGTCCCATCTCCAACAATGGAGAAGGAGGACGAAAATATAGATCTAGGATTGTCTGTGATGAATAGTGTTTGTCTAGCCAAATCCATAGAGAAAATGCCTTTCGATGTAATTATGCAACTTGAATTTAATGCAAATATAACTACTAGGGTTACCATCTTTTTCAATTTATTACATTTTAATATTTTTGAAATATTTTAATTTATATAAATTAATAAATTTTCAATTTAATTTTTTATAAATATAAAAATTTATATATATGCCTAGTCTAACTTATAGATGAAATGACCTTTTTTGAGAGTATTTTTCTTGTTAATTTTAATCAAAATCGAGTCAAGATTTTTAAAAGCTTAATTTTAAGTTGTTTAATCTGTGAAATTCAAGTGATGTGTGCGTGTGTGTGTGTGTGTGCGCGCGCGCATGTGTGCGTGTGCATGTGTGTGTGCGCGCACACGCGTGTGCGTGTGCGTGTGTGTGTCCTAATCTAACTTATAGACGAATTGGATTTTTTTCAAAGTAATTTTCTGGTTAATGTATAAAATTTAATAACAAATATGAAATTTTATTTAATTGTTTAAAAAAAATAGTATTTCTTTTACATTTATAATTTTAAAAAATCATAAGTATAATTATGATGATGATGATAATTAATATCCACTAAGACCTATATGGCCTATTGGACCTTAAGAAGACAAAAGATTAATGAGAATTCTTTAACATTTTATTTCTATGCTAAAAAAGATGTGAGAGAAGAATTTCCAAATCACCATAGTTTGCTCAATTAAAAGGTCAAGAAGGTTGATAGTATTACAGATATTTTTAAAATTAGATCAAATGTGAGTATAAGATGGAAAATCTAAGAGAAATTTTTTTTCATCCTCAACTCTCTTAGGATCGCACATGTGACAAACTCTTTTATCCCATGGAATTTAGGGAATTGACCAACTTCCAATTTCACTATGAAGCTCATGAGAGTTAGTTCTTATCTTGGTGATGTTCATTTTTCTTCTTAACATTAGTCAAGACAAAAAGATGATTTTGGTTTTCGAGATGGGGGTTGATCACCTCTTTTTAATATCGTAGTTTCCTTTTTCCCTCTTACTCTTTATTTCCGCATAATTTCTCCTTAAATTTAGAAGTAATAATATTTTAATATTATCTAGATTCTACAATATCATCTTCTCCTTTATTCCCTAATGGTCTAGCCAATATTGGGCATCCTTATGCCACCCTTGCTTAAGCAAAAGGTGGGGCTTTTGGCTAGAGTTAGAAGCAATTTCAGGAAACCTCTTGGTGTCCATGTTGTATAACTTCTTATACATAAGATACCTAGTTATAGGCATTCTTTCAATGGGGGAATGACTTGCTTCAATCAAGAGGATAGGGTAGGGAGCATTTACTTTAATATTGACGTTGTAGGTTAAAATACTTTTGGATCTGTTCAATATTCCTCGATGACTCTCTAGATCTATTGTAACACCAAACCTCCCATCCATATAAAATAACATGAATGTTGAAAGTCTCAAAGAGGATCCTTTTTTATCACTAATCTAAAGATTTTCTAACTTACAATTGTTTTCAAGCCCGTAGTAATTTTTCCAACCTCCATTTATCCATTTCTCAATGTTATAATTCTAATTGAGCTTATGATGGAAATTAACTCCTGGATATTTGTATGAAGGAAATTCCTCCAAGGAGAAATTATCATAAATGAAAGTATCATAGGTGATTGTTTTGGATTTAATTGTGACGACTTTAGTTTTTTTGGTATTAAAAATCATATCTATCTTGGAACAAAAAGTTTGGATGATTTTGATTTGTTTGCCAAGATCATAATGGCTCCTTGCTGAAAGGCCAATATCAACAACATAAAGGATAAAATTTATGACTATACCAGTCAGCATGGGGCCAACACAACCTGCATCTTCCAAACACTCTTTTAGCTTATCAATTTATATACCAAAAAGGGTAGGGGATAAGGGACCCCTTGTTTAACTCTAATATTGCATTTAATTTATTCTACCCAACCCTTAGTGGTCCTAAACTTGTAATTAACATTCACGTACAACCTTGTCACAATAGTCCTCAACTCAAGAGGAATCATTATCTCTTCTAGCCTCTTCCATACCTTTTTTGTAGGAATGGTGTCAAAATATTTTCTCAAGTGAAAAAAATAGCAAAAGTGAACAATTTTATTATTCTAGCATTTCTTTGCAATTATCCTAAGAGTAACAAGATGGTCCATGGTTAAAAAATATATCCTAAGCCCAACTCAACCTTTAGATCTTTTGCTATGGCTTTCAAGCCAAAGGATAATCTTATTTAAAAAATAATCCTATACAACTTGGATAAATTGTGGCTAATCATAATGAACCTATAACTAGAGAGAATGTTGGTTTCCCAAAATTAATCAAATCATTAATTAAAGGGAAAAAATAGAAAATTTAACTAAAAATTGTTTTTCTTTTATTTGAATTTTATATTGGAGAAGCTCATCACATGCACAAGTGGCATACTTTGGTCTATTTTTTTTTTCACAAATTGCATTCTTTACATTTTAATGGACCAATAGAATACCAAAATGTAAACCCTAATATTTGAATCCATTTTGTACCTACCACTTAGAACCATAATATTTGAAGTTTTGACCACATATATATATATATATATATATATATATATATATATATATATATATATATATATATATATATATATTCGAAATTTATGGATTTTTCCTCATTACCACAATTTGCATTCATGCATCTAAAGTCAATTGTGTGATAAATACCCACTACAAAATGTTAACTAAGATCAATTTTGATGACAAGGTTGTGCGTCAGATAGATGGGTTAACCATGAAATTTGATTAGATGTGAGATTTTTCTCCATGGTTAGTTAGAGTGTCACCCTTCAAAAATAGAAATCCCCGATGGGGCATTAGAATTTGAGGTTGGCGTTGACTAAATATATGATCTTACAACAAGTTAATAGTTATGTATGTTATGTGAACATGACGTAAAATAGCTAAGACAAATTAACTTAAGGATGGAGCAACCAATATAGGAGGATTAAGTGGATCATTACAAGAAGGTTGGTTGGCCACATCCCATGTTAAAGTTATATTTCATACTTGTGAAAAGGGGAGTTGGAGTTATCTTCCTCATGTCAACTCCCTTACATTAAACTACTATCATCACAATTTAATAATCTGGATGTTGAGTATGGATATTGTAGCAAGCCAATGATGCTTGGAGAATCATGCAAAAAGAGGGATGTAGTGGGTCTTCAAATGTATAATGAGGAAAAGGGTTTTAACTGTGCTTTATAATGGTTTGTGCTACTTATATACTATGAATGGGCTATGTGAAAAAATAGACTCATTTTGGTGTCTCCCTCTGTGCTTTTCCGACCAACAATGAGTAAAAATTAAACCCATATAAAATTTCCATTTTTTAACAACCAAATTCATTATAACAAAACAGATTTTGCTTCCAAAAGAAACCTAATATGGCATTAATATATGCTTAAATGCAATGTCGAAATTTACATATAATACCTCAACATGGATTAATTAAATTTATGGAAAACATAGGAATAAATCCATATCAATCCTTAAACACATTAACTTGGCATTGAATGAAAAACTTATCATCATAACATCGGGTGAATATTCTCCCTTTGTGTGTTCTATTCAATATATGTTTCAATAACTTTTCACCATTTACTTGGTTCTTAGTGTCAAAGGTCCACATTTTTCTTTTTATTGTTAGTTTGGAAATTCTCTACCCAATATTAACCTACAATAATGATGGCATTAACTTATAAGGGGTTATTAACTATCATAAATAATAAATAACATTTTAAAATGATGTTAATTGTGTTTAATGATTGATTTTATTGAGTTAAAACTCTTTTGTTACTTGCATTTATGACTTGATAAAAAGGGATACTCAAATCCCCCATACCCTTAGAAAATGGTGTTTTTGTGCATGTAGAGTTTTGTAGTCTAACATGGATATTATTAAAGGATTATGTGAGATGGTACTTATATTATGTGATTTTGTACGATGATTTAGTATTACATTTAGTATTACAATGGTCTATTGAAGGAAGGAGGGAGTTATCCCCCTTTTCCTTTGAAAACAGGTGAATGCAATGCATAGATTATTTTGGAACCATTATGAATGACCTTAATGTTCCCTATGAGGTATTTACCTTTGTCATGAAATGAAAATTATCATGTTTAAGCCTCAAGGCTATTGGATCTTATGGTATAATCTCTTGAGACATTTTATAGGTCAATGATGAAGAAAGAAACCTATAAATTAACGAATCATTTCCTTATGTTTATAATGACTCTGATGACTATGGAATCACACATAATAAATGTATTATGTGTTATATGCACGATCCATATGACATTAACCCTAATCTATAGAATTTTCCTCCTTAAAGAAGAGACCAAGCCATCCATCTAAGGGATTCTAGAAAATTGTTGAGCAAAGACAATTGATGAAATTATAAAGTAGAGTTACTATGTGAAGTAAATGTTAATGCTCATGGTGACTTAATTATACTGCCTATGCTTGTGTGTTATGTTGCAAATTGTGAAGTGTTAGTTCTAATTGACTTAAGACTTTAACCTTTATTTTGTTGTTAAAGGAAATGCGTAAAAGTTTATTTATGTGTATTGGTCTAATGTCAGAAAGGTTTCTTTTGAAATGGTATTACGTCATTCAAATTTTATTTAGATACAATTGCCTTCAATTAAATTTCATCCTGATTGGTATTGAATTGAACGTATATTACATATTTGATTGATTATAACACTACCCTATTAATATAAAGTTTTTATGAGTTGATTATAACACAAAACTATTCAAATAAATAAAATATTTAATTAGTTTAATTGTGTCTAATATATTCAAAGTAAAAATGAATATAAGCAATATTATTATGGGTTAATCTTGACTTAGCTATATATTAGTTAGGATAATTTTAATACAATCACAATGGGTTTACAATTCATGATTTATGGGCCGATGGTATTGAGTAAGCTATGGTATTTTTTCATGATATTGTATATTATTAAGGCTATTTAATGGCTTGGGATACTCCATTGTAATATTCCTCATAGAATATGCCACAGGATTTTTCATAATAGGTCAAAGTCTATAAAATCTACGTAGATTCAACTGATAATTGTAATATGCTAAAAAAAAATACTTGAATCTACTCTACCAATTTCGGAAACCAATTTAGATCTTGAAGTCACAAAACATGAAAGAGAAAGAATTTCAATCACACAACACAAATATTTTCATGGGGAATTCCTTAGTTAAAAACTCCTCTATTTGTATATTGCATAAGCCAAAGAATATGAGAATATTACAATGATTTCCTCCAAGCCGAGAAACCTCTACACTATCTTTATCTATCTCAATGATTTCTAGGCAATATTTTTTCAATACTTAACCAATTTTCTTCCCTCCAGGATCCCTATTTCCTTGCACAATTTCCTTGGGTAATTAGGCCCTATTAATTAGTGAAATTCCCAATCCATGCTATGCAATCCATTAAGGGCCTTCCTCTTAATTAATGCACCACTTGTACAATTAATATAATTATACAACTGATAGTACACTTCTCTTGAACTCCAATATCAACTGGGTCTTTCTCACAACTAACATGCATGATTTATTTATGAGTGAATTATCAGTTAATTGGTTGAACGCATGAAACGAAACCCCACTGTCTAACCTCCTACTAGTTCCTCCATCAGTTAGCACTAGTTTAAATAAATTTAACTTAGATAATTTGAGTTAATTAATTTCAACTCAAAATAAACTCAACCAGGGATCCTATAATGTAGGAGATACTCTACATGCCTCTAGTTTGACCCTCAACTCAAATTAACCGAACCAACTAAGTCATCATAACTTAACTCGTACAGGTTTTCATGTGATGTGGGATTGCAATTTTATTCTAATTTATTTAAAGGTAAAATTAAATTATAAGCCTTTCTTGGTGCCAATTTCAACACTCCCTCTCAGTAAGAAAGGAATTTTCTGATACCCCGATCCTGCCTTTATTGAACTCAAATTTTCCTCTTAAGAGAGACTTCGTCAAGATGTCTGCATCCTTCTCCTCTGTAGGAATGTACTCTAATAGCATAATCTGCCTTTGCACTCAATCTCTGAGATGGTGATACCAGATGTCGATATGCTTGGACCTGTCATGAAAAACTAGATTAAAAGAGAGTTTGATGCAACTCTGGTTATCATGATAAATCACTGTTGGATCCATTCTTTGAACAAACAACCCAACAAAGATATTCCTCGTGCAGATAGCCTCACAAGTTTCTTGACTAGAAGCCATGTACTATTCTTCTGTTGAACTGAGTGCAACTGATCTCTGCTTCCTCTAGTACTTGGAAACTGCTATTGACCCAATACTGAAGATGCCCCTTGATGTTCTCTTCCTTTCGGATGGACTCCCTACCCAATCTGCATCTGTGAAGCCTTGAAGCTTCACTCCCTCTATCTGTCTGTTCCAAATAACAAACTGAGTGGTTCCTTTGATGTATCTCAACACATTCTTGTCCTCGATCAGGAGTTAGACCAACCAAATTGATGATCTCTTTTTAGAGCATTGATTGTTGTCGTGTATATATAGGAGAAACTCTAGTTGGACTAAGACTACTATATAGAGAGCTCCATTTGATGCTTGCTCGAGTAAACCACCAACTCTATTGACCGACCTCCCTTAATGGCCTTCGGTAATACCATGATCTGCTTGATCACCATACTCTGATCACTGCCCGTCTATCTTACCTGAGTGAGCGAAGGTGAGGGGACACCCACCTGACGATAGGAAGGTGAGGCTAACGCAGATAATAGAATTCGTGTAGTGTCAATCAACTCATTCAAGTACCCAAGCCCTCCTTTTAAGTCCTACCTTCCCTTCGTGTGGTTCCATATCCCTTTCCAATTGCAATCGGAATATACATGGGTCTACTCATATAGGTCCCGTAACCTTCAATATATAGGCACGGCAGCTAGCTACCTACCGGACCGGGGAATATCCTCTTTCTTTGTCAGTGCCATGTATATGCTTGTTCGATGCAAGGAAGGTCCGATGCTAGGAAGGAAGGGATTCAAAGCGAAGCGGATCCTTGCTAAAGTCCATTACCCTTTATTGGAAAAAAAGAAGCTTATACAGCATGAACAGCTGCCAGGTAAGCGAAATCCGCTAGCGGAATAACTGCGGGTAAAACAGCTCCATCTCCAGCTGGAAGAGACTAAAACTTCATCAGAATAAACCATAGCTCGCGCTTAACCGGTTCATGCAGAAGTAGCTATGAAACTGTGGCATCTGGAGACCGTTCAACGGATATCTATATTGGAAGAGAGGGATAGCCTCTTGGGGCTCTCCTTTTCACTCTTAGCGGGGCATTCTTTACGCGGCTTTGCAAGCATGGGCATCGATAATATGAATCTGTATTTACCAGGGGTACTGCCCTTCTTTATTAGGTGTGCATTTGGACTCTTAAAGGGGTGGACATTACAGTGAAAGAGTAGGCTTCACATATAAAGGGGGCGGGCTTTGACAGGCGCTCATAGGAGTTATGTTACGACAAAAGCTATTGTTCATACTTGATAGTGTGCATATGCATTTGTTCCTAGAACACAAGTTCCAACATAAGCTTGATAGTGCTGTTCCACTGAGATCCAGTAACTATTCCGGCATCAGGTCCTACTAACGATGTTCCTGCATTAGGCAGTGTTCCTACTTGCTTTGATATGGAAATATGGTGAAACAACTGAGTAACTTACACATGCTTCCTTTAGGTATGTGCATAACCCAAGGTGCACCGGCCTAAAACTCTAGATGTGGCTATCCGTCCGTCCGTAGAGAAAGCCCGCCCATCTCAACCGCAAAGCCAAACCAAATGGAGTTGCCCTTGCTCGGTTTTCCGGCTTATTCTATGAGCAGAGGCGGGATTATGACTAGCGCCTGATCATGGCTACGTGCCAAACTTCATTAAGGCACAGATAGTTCATCGACGATGGACGAGAAAAAAGGGCATCCATCATAGACACTAAAACCACTTTATTCTTTTTCCGCATGTCGAATTCCAACAACTGGCGCCCGTGAATCCTCGGTAAGTAAGACGGGGGGGTCAAGGCAGGAGGAATCTCGTATAGGGAGGTTTATATCTCTTACCCAGTAGAGATTGACTATGTCCTAAAGCGAGTCAAGTCTTTAAGTATAAATAGAATAAACAGTCTAGATAGAAGCAAGAAGTAATTGAGATAAGCCAATTCTATATAGTGCCAAATTCCAGTATAGAATACCAGTATAGAATATTAACAAGATCATATGGAGGACTATTGTATATTGTGAAGATCATATGATAAGTACTGTGTAAGGTGGAGGGGGAGTGTGTAATCGGACCAGGACCAGCTCTCCTTTGATTGTACGACTTCTCTCTACCTATGAATCTATCCTTGGATTGACCCGTAGACAATAGTCATCCGCCGCTCATCGTTCACTTCCTCCATAAGTATTTTACATGCCTTGTGGTGAAACAGAGGTAAGGTAGTTTTAGCTAGTCATCTTGTTGCATGCTAGGGCACTGGCGGTAGGCCTAGCATGCTTCGCACTTCGATCGTTCAATATTGTTCAATTGCTCATTACAGTTATTTGCTCTCTGAATGCAGGAAGTCAAATTAGGTTTCATTCTCTATCTCGACGTTGAGGTATGCCCTATAGGATGTCGAGGTTACGATCCTATCACCACATTGGGTTTGGGCCCGGCTTCTATTAAGCTCAAAGAGAGAATTCAGCAAAAAAACTCAGTTCCAGTTTTTCCCAAATTCGTCGTGCAAACGCTCAGTCAATATCATAATCTCCATCTCCCGCTCTCTCGCAGCAGTGCCGGCACGCAAATTTAATGAATTTCATTATCGCCAATTTACCATTCTGATTAATATCCCACTCGATCAAACCACTACGCTCATTAGTGGCAGAAAGTATCTGTCAAGTAGTAGCCGGTGGGAAGCAAGGAGGTTAGAAGCAAGGAGGTGGGAGCCCATCAGGTAGAAACCATTAAGCAATCCGCCCTGTGTACAGCCGGCGTGTTTAGCCACTAGAGAATCCCGGCATATCCGCAAAAACTAAACTACGAAGAGTATAAATTCATTATAAGAATGAGCCAGCCATAAAGAGAACATAACGGAATTATATCAGTTGAAAAGATCACCATAATTCATCGTTCAGTTATCAGAATCTATAGAACTGCATAATATATAGATATCTGCATATTTCAGTTACGATTACAGATCTCCACGACGACCTCTTATTAGACTCAGCATTTGGAGCACTGAAATGACTGGAATGAGAGTTTTCAATTATAATAATAACTATATTTCCAAGCTTCATTAGATAGGGAAATGATATGCGATGTTATTATATGATGCATGCTTCTATATTTCATGAGAAATGGATAATGTTATTATGTATGGTAATGAGCAGCTAATGATTATATAGAATTGACTGTTATGCATAGTTACCAAACAAATAGGACAGATGCGTAATCCCCTATTGATAAAATCAGAATTCCACTGATATTAATGGATGAGAAGACTTGTTGACTTTATAGATGTGTCCTTCTGTAGGTCTTTTTCATGAAGAATGGTTTCTCCTATAGTATGTGATATCCTGAATGAGTGAAAGATGTCCCCTGGTCTTAGTGTGTCCCCTGGATGTGATAGAGTTAATGATGGTACGATGCCTAGTGATTGAGCTAGCGATTAGAGGAGTGATTGATGAGTCAATATCGTAATGTAATGATTCGTGATTGAAGGAGTCAATATCGTATGTTAAGATCAGCTAATGAATGAGATAGAAGTTCCCACCTAATGAGTGAGAGGATCGGAACCGAGTACAGAATTCGCTTAGATCCAAGGGAGATCAAGTGATCTGTGAATGGGGAGGGACGAGACAGAGCACGTAGGTACAGGTAGCGTCTCGGTCGAGATGTATTGGATGAAGGAAAGCAAGAATGGATCTTATATCACTGTATACTCAAACACACGCATGCGCAGCGATTGCACCCCTGCCAGCTCCCTGAACCGAATGAAGCAAAAAGATCGGAACGCAGATCGAACGTAGCTTAAACCCCACTGAGGTCTTGGTCAACCAAACCCAGTGAACCAACTCACTAATGATGATTCGGAATGACGTGGATTTCAACTGATCGTGAATGCCTTACACACCTTGAAAGATACAAAACGGTTTGCTGCTTATATCCCTATTGAATGAACTATGAAGGATTGCTTTACTTACCTAATAAATTGACTAGTTTCTCAAATCAAAGCAAGTCTGAATCAAAGCGAAGAACTTATCTCCACCAACTATGCTTATACAACAAATATCCACCAATAGCATTAAGTATTGCTACCCCACCAGGTAGAATTATTCTCTCATCATTTTACTTGCTTTTTACGAGCTTCTACTCCACTCGCTCAATCATATACACCGGGCAATCTCGGGCATCAATCTACATGATAATCTACACTCCGTAAAGAGACACTACTTAACTCTTGTAGGCCGCTACACTCCTTAGCGTATTTCCAGGGCATTTTACTACATGAATCAAGTCTTTACATTAGGTCCAATTACTCACTGTACGCCATTCCCTATCTTGTAATTGACTAGGTTTTCACTGCAGGAATCTATTATTATTATTATGACCTGCTCATTATATACAAGTCACTCATCAAATATCTACCATGCTTAGTATATTAGCTCGCATAGACTTCATATCAAAGCACGAGTTACACACGCAAGAAGAATGCATCGTATAATTTACATATATTCTATGTCTTCTCTCCCCATCGATTTATTGCTTTTTATCTATTAAGGACTGCCCTTAATAACTGCCCTTACCACTTTCTGTCTGCCCTTTCCATAGGCTCTTACCATAGGCCATGGGCTGCTATTACCACTTACCATGGGCTCTTACCATAGGCCATAGGCCATAGGCCCGTTACCGGAAGCTTACAATACTTATTTATTGATGTTTAGGAGTAGTTGGAGGATGATTAGGATTCTGACAAACTGACGGGATTTATTTGATTGATTGCTAGTCTTATGTATAAGAGGAGTGGTCTGGTACCACGGACGGAGGGACAACTGATAGAACCCCGACGGATGGAGCCAACAGAGAGCACCAGTCATGGCAGTCAACAGTCTTTGACAGAAGGGCCATTGCCTGAAGGAAGAAAGAGCCAATTGCCTCATTACCAGCTGGGTCATTGCCAGCCAAGTCTGACCAAGAAGTCATAGTCATTGCCAACAGAGAGAGCCGATCATTCCCAATCTCATTGCCAGTGCTCATTGCCAGGGAATTCTAAGAATGAATAAATTGCCGTACACCTTGTAGGACGGGAAGGAAGGAGTATCGAACCTATCAACAGATGATGCCATTCATGAAACAGATGCCTATCACCTTTAGCCTTGGACTTCACCTTTTTCCTTCATCAACAGAATCAACAAGGGAAACAGAAAGGAGGATTTCATTAGCCTTTTGCCTTAAGCCAAGCCCCCCGCCGAAGGAGGAGTGATTTATTGATCGATCGATGGCAGTTCGGGACAGGCACCACATGGGGGGGGGAAAGAGAATACTTAAAAACTTCTCATTTTCACTTTTTCCTTAACGGTGGTGCTTAAGATGGTAGCCATAAGCGGATAAACTCGAATAAGGCCCCTTCCCTTAAGGTATAGGTGTGGTAACTGGCATTATATATTATATTCTCCAAAGTGACTCTCTTTTTTCTTAATCACCCATTATGAACCAACCTCCCTCTTGTGAATTAACGTATGTAACGCATCGTAATTCCTTCGATCTAGCCTTAAGAGATAGTAAGAACATTCTAATGATTCTGTAGAGATAGGGGATCTAGGTATAGGTAGAGGTTCCCGTAGAGGGTTTATATCGAGGTCGAGTAAGAGGGTCTAGTTGGAGGGCTGCTATGGTTTCGTCGACCACTGGCTATAAGCTGACATTCTGGCGATGAGTGACTCTCGGCCGACCTATTGGCACCGATTGTCTCCAGCCCAGTGGAGTATCAAAGGCAAGCGGAGTAGCCAAGCAGGCCTGCCAAGTAGCTCAACCGAGTATCCCCGCTCAGCCAATGACTCCGTTGAATGCATCCCGCCTCACATGGAGAGAGACGTGATGAAAAGGCATGTTTCAATAAGAAAAAAAGAATTGACTCAGTAGGAGGTTTTTAATGCCCACCTGTTCTCGATCCACTGTACACAGGAAGTTGTCGTGCCCAGTTATACGTCCCCATATTTCGTGCCCTGTGAGTAAGTGACCACCTGTTTTCTATAACCCATGCCCAGTTCGACGTGACTAGGAGGTTTTGACCACCAGTTGTCAATACCCCTCTCCAACAGTTCTACGCGAACAGGAAGGAGTTGTACGTGACCACTAGTTTTTTTTACCCCGTCCCCTGGAAGGTGTGATTCTATATGCGTTTGCCTTTCTAGAGCCACCGTTTCGACGTACACAGGAAGGGAGGGAAGCGATTCTATGCGCCTTGTTACCCGTTCTCCATACCACGTGCCCTGTGAGTAAGTGAGTGTGAGGTGAGTCAGTTAGTAAGGGTCATTCCCAATAGCAACAAACCCAGTTGTTCAACGTTACCTTTTATAGATCCCATGTGCCCAGGAAGGTGCCGATTATATGTTTTTTACCCGTTCGACGTGCACAGGATGTTATTTTGCGGGAACAGTATCTAATACCCCATCCCAAGAGGTGCCGATTCACTTGTTTAGCCACAGTCCGATTGCCCCACCCACGCATATAAGAGAAGAGGTAACTATGATGAATGCCCTAGCCATCTAACCTAGCCATCTAAAAGGATCTCCCACCATAAGAAACTATCCATCCATCCAGGGGGGGAGGGGGTGAAAATCTAGGTATCTAGGTCCAAAATATTACGATTTCATGGGCTCGATCGATCTATATGGCCACCACCTCTTGGGTTCGGCATAAAGTAAAGCTGTTCGTCCCGTCCCACCCTAAAGAATATGCCTTCCTAACCTATTTTATTATTTCCTTTCTTAATCAAGTCAATATCTGGGTTCACCCATTAATACCCTTCCACGTATGTCTCACCCCTACCTAGAAATAGAGAAATAGGCTAATAAGCTTCTTCCTAACAGGTCTCTATCTGCCAGCTCTCTAACTTCTTTATTTGTACCAGCTCTGTCTGTGGGACCAACTCGAATATATTTGTTTATTCTCTCTGGAACCCATTCCATCTTTCATTCTGGTACCGAGTCATTCCTTTCTCGCTCAACAACAAGCTATCGTACGCTAAGATAAGGCTGATCCCTGCTCCTGCCTGTCGAAATGAATGAGTAAAGGTAAGATCTTATATATGTCTAATATAGGTCGAGGGTATGGTCGTATCATATCAATCAAGATCCTGTAATCGCTCAAGAGAGGTCGCGAACGGTGTACGAAACTGGGGTGGGTGGTTGGGCCTAAACTAACGAAGGTATTCCGTATTCGACCCTGAATCCCATAATGTAGTAGGGAGTCTCATCGGCTAACGCACGCTAATGTCGTTCGGAGTTCCTTCTGACCGGTATGACTTCTTATCTTCGGCTAACGGGACTGTAATTCCGTTCTGTGTGTCACTCTATTTTGGCTCCCGCTAATGTCGTACGTCTAATCGTTTCACGTTCCTGATTCAAGGTTTCCAACTCTTCGACTAAGCTCCTGGAAGAACGTATATAAAGGAACTGTTCCAAGGGATCTAAAAGGAAGTTCTCTATTACTCTATTAATACGATGTTATGACGATGCAGTAATGACATATATAAAGGCTTCATAATCCTCCTTAAGAGGAACCCAGTATTGGGTATTCAATTCAATGATATGAAACTGTATGGTAATTCCGGATGCTGCTAGCTAACTAGCTAATATGAAGAGTAGCTAATCTGTTATACCGGCTCTCTATCGGCTCTCCCTCCAATAATATCGCTCTGGTACCGGCTCTAATCTCGCTCATCGCCCATCTCGCCGCTGTTCGACCTGCTTTCATTCATCTCGCTGTGGTACCAGCTGACTGCTCTGGGCCCAGGTCTTGAATGTAACTCATAAGGGGGTATGTTGAACCAGTCTAATAACCAGTCTAATATGTTATATGGCTGCAGGTCCCGGTCTGCCCGATATGTTGTATTTGCATGTACTGTGTATTCGGTCTCCATCCGTCTGACCGATGTGCTTTGCTGAACTGGGTATAGAATCTCCATCCATCTGACCAATATGGGTTATTTGTTGAATAGTTCATTTCGTACCCGACCTTCTATCTGTACCCGACCCTCCATCTTTCTCCGAGACCTTTCCTTCCTTCATCCCGCCCGTAATGTCGTACGTAGTGTCTTTTGTTAACGCTAATATCGTACGGATTCTCATCTTCGGCTCAGCTCCAGGTACGAACTGTTATTTATTTAAGCTCACGCTCTTGGTACGGCTTGTTATTCCCTTTGGCTAAGCACTTGGTATGCAACTGGGATTTCTTCCTCTGCAGTTAACGCAACTGTAATTCCTTATCTAACTAATTCCTATACAGCTAACGGAACTGATCGAACGTCTCCAACTCCTCATCTAACGTACTGTTCCTGTCTGTCACTTTTCTCTCATTGGCTAACGGGACTGTACTTTCATTACATTAAGCTATATTCGTATGAACTAGGTATTGAATCTCCTTCCTTCTGACCAATATAATGGAATGGACCAGCTTTCTTTCATAAGGCTCTGGGACCGTCTCTCTCACCTCACTAAGTGGGACGAACTCTGTGGGACCATCTATCTCAATATCTGTTCCCAGCTCCCGACTATGAGTAATCTATTTGAAGTATAGTTTGTTTGTAGTTTGAACTAGAGAAAGGAGGGCTTTACCAGAAGATCCCATTGCAGAGAGGAGGGCTTATCCTTCTTCTTCCGTAGTCCTCGGGTGCGCCAGTGTGAACCTTCCCCCCAAAGTGAAATCACACGTCACGTAAACCCCCCCAAAAAAGGACCACTTGTTCCAAACCTGACCAGCAATACAGAGGTGAATTCCCAACAGATTCCTTTCTAGCCAGCCAGCCACTCTATTGCCAATTCTTCCTTCCTCGAGCCACCGATTGTGTGTCATTATATATGTAATATAAGTAACTACCCCACTCCCCAATGGGAGCTAGCGCTATCCAACCTCCAACCAAGAATAGTGTAACGATCCCAATAAATAGAAATATATCCACAATATAGAATATATCCATTCATCGATCCATCCCATGTAGCCCTCCAGCAATTCCAGCAATCTGTTCCCTCCGCCCCAGCTTTATTTGGCTCCATGGCTATTCTTTTATTGCCCAGCATTCCTCGGGGTTGGCTTCGCGTTAGAAGGGTTGAACCTTACTGGGTTGATCAGGTTGATCAGGACCTTACTGGGTTGACCTTTCAGGACCTTTCCGTGGAAAAGGGAAGGAGATCACTATATTTATTCCCCTCGAAGAGCTATGCGTAAGACCTTTCCTTTGCTATAGGTAAGCAACGGAGATCGATCTATAGTGCATTTCGGGATCACCTTCCCTCCCTTCGGAATCCTACACCAATTATGACATGACAAATTCTCACTTATCATCGAATCGACACGCGATTACTGAAGAAGTGATGTAATTACGACAGAAGGAGCAGTTCCAGGTCCAGATCTAGTCCCAAATACAGAAGAGGTAGCATCGTAGCCAGTCCCAGTTTAAGCTTATCCCGTTCCAGCTTATCCACTACCAGTACCAGCAATGGCACCAGCACTAGCAATACGAGCAGTCGATTCTGGCATGTTCATTCTGTTGGTTCTGTTGGTTCAGTCGATGAAGCAGGCAGTCGGTGATTCAGTAGTTCCAGAAGCGGAGCGGCACAAGCAGCAGTTGCAATCCGAGATGCAGATATATAAGATCGAGATGGAGATCCAATATTTTAAGCCCTGTTTAAGCAGCAGGTATAGTAGCAGATCCTCTAGTTTCAGATATAGTTCCATTTCCAGATACAGATCGAGTTGCTTAGCCTTAGCCAATAGTGGTGGGAGAACCAGTACTCGTTTAAGTCCTAGCTTACCCACTACTATCTCGCTGCTTATATCCGGTCGAATAACCACCTGCTTTCCGGTTATTATAGGCCTAGGGTATTCACGTGATACTTGTGTTGGGAAGGGCGCGAAGTTCCCAGCTAGCCGCAGAGGCAAAAAGGCAGCTCGATAACTTGTAACCTAGGTTGAAGAGGAACCAGTAAATGATCCCGCAGAAGCACTTGCATAGGCACCAATAACAGAGGCAAAGGCCAAGGCCGGCTATCTTCCACGTGCGTTGATCTTCCCACAGTTCACTCTTTAGGTTCTACGGCGAATTCTATAGATTCTCCAGCTTAGGATTCTTATAATTGATGCCTTCTCAGTATCGTATTTGGCGTAAAGGGGATGGAGTGACGGACTTTCTTGAAACCCTCACCATATGAATAGTGAGTCGATGGCGGCCTTATAGTCGAGATTTCGTTCCTCTCCTCGACCTCGTAACCTCAGTCGAGTCCCTCCGGACCTCACCTTTTTAAGGAAGGTGAGCAATAAATCCCTCACCATATGAATAGTGAGTGACTCCGTCCCTACGGGCCTTTTGTCGAGTCACTTAACGTACCTCACCCTACCAGGCCTCTCCTCGACCTCGTAACCTCGGCCGAGTCGATGGCGGCTTTTTAGTCGAGCGTGCGTTAGCACCCTTCGGGCCTATTGTCGAGAGTTCGACAGGCTCACCCTCCCCTTCCTTCTTCACTGTCGAATCAAACCATTCTTAACCATCTTCTCCTGAATCTATTCTGAACCAGCCCTTATTCTCTTATTCAAGTGTACACGGGTGAAGCAGTCCCCTTTCACTGAAAGCCAATTTGCTTCGGGTCGGAAAGTCAGATTTAAAGTCCGGGTCAGATCAGAGGCCCCCTTTACTGTACCAAAAAAGACTTTCCTAGAGCCATGAAATGGATGGGCTATGGATTTTGAATAAATTCACTTCGTTCCTGATGTTTACGGGCCAAGGATAGTAATAGCAGTCCCCTTTCACTGTAGCAGCCCTCATTCGTCAATTCAGAGAGAGATGAAAGAACGCACTTATTTCTTTTTAAGACATCGGAACAGAAGACAGGCCCCCCTTTCACATTAGGCCCGTGCACGTTATAGGAAGTAATAGGAAAGTCCGGCATTCGTTAATAGGGCACTTAGATACTTGGCTTTCCTGGGGCATGCATTTCAGGTCCTTTCTGGTCTATGGAGTTATGTACCACTTTCTCCTTGGCCTTAGCATTGAGCAAACTATCTTGGCAGATATGGATGGGTCAAGCAAGCCGTAAAGTCCCTCTGCCTGACCAGATCTAGCAGCACTGGCCAATGAAGCCTTAATAACTAGTATTACCCGAAAGAAATCAGTTATAGACACTAATACAATTCGATACGCTATTTATAGTCAAATTTGTCATCTTCAATCTATGGATAATCAGGTTGGATCCGGTCAAAATGACGAAAGACTTATCTACAAAGAAGGAAAGGCTGTTATACAAAATACGCTTAGAAGGAATTCTCCCATGAATCCTCTATCTACCAAAAAGGAATTATGGAAGAAAAGGTTTTGTTATTTGTCCGAATGGTATTTAGAACCTTCGATTGCCGAAACAACTATGAAGGAATTGACCATACTTCCCCATATTTTGGGTTGCTTGGCCGGATCAACGGCTCGAAATTCTTGGTCTATATCGGAATGAAATAGAGAGAATTGGATTCCTCTCGATAAATTCACTGAGCATGATCTTGATCTAGCTTCTAGTCTTTTAGAAAGTATTCTGGTGGAGTTTCCATTTTCTAGGTTAGGAATATGTCGGGGTAAGCCCGATAAGGATCAGAGTAAGTTCGATAAGGATCAAATCACATTTGTTCCTCAACCCAAAATGAGAAATAATCATATGATACAATTTCTGAAATAATATGAATTGAAGTTTACTCTCGCCACAAAAAAAATGTATAGGGATATGGATATGGATGAAGAATTAATAAAGAGCGTAGTTTGGACTCCGTAGTTTGGGCGGCTTTTTAGTCGAGCGTGCTAACGCACCCTTCGGGCCTTTTGTCATTTATCTTCTAAGGATAAGGATGGAGCTATTATTAAGGCACCCCTTTGAGGTGAGCCAGCTGAGTATGTGCTTGGAAGAGTTTGGTCATTCTTCCCGATCTCCCTCCTAATATTCCTAACTCCTTATAATCTCCTTCACTGGACAGGCAGGAGATTTATTTATGACTTTCCATTATATACATCACATTGCCTTTCCTTGCCTCATTAACTGCCAAAGAAAGGAGATCAATCTCGTTGCACCGAAAGAAAGAAATAAAGATCATTGTATATTGAATGATGCCTGAATGAAAAATAAATAGGAATAATCTTAGAGCTGAGAGTTAGACCAGACTGAGTGAGGCTTCGCCGATTGAGAATCTATTTGGGATTAGGAGATCGCTAGTAAGTCATTATATATGTAATTATGCTATCGCTGGATGAATGAGAGATTCGAGTGCAGTAATTACGTATATTTTGATAGATCGATTTCTTCCCCTCAATCTTGACAGTGATAACCTTACCTTGTATTTGGCAGACTGAGCTTCTATGGGCAAGTGAAATCACCAAATATCATTATATATGTTGCACTGGTTTTAAGAGTGAGGGAAAGAAGTTCCTTAGAATGGAAGGAAGGAAACTTATTTCATATTAATGAATCTATCCGTTCGATATCCCGTGGGTAGATACAGGTTGATAGTAAGCTGCTTTGATGGTGATGAGCTAAGAGAATGAGTCACCTTATTGATACTATGATTTCCATGGAAGCTTATTAAGGTGTGAATACAGCATGACCTTTACCTCTTGTCTTTCTACCCATCACTGCATGACTCACTAAGTTTTTCCATTTCTTTTTCCATTATAATACATGCCTATACTTTTGAATCAATAGAGATGCCTCCTAACACTCACAAATATAGTGTATTCAATGCCACTCCTATGAAAAAAACTAAGTATCAATCAATGGTAAACTTACACTACAATCATTTTCTCCTTGATTCTAATTCTATACCACCTAACATTAATATGGTTATCATGCATGATCTTGTCCTATAAATTGAGTGTACTATTGGCCTTTACTATGTTATGTTATGTGGGTTATGGTCAACTAGGGGTCTATTATAAATATAGTCTCGTATGATGTCTTACTCAATATGCACTACACTAATGCTAATATCCAAGTGAGGGGAAAAAAGAGAGAGCATTTATGCACTCTTAAGATTAAGATAGGGCGTCTATCTGTTCGATCAACCAGCTGAAGACCTAAACCAACAGCATAGATTGGAAGTGCCAACAGAACCTAAAGGGCCCGTCCACCTTTCCCCTCTCTGTTCCCTGTAGCGCGCTCATCCGTCCACCCTTCTTCCAATGAGCCAGGCGTACAGTCCCTATAACCTTTGGTTTGGATGGTCATAGCCATATGTTATAACTGTTCTGTCTGTTCTAAAGAAATCTGTTTTAGCTCCCACTTGTATTTCTCCGGCACCCATCCTAATAACCCTCCCTTGGATGGTCCACCTGGAGCTGTCCAATTTGCCATTCCGGCATACAGCAATGATGCCTTTTGGTGATCGCCCTATGTGATGGCGAAGCTAGGGAGAAGCTAGCGATGGTTCAGGTTCGGTAAAAGCATCTCAGCCCCATTGGGTTGGGTCACAGCTTCTCAGCCCACCAGCTAGCGTTCCGATGCCCACCAGCCCATTCCGCTACCAAGCCAAGTACCTTAGATGCCCTGCCTCAGCCCTGTCAAAGTGGGGAAATTCAGTAAGCAAAGGTGGAATGGGTAAGGGAATAAGCAAGTGCAAGGGCAGGGGAAGCACACATTGGTGAGTACGTTAATCTAGCAGATTAAGCCTTTTATTCTTACCTTTATTATGCAGTCCTTTATACAGATCCAAAGCCAGCACCTCGTCTAGTAGTCTAGAAGGAGCAACAGAAGCAAACAATATCAATGTAGATGCATCAGTAGATTCTGTTTAAGCAGCACGAACAGTTCCATACCCAGGAACAACATACCTAAGAGCAGGAGAAGCACAAGTACCTAGAGCAGCAGTTGCTTCAGTCGATCCAGCCATTGATTAAGTACAGGGCCAAGACCCTACAGGACAATACCCTACGGGACCAGATCCGACAGGCCGAACACAGAACCAGTAGTGAGCAGCAGCAATAGCAAAGGTAGATAGCACAATGGTTTACTCCTGGCTGTATCGATCTGTGCACCAATGAGAATGTAATCCAATTGGCCTCTCTCTCCTTGTGTGTGCTTATGTGTGCTTCACTTCAATTAAAGGAGGTAGGCCAGGAATGAGTAGGAGCAGTAGCCAGCGAGTAGCAGTAGCAGAGCCATTAGCAGAGCAAATAGAAAGCCAGTAAGTAGCAAGCCAGTGGATTAGCTTCTAAAACTGGATAAACTTCGATAACATATCTTACCTTCCTCTTAGCTTCGATAACGCTTCCTTAATTATGTGGGATTGTCTTACTTTCTTTCGTACTTAACTAAAATGTCCGTACCTTGGCGGGAGAGCTTATCAGCCCACGAACTTCAGCTAGCGATAGAAGCAGTAGTGGGCGGAGAGATGTCTTGGCGGAACTAATCCTTACCCATGAGGCTCGCAATAAAGGATAGGTATTCTCACCAATCCTGGATTTCTGAGGATAGAGACTGACTGGCCTGACTAGTAGGTCACGAGAGAGATGGAATGGGACTTTGACTGACCAATACCTTTCTCTTTACCTAAACGGGAAGAGCCAGTCCAGGAATGACTATTTACTAACGGTCGAACGGAGCCGCGTAGCCCAAGCGAGCAGGGTTTCCTCCAATGGGCACCCTGCCTCAGCGATACCAAGTGAGCAAGCGTTCTAGTGAGCGAACGATTAACCACTAGTCCAGTTCAATTCATAATTCCAGTAAGTCCAGCTGGTGAAGTGAGGCTTTGCCTTATTATCTGATGAGGTGGGGTGGTGCTTATTACACACGTAGCTGCTTATAGAATATACATTATTATACCGTTCTACCTCTTGATTTGATTGCGGGCTTGATCTATTTATTGGATTTATTGGATTGAATTGATTCGATTGATCGATAGAACCCATGCTCCTACAGCCGTTCAACTTAAGGACCATGTGACCAACAGCGAGCGCACTGTTAAACGATCGTCCACCATTCACCAAAAGCAGTTCAACTACCCTCCCTTCTCTCTTTTATCTTGATGCTCGCCTGATACCGCTTGAACTTACTACCTTCGACCTGGCAACCTTGAAAATGAACCACGCAAGACTTACGGTACACCAGACAATCCTTTGATGTTTGAGGGGGGAGGACCGGGACCCTCGCTGCTGCTGGCTTTGAGTTAGTGTAGGCATCGTTCGTTACGGGCAGGCTGCTGGTTGAATTCTCCCCTAGGGATGGATGGTTAACCCATAATGCTAGAGTGGCTAGAACAACCCGACGATATGATGCTTCGCTCAACAAGAAACCGAACCTTCGATCTGATATCGACCTCTCTTGCTAACTGCCTGAGACCGCCTGACTTACTGCTTTGAACTTACTGCTGCCTTCGACCTTGCGAACTTACCCCTGATAACTTCATCGATCTTGCCGCCTGCCTTCATCGAACTTACTGCTGCCTTCGACCTGATCGAGACTTCGATTGATATCCGGATCTCAATTGAGACCCGGATCTATCTTACCCGGATCTATCCACCTGAGATCGAAGATCTTTATACCTGTCCGTCTCTCGATTGAGTGATACCTGCCTGGGATGGATCTTTTCGATTGAGACCCGGATCTGAACTGGAGACGATGAAATAACTTGACGACGGCTGCTTGCTGGTCGAATCAACCCGGGCTAGGAGAATAAACGAACGGACGGGCTGGTCCAATAATGAATGAATGATGCAACACGGCGGGCGGGATTACTTACGTGCTTCCTGCCTGGCTAGATGTTTCTGTGTGTAGGGAGGGAGGCGTGCGTGGTCCACCGGACGAAGGCACAATCTATGATGGATGGATGTGTCGGGGTTGGAAACGAATAGATAACTGCCTTGCCGTTACTGAGCGGCCAGATTAGGAGGTATGAGGGAGAGACAAGAATGAGCACCTATCCGACCAGTAGCATTGAACTTACAGCCCAGCCCACACAAACCACCCATCGTGACACGGTTCAACCCGAACCAGTGAGCACACTGAATGAATGAACACGGGACGCTTCGCTTATGTCACGTTATATCCCCCTACTCGGGGGAGCGGGGTGGGAGACTGAAGGAGGAAACCGATACACCCGATCTCTTCTCGATTGATCACTGACTGATAGCTTATCTCTATCCCCGATCTCTTCTCTCCCTCCTTTCCCTTCACACCTACACGACACCACCACCAGGGACTACACGATCCATCCCACCAACACGGATATACAACACGTAGTTATATACGTTGATTGACAATTTGAGTATAATCTGCCAAATACGGTCTAAAGAACAGGCGCCTAGGTTCGCTATGAAATGGGAATCCCAGAATCTAAGCCCAGGAGCCTTTTAAGAGTCATAGCCTTAAGCCCTGGAAGGTGAGGTTAGGAGGCTTGACTACTGACTTACTCTTTTTCAATTGAAGAGAGGCTTGAAACTGGTCATTTCCATACTTCACAGTGGCCTATGAAGGGCAAGACCTATCGGACCTATCCAGATGGTAAATGAAGTACAGAAAGGTGGTCTATCAAGATGCGAACGTGGCCTATCAATATGGGAAATTCACTAGTGGAAAGGTGGCGTATCCAAGATGATAGTGCGAACGTGACAAGTGGTAAATTGGAGAGTTAGAAGGTGGCGTATCCAAGATGAGAGAGAATGCAGGCCCTATCCATATGGTAAATTCGCGATAGAAAAGATGGCCTATCAAAATGACCAGGCCCAATGAACGCTTGCTTATCTTCTCCGCATCTCCCATCCGTAGTGGCATGCCTTTGAGCATGGCAAAGATCCCCGCACAGAAAGAAATTCCAAGGGAGACCAGATCGATAGTGATGGTCATTCTCTCAGAGGAAGATCAATAGTTTACATGTTCTGTCCTAAAAAGGAAGGATTGAGGGAAGAAAGAAGTGGGATTGAGGGAAGAAAGAAGTGGGATTGAGGGAAGAAAATGAAAAAGAAATAATGATCCGAAAGGTCCGGTAGGTCTTGTCCTTCATAGGGCAAGGACTAAATGAAAAGTTCCGTTCTTATTATAAATAATCCCTTCTAATTATTCCATATTGAATAAGAGTCCCTGTCACTTTCAATAGCCCCTGATGTTACGAAGTCTCTCTTAAGTTCAGGCCTTTCAAGACGCCCATAGACTATCTTCAACGAGTTCAAGCATTACCGGATCAAGTAGTTGATGGGGATATAGCCGTTGGGAAGTTGCCGAACAACTAATCATTGGGGTGGGTGCTCCGGGGTGAAGGATGGAGTTCCTTCCCACACCCCCGGTTGATTGAAAGATCTTCCCGGTTCGAGCATGCTTTCTAGAATCTAGTCTCCGAATCCAATTACTGGTGATGTTATTATCCCCTCCCGGTAGTGAGATTGTTCTCGGCTGCTACACCAACGACTAGCTATCCCTCGATCCAGCTGAAGAGAATATATTGCCTGGGGGTGAAGGCCCGGCCCGAAAGAGATAATAGTGGTATCCCCCTAAGGATTAATTCAGCAATTGGTTAGTAAGGGCAGGCAGCACTCCATCCATCCATCAATCAATCAATCAATTCAATCCAATTCAATCTATAAACTAATCCATCACTCGATTCAATCCATAAACTAATAAAGAAATCGATTCAATCGATCACTAATAAATCGATCCACTACTAAATAAGAAAGAAACCGATAAATTGAAAGAAATCCAATCCCAATAAACAAATAAAATAGTTAATAAAGTTCATTCAATAGTTAGTGGTTCCATTCGATCCAATAATGTAGCTGTTAGCATCTTTCACTGAGGATGTTTCCAATAATGCCCGGTTGCTCTGGTTTGGTCCCTTGTTTGGTCTCAAGATCCAGTAGTGAGCGGGGCTTATTGATTTGGTCTGATTCCAGTAGGTCATCATCAAAATATTCATTTGTATCGTCCAAATCTGAATCCAAATGATCAAGCTCATCATCTTGATCATCATAATCTAAATCTGCATCATCGAAATATAAATATATATAATATACCTGATAATATGTCAAATCTGGGGGTCAGGTGCCCGCAAAGGAGGCCTAAAAACATCCTCTGAATACCCATTATAGTAGTAGGAATCCTTGGCTGAAGGTAAAAGTCCACGCAAGCGGGTAATTTGTGTGGTTCTTCATTAGTACCAAGGTGGGATGGTGGCCTACACTATAGGTATAGTTTAAGGTGAGGTGGAAGGTAGTTAAGATTAGTATATAGTCCCGCATGGCTACTGTAATTTCCCGAATGCTTACTGCACTCCCTATAGTAGTCATAAAGATAGTTAAGTAATAGTCCCTAACTTCCTCCCTTGTTCCGCTTCTCACTGGTGTTAAGTTCATAACGCGGAGAATAAAAGAAACTTAAGTGTTAAAGGTCTTGGTAGTTCGGTAGTGCATACTTGTGACGCAGTGGGCGGCCTTCGTATGGGTCCTTTATCGTAACCTAGTCATGGACGAGGTGGTGGCTAGGAAGCTGGGACAGAAAGGGATGCCACTAGCAATGGTTCAATAGATGAAACCGCGAGTGCTGCTACCCCCCTTGCTTCTGTAGGTAGTTCCTATACAAAGGGCGGTAAAAAGGAGAAACTTCAATGGGTCCTTATGCTCAAGTTATGGATTTGGATTTGCTTCTCGAACCGGAAGGGGTGCTAGGCAAAGTGATGGCAGGAAAGCAGGAACATTCACTGGAAAAGGATAAACTGGTATATCAACTGAATCATTAGCCGCTTTCACCCTTCCTTATGCTGTTTGCTTTGATGCTTATGGGTCACCTGGGTATGGAACTAATTGGGGTTATGGCTCTCCAATAATGGACATTGTATCTCGATCTCGAAATGGCTCTGGGACCGGATAAGCAACTGGAGATGGAACAAATTATTCGAATGGAACTTAATCTCGAGCTACAGCTGGTGGATAAACAATGGGAACTCGACCCGGCGAAGATGTATCCCCTATTGCTACTGCAGAATCCGCTACAGAATCTCCTGTCTTTGTCTCTGTCTCTCATGTTCCTGGTGCTATTGGTGGTGCTTTCACTCAACTAACTGCATCTGGATCCGGAATAAGCACTGCATCTCGATATGCAACTACTGGCATTGGATCTCAATCTACTTATGTTTCTTACGCCCTTGCGTCTACAGCATCATTGACTGGTTTTTAGTAAATTGAATATGGGACTGGATATGGAACAGAAGAATATGCAACGCGTAAACCATTAGTTTATGCCCCAGCAAAGACAGTTTCAACCCGAGTTCAAGCAGCAGTTCGAAAGCCAGTTCGAGAGCCAATTGGACTAGAACCAATTGATCCGGCGTCATCTCGCCCAACATCCCTTCTTTTTGTCTAAGCTTATTTCCTAGCATGCCACCCGGTTAACGATCGATATTGATACCCAGCAACTAGAGGGGCAGCATCCTTGCCTATTCGAGAGTTCCAAGCATTAGTAGGGATGAAAAAATCGGAACTTATACCTTAGCAGTCCCACCCAAGTAAGCGATTCACGAAGCAAGTGTATAAGGCTACAGGTATAGGTATTAAGGTGGATGGGTACTATAAGGTGGAAGTCTTAAAGGTAAATCTATCCAGTTCTAGGGGTTCAAATTGATGAATCAGTATTGGCAAGGCTCGGCCAGACAAATGTGATACGTGGTACCAGAATTCATAAGAAGGAAAGGTAGGGTAAATGGGTTGTTTGGAACAAAGGTAGGGGGTTTTGATTCTGGCTACTCTCCCTCGTATTCCTGGCTAAAGCGAGAGGTTATAATAAACAATTCAGTCAAGGTCAAAAGTAGTTTCATCTGAGCCCGGGTCTATAGCAGTTCCTTCTAAGGGATTAATTCAAGTGGTACTAGGTGGAAGGCAGGTATAGTTCTTGCAGGTGGGTAAAGCCCTTTAAATGGTAAACCAAAGTAAGGGATTCTCATAGTGCCGTACTCTACTGATATTCCTGGCTTCATCAATGGGTGCCCGGTTTGGTAAGGGATAAAGCACTTCCCTCCCTCCCTCCATCAACAACTGTATCGTATCCGGGCCTAGCCCCGGGCTGTAAGTCTATAACTGTCATAAATTAAGGATACTATAAATGACATATATAAAAGCTAATAAGGAAATTGGGTGGATAATAAGGGTGTACTACGGGTGATACGTGTTGGGGAGTACTACTAGGAAGGGTAAGGTTGGCCGGTTTCATCCTGTCCCGATAATAGAATGTATAGTTAAGAGAAGGTATAGTGTAGTAGCCAGTAAGGGATTATTAATGAAAGTGGTATAGGTAGAAGGCAGGTGCTAGGTCTTCAGGTGAGAACTATGAGGTTCAGGCATTTATGTGAAAGGTCTGTCTATTCCTTCCTTGCAGTGGGTTCTTCTAATTAATTAAGAGTATTAGGCTCCTCTTAAATCCAAGTCGGTTATACGGGAAGAATAGGCACGGAGTGGTACCCTACCCAAATTCCTAAAGTGTAATGTAAGGCTCTGGTGAATGCAGTATCGAAGCCCGTGCATCTCTATGTGAAGCCCTTCCATTCAATGCTGTAAGTTTGGGGCATCAGTAAGTTGGATGCTAGCCTCGGAAACTATATAAGAAGTAGTCGGAGGGTTTTCCAGCAGAGTTAGATCCGCTTGTTGATCTGCTACCTGCACCAGATCCCATGGTTACTCCTCTACTGCCTACTCTTGATTCGCTAGCTCTAACACCGCAAACTACAGATCCGATGGTCTTTCTACAGCCAGCTTCTGAACGGCCATGGCCAGCTCCAGTTCTACCTGAAGTTAATGCCTGGCCCGAATACCCTTGTCTGAAAACCCCTACTCCGCTTTCAGTTTATCCGGAAAGGGATTGGCTTCGCTTAAGCATCGGGGTGGGTGCTAGTAGCTATACCCGAAAACTGGGGAGCCTACTGTATAGAGCAGATGGAGCATGAGCTGATCGTTATCTTGCAGCTTGCTCCAGATCTACTTGTGCTTCCTCCCTCACCATATCCTTATACACTGCATGATTCTCCATATACCATTTATGATCCGACACCTCCTGTACCTGAAACACCTCGGGCTCCTGACCCACCCACCACCATAGCTTCTTGGAACTCTAAGAGATGTTGGAACACTTACTAATGTTGTAACTAATGGAAATGGCGGAGCACCCACTTCTGGGAAAGCAATTGCTGGAACTATGCTTCTTGGAACACCAGCAGCAGATATTGGACCAGGCTTACCCAAGGGAGAACCTTAAGGGGGAACTCTAAGGCCAGTACACATACACCCTGGACAAACGCCTATGACTAGGTTCTAGAAACCTTTCAAATACGCCTAGGGGGCACAAGCAAAAGGGGAAGTGTATAAACCTAGGGGCGGGTACCTTACCGAGATAATACTACACCTTCGCGAAGGCATTACCTGGACGAAGGTATACACTTTACCCTAGCACTTACACTAGCACTTACACTAGCACTTACACTAAGGACAACACAGATACACCTGGCGAATACACCTAGCACAAGGGAATAGACGCCTAGGGAATACACATAGGGCAA
This sequence comes from Pinus albicaulis, assembly GCA_034641835.2. NCBI lineage: Eukaryota > Viridiplantae > Streptophyta > Pinopsida > Pinales > Pinaceae > Pinus > Pinus albicaulis. Next base: position 1,303,254,719 of record CM076579.1, read on the forward strand.
GAAAACACCTAGCAACAAGACAACTACACTATCGCAACAATCAGGGAACATCGTACATAATTAGCCATCCTACATACATTCCAATGAAATGGCTTATCCATTCGGCTGGAAGGTATACGCAAGGCATATTCAAATTATTAATGCAGGAGTATTAGGGTATAACTAGACCTCCCCACCTAGGCTCAGCAAGATTGACACACAACAAGGATATTTGTGTAGTAGGTGCACCCGGTCTATATAGCTACAGAGGCTTGGCTGAGCTCGAGGCGAATACGATCAGTGGAGATTGAAAATGAAAAAGAAAAATCGACGTTAGCCCTAATTTATAATTAATAACGACGCACCATACTGGTAATTTATACAGCAAGATCCTGGCCCTGTCCTGGTACTAAGAAACTGGGAAATTCTACTTCAAGAACCTGGCCATATGACTGGAATATTGGCCTTTATAAGCTTCAGAATCCCTGGAATATTTACATGAAAGAACCTGGCCTTATAAGAGTAGTTGGTAAATTTGATCGTAATCCAATACTAAAGGCCAACTCTTCATTTGTTAATCAGGACAAGCCAACCCAATTGTCCTGAGAATATTAACCCTGAAACTAACGAAGATGATCCGGAACCCCTACAAGCAAGGGCCTTGACTGGTACCTTTTCCGTAGCGAAGGGAAGGTTCCTTCTATCTATTTGTAGGGACTATTGCTTCAAAGGGGTCAAAGCCTGAGCATGACAAGAGAGGGACCAGCCCCGAGCCCGGAAAAGCAAGCCAGAATCCCCTACCTTTGGAAATTGATCCCCAAGGTTGGACGGGCATTTTCGCGCAGACCCGTAGCTCCGATAGGTCAGCAAGATGGAATATCATATGAAAATGTCTCATATCATAGGTAAATGGTAGACCAACCATGACTCGTATCCTCAAATAAATAATGAATGCTGATATCCTTCCCCGTCTGGTTAACATGCAACGTTTTCCTCTACCCATGACTAGCTTGCTGCTTGGTCCAGTGCATACCTACCCTTCCCTGCGGGCTGCCTTCTTATCCGGCTAGCTAGGCTTTTGATCTCTCCAGCTTGCTTTTGCTTTAGTTATTTGAATAGATGAGTGAATCAAAACGATAGACAATTGAATATAAAAGATATATTATTTCCAAGGATACGCGGGTTGTTCCCAAGCTCACGGCACGGCTAGTCTCTTTATTAATTGCTAGTCCAAAAGCATTAGAGCTTACTTGTTGAGGTCTTCTTCCTGGTGAGGTCTCCTGTTTAGTTCTCAATCGTCTGTCCATGGGACCCGCTATTGGGTGGGGAATAAGTGGCCTGTTGCCAGTGGACCGCCTCTTAGGGAAGCGGTTTTGGTTTGGGCCATCCATAAAATGAATACAAGCAAGCTCAAAATCAAATCAATGTCAATGACCCTGCCTTTCTGTCGTCAGTTGTTAACTAGGGGGGGCTGTATCCTTTCTTTCTTCTGGTCCAGTGGTGAAGAGGGCCTTATCTGTTGGGGAAAATCGAAACATCCCGGTGATCATAGAGAACCTTCCTGAAAGGCCTCTAGTTGAGTAAGAATAAAATGCAGTTTCATGTGCCGATGGATAGATTACATATCAGGTTGAAAAGAGTGCTTCCAGCGTGCGAAAATGGTGATTTCATCTCTTTCTCCTGTCACTGTTTACCCCTTCCAGCTTCTCCCTTTCCTGCCTTCCTTGGCACACGTTGTTCTCGCGTCACGTTCTACTAACGGGTCCAGGTGAAAAGGCAAGCAAGCTTCGTCCGCCAAATTCATTGTCTCCAGTTTGCAATATTTAGATCCGGGTAAGAAAGATTGGGATATCAATCGAGAGACAGGCAGGCATATCAGGCAGAGAGATATAATATAGAAGGCAGGCAGCAAGAAGATGTCCTCTCAGGCAGGAAGTTTCAGGCAGTAAGGTAAAGAGAAGAGATCTAAGTATAAGTCTAAGGCAGTAAGCAAGCGAGATACGGCAGTTCGTTCGATGAAGACAGGTCTTTGATCAGGTCTTTGATCAGGTCGAAGCAGTCAGGTGGGATCAGCAGTAAAGAAGGTCGCAAGGTCGATCTCAGGCGGGCAGTAATATCGAGAAGGCATGCGATCAAGCAGTAAGTCAGGCGGTATCAGCAAGTGGCAAGGTATAAAGTCTCAGGCAGTATTTCTCATATTATTGGAGCGAAGCCTAAAAGCAAACGATCCCATCCGGTTTATCGCAGTGTGAAAAGTCTCTAAAAAGGCCATTCTTCCAAAAGAAAAGCATAACTTTCAATGTTCATTTGGGGCTCCTCATATCAAGTTCAAAAGCTAGTTTCCTTCCTAACAAACCAAAATGTGAATCTAATATCTTGAAGGTGGAAGTAGTAGGAGGCTTATGCACGGGTGAGGTCAAATCCTATTAGATATCAATTCTACGAGCCACTCATCGAACGCTAGGAGATCGAGGTTTCACTCTTGCTGAACGAAGTAGGGCTAGTCGATAGAGCCATCCAGGTAAGGGAGGGCAGGTAGATAGAGAGACATTCAGCGAGAGGGGGCTATATAGATATATTCAGGGAGGGGCTAGAGACATTTCACATAAGCCTTGAGCTAACAGCCCACCCAGGTAAGAACATTACTCCCAAGGCTCCGTATTGTTAGAGGGTCTAGGTAGAGGTAAAGGTAGAGTTTGAGATCAGGACTTATAGGGTGAGCTTGCCGAACTCTCGACACAAGGAGAGGTATATATTTATGATAAATATGTGCTGCTACGGGCTATTATTGGCAATGCTGGGCTATTGGCTATCAGCTAGTTGCCAATATGAGGTGGGCTAGATGAAACAGGGGATTCGGCAATAGTTGGCTATCGTCTAGGATCAATCGGCTATGATCGGCTAGCAATGAAACCTCCTGGGAATGGATTGGCTACTCAACAAATCATATACTTTAGCTAGGTGGGCTACACGGCCTCATTCCACATTATTTGGTAACTAAAAAATTGCTACTTTTTAAGAGCCAAAGAATTCTAATCAAAACGACGAAATGGCTTTTCTATTAATGAAACATATCCTTTCTGAAAGTTTATGCTTACAGGTGGTTATTCACTAGAGGCCTGTACCTTCATCCAAGGCTCAATCCAGGGGATTATACAATTGATCCAGGTTTCAATCAATTGGTCCCAGAGGCATATTCTCTCTGTCTCTGACAGAGGCTACTATGTCTGGCAGTAAGTCTGCACTGTGTGCATGAGGTAGGAACGTGTGTTCCGTCTCGGTCAGGGCAAGAAGGAAGGACGTATGAAGGCTATCCCAGTACTCATGCAAATGTAACTAATGTCTATTCACGGACTAATGCTGGAAGTGACCTGGCCACAGACACATTATCGTCGTTGTCCAGGCCTATCTAAAGTTCGACTGACTCCCGGAATGACTGACTCACTACCGGCCTAACTCATCTCACCTGATAGGTGGTGCCAACCCCTATGTGGTAGCGGAACCTCATCCCCAATTAAGGGAAAGGGGCAGTATAGTTTCGACCTAACCATGGGTAGGGGCCAAAGGGAGCCAGTTTAAACCTAACCTTGGAATGGGAGCCTCCACCTACAGAGATTCTTCAATAAAGGAACCAACCATCTGCCCACAATGGAAGAGAAATGAGTGCTTGATTGCTTGCCCCCAAAACATCCCATGAGGTTCCGCTACTGGAAACACTTAGCGATGGACGATACCGCTATGGGGAAAAGAGCACCCTCGACAGACGATACCGCTATGGGTAGAAGAGCAAACGGCGATTGACGCTACCGCTAGGGGCAACGACTGGGTGGGCGAGAACAACAACAGCAACTGGGCAGGAACAACAGGAAAGAGAGAGAAACCACTCCAAATATGCTGTAAACCCAACGACTACGTTCCTTCCCGATTACAGGCCCGGTAGGGTGAGGTACGTTAAGTGACTCGACAAAAGGCCCGTAGGGACTCGGCCGAGGTTACGAGGTCGAGGAGAGGAACGAACTCTTGACTATAAGGCCGCCATAGACTCACTATTCATATGGTGAGGAAGCGCCCTCTCTTTTTAGTTCTTCGAGTTCGCTACCTCGCCCTCCTTGGGTCGGGCGAGCCCGCTTAACGCTACCTCTCCTTTAGTCGAGAGTTCGGCAGGCTCACCCTCACCCTCCTGGGTCCTTGCCTCTGGCGGCGGTTTAGGACTTTCTCCCTTGCCCGATGCGGACAAGCGACTACGTTCCTACGAGATTGGCCCTTTTACCGTTGGCGGCGGTTTGAACATCTTTCGATGGCGGCCTCCTTGTCGAGATTTCGCTTGCTCACCCTCACCCTCTTTTGTCTTTAGCCAAATCGATGAGTTCGGGCAGTTATGGATGTGAAGGAATTCCAGATAAAATTCTCTAAGATTAATCATAGCTTGCTAGCTCTTCTGATTCTACCCAGTTTCTCTAAACCCGAAGTCAGTAGACAGAAGAATATAATAGTAGGCAGGAAGAGGGAGAAAGAATAAGGTGCGAAAGTTGGGGTTTGGGCGGCTCACAAAGAGGTACGAAATAAGTACGAGGTTAGGCGGTGTATATCAAGCAGGGCAGGTGGGTTAGAAAGAAGAGCGGCTCCACAAAAGAATGAGGTTTCATAATACAGTATAGTAAGTAGTCAAATTTGGGTTGGTTCAAAAGCATTCAAATCTAGACTCTCTTTCCGATCCAGCCAGCCATGCCATCCAGCAATCGCATAATGGGTACGGGGCTCTGGTTCTATCACCCCAACTCAACGCATCATGGATAGCTTAGGGCTGGCTATGGTTTGATCCACCAAAACGAAACGCTTCAATCGTATTGCTCATTTCGTTCAAAATAGTTATTTCTTTTCCTCTCTTTTTTCTGACCTGCTTGGCTTGGCCATCGGCCAGGCCAAGCAGGTCAGAAAAATTATTATAATATATGCATGATCTGCTAAAGCATAATTACCTATCTCATTCAGGCAGGGAGATCGTCATGAATTCGATCATGACTGTAATGACATATATAATATATGAATATGAAGGCTGCCGGCATTCGAAAGGACGGAGTCGCTCACTCATTCATATGGGTGAGATTTTATGCTCAAAATAGATCATACTCAAAAACAAGAGTTTGATCCTGGCTCAGAACGAACGCTAGCTATATGCTTAACACATGCAAGTCGAACGTGGCTTGCTTCCCCATCCATCCACGTGGGGGCAGAAGGGCAAAAATCCCAAATCATTCATAAAGCAAGCTAATTCGCGCTGTTCGATGAGCCCACGTAGTATCAGGTAGTTGGTTAGGTAAAGGATGACCAAGCCAATGATGCTTAGCTGGTCTTTTCGGATGATCAGCCACACTGGGACTGAGACACGGCCCAGACCCTGCGCAGCAGTAGGGAATATCGGACGAGCCTTTATGAATCTTAGGAGGTACGGGGCATAATCCTTTACTTATGAGCATGCTATCCCACCAGATACTTTACTTACTATTGCCTTCAGCCCACTGGTTTGTTACTACTGCCAACCACACTTACCTTATGCCAGGAAGGACAGGAAGGATTAGATGGGTACGTCAGGCCTCCTTCCCTTTTTACCATTTAAAGGGCACCACCCACCTGCAAGAACTAGACCTGCCCTATATAGACACTTGAGGAATGAATCACTTATTAAGTCGGGACTGCTATGAACCCTTATCTTAATCAGCACCAAATTATATGATCCAGCCTTACCCCTGAACTTCACTGCCTTCACCCTAGGACGATGGGATGGATAGAGTGCTGCCTAACCTATTCCTAGGGAGTAGTTTCTAATTCCTTATTAGTGTCCGGCCGGTCATAGTGGTACCCAGCAGCACAGCATGTTAAAGCAAGTGTGAATTCAGTCCAGCCTGTGAGTACTATGCTGTATCCCTCCTATCCAACAGCTAATCTATGGGAAGCCCCGCCCCGTCTCATCTGTGTTCGTTCAACGCAGTCAGTAAGTCTGGGACAAGGTGATATAAGTCTTCAGATTGGTGAAGCAGGTATTAGGTCAAAGAAAGGTAAAGAGAGGCTGGCTGTTGAGTCAAGGTTCATAGTTGTCTAAGTGCAGTACCCGGATACCTGGCTGAAGCAAGGCACGGTGTGGACATCAATAATGTAAGTAGGGTAAGGTTGTATGATCCGATCCTGAGAAGGGTTCCTAGCAGTACCCACTAAGCGATTAATGAAGCAAGTGGTATAGGGAGAAGGGTCTAGTTGTTCCGGCCGAGCCTTGATGATACGATTCATCCATTAGCGGGCACCCACTGCCATTCTAGGACAAACCTCTCCTTTTAGTCGAGTCACTAATGGCACTAATGGCTCCACCAACGGGAAAGCGTATCGAAGTTATCTAGTAGGTTATCACGACCGCGAAGAAGCCCTTTCGATAGCGAGTAGAGAACCTTTCAAAATCCTTCACATGCGACTCAGAGCTCGCCGCCTTCGTAACCGGATAAATAGAAGCTAACTGTGAGCCAGTATCGGAGCCATCCCCATGAGACTCACTTATTGCACCACCAATAGTAGCCTGAGCCTGAGAGGTGCCATTATAGCCACGTGACGGATAGAGCTTCATTACTTGGTGGAAGCAGTAGCCGATCATGCTATTATAGTATCCGTACATCGCCATTGACTTCAGTGCACACCCTGAGCTACCTTGCCCATTGGGGGAGGGCTGGAGTCCTATAGGTGAGTACTGTTTGACTGGTTTGTTTATGTTTATACTAGCATAGATGGTTAGCTAGCTTTACTGCTTCATTTTTGTTTTATAGGTGGGTCAGTGATCACTATTGCTCCTTGGGTGCAGATATTATACTAGTGGCACCGATGGCGGCGATGGCGGCCTTTTAGTTCTTCAAGTTGATGGCGGGGGCCCCTCCCCCAAAAGAGAGTTGCTCCTCTCCATATGAATAGAGAGTCCCTCACCATATGAATAGTGAGCCGATGGCGGCCTACTGTCGAGAGTTCGTCCCTCACCCTACCGGGCCTACCGGGCCTTCCTCGCACGTCCCTCACCCTGCCGGGCCTTGCCCTCGGAAGCGCAAGACCTCCGGACCTTATTATTTCATCGTAGCTTCGATCATAACCCCTATCAATGTTTCATTTAGAAATCAATGAAGGGCATCTTATTAATAATGCAATCTCACCTACTTTCATTTTGGGAGTGAATCGCAGAATAAGTTATACCGAATTCTCATATATAACAACGAGACTTACCATAATGAATGCAAAAGAGCGATGTTTTACCATCAAGAGATAACGTGAGAGAGGTCCCGGGCTTACTCATAGTTTACTGAGTAGATTGAATTGACTAAAATAAGCACCCCATACACCACCTTGCTTAGTCTAAACCCCATAATAATAAGGGCTAAGGTTACTGTGACTTAATGGTAATTAGGTTGTGGGATGGAATATGGATGATACATGCATGGTACTAGTAATTAGGACACTTTAGAATGAGCTCTCTAACATTATCATTCATGGTAGGTCAATAGTCACCCATTTTCAGAATATTCATCAAGGTAGCTTAGGTACCAAAGTGACCACCACACACTCTATCATGAGCTTTATACATAATAGTCTCAGTCTCAGGATAATCTATACAACAAAAGAGGATTCCATCAAAGAGACATCTATAGATAATGGCACCAATCAACACATAATGATTGTAAATCCTAATAAAGCTATAATGGCTCTTATAAGACTTGAAGTGTACTTTCCCGCTAGTTAGAAAGACACCAATGTCTCAGTACCAAGGTGGAGTTAGGTAAAGATGCTAATAATGATAAGAGGTTAGGGAGTTTACAGTAACGAGTAATGTATATATTAGCGCGGAAGCATAGAAGCGTGGTACCATGAAGATAAGGAAGCGAGGTCTACCCACCATGTTCTCCTGCCTATCTTAGGGACGTCGCAGGTGCTAACACGATGGGTATAGAACGACGCAGGTGCTAAAACAATGAATAAAGGTGCTAAAACGAAGGGCGGGGTAAAGGGCGGTAACGAGCAGTACATTCAGGTTTCTGTCTCCCTTAAAGTCATGGGTGATAAGAGGTCTACCCACCATAATATGCCCTTCGGACCTTTTGGCTACCTATGGGTTATTTCTTTACTATTTCTTTCATTACCAGCTAACCGGTAAAGACCTTGAATAATTTCTTATATAACTTAAGTGACCTTCGCTAATCAACTTATTCGGAGTTGGTTACCCCACTATCCCCCTATTGATGTTGGAGTTCATGTGACCTTTCCACTAATAGAGATGTTGACTGCCTGCCTGCCTTAGAGAGAGGGGAGGGGATTGACTGGCTGATCTGGATCATCGGTCGGACAAGGGTCAATCGCTTCGATGGAAGAATCAGTTGTTGGATCCTAAGAACCACCTTCTTTTCTTTTTTGACTCATACCAGAACTTATGAGACACGGGTGCATGATTGGAGATTGATTCAACGATGACCCCTTTTGGAGCTTCCCTTTATACCTTTTCTCCCCCAATTCTGGATGACATGGCGGAACGGAGCTGGGTGGATGGATGGGTGGTAGTCAAGTAGCCAAGGAAGTATAGTTGCAAGCTCCCGCGGGGAGGGATGGATGGTGGGTGGTCCCGAGAGGCTTTCCTTTTAAGCAGAGATCATGCCGGATTTTCTTCATTACAGCTAGAAGAAAGAACCTTTAGGCAAATCAATATCGTACAGAACTGTTGATATCGTTGTTAACAACTGCTGGATCACTTTCTTATGGGCCATCGGAAAAGCCTCGTTGGAGATGGTAAGGTAAGATGGACAGGCTTATTACTACTAGGATATGATGCCCAAACAACCAGCCCCTTCATCCTAGTACCAATCAGCCTGAATTACCACATTATAGTCTTGGTTCCACCTTATAGAACTTAGACCCTGTTAGCAGCCCTATATCGACTCGATGGAATCGCTTCATGGGAACAGCTATGAACAACCCTTCCCTTATCAGAACCGGATCACCTTTACTTTATTACCGCTGCCTTAATCCTAGGGCGATGGAGGGAGTGTTTATGCCCAACCCATTACTTTATCTTACAAGCAGCACCGGATGGATTTGATATTAGTCGAGTATCGGAGGACTTGTCGGACGGAGCTTCCCATGCTCTTGTAGCGAGTGGGATAGTCGAGTAGCGAAGAGGGTTTGTTGACCTTGATCGTGGAAGAACTGCTGGCTGGATGGGATGGAATGGAAGAGAGGAACTGGGAAAGCAGCCTACTCGCAAAATGGCTATTAGAACTACTGCTACCAACCTGTACTTTTTACTATCCTTCCAAACTTGGTGTGGTGTCAGCGCCCCAACCCTTTTGCCTAAATGTATGAGGAAATCTTATTGCTGCGCACTGGATTTGGTTGGTTTATATCGGTCGGGCCTTTATATATGTCATTTCGGGTACGGAATTTCGGGCGGGCTTCAGACAAGAGAAGAGACTTCCTTTTTAAGATTCTCACAAAGCCAGAACCTTGGGGGGGCTTAACGTACTTGTTTCAATCGGAAAAGAATTGGTTAGACAGGCTTACCTTTTGAACGGTCAGGCCTAGAAACAGACTTAAGGTACCACAGATTGGAGGGACAGGTTTAGCCTCCTACTTTATGAATGGCAGTTGGACAGGCCGTGGGTGGATTGTTTTCACTGCCCTACAGGCCAGACTTCAATTCTATCGGTGGGGGTGGGCACTTACAGCATTGCTATTTCATTTACCCTACTTTATTACTTCTGTGCGACCGACCTACAGCAACCACCCAGTTTTGGGATCCTTGGAACTGCCCTCTTGCATTCAATACTGCCTTACTACAGAGATATATTGTATGGGCGGGTTTGGGTTAGCACTTAGACCACCATTCATTCGTATTACCTTTATATGTCTACTGGAATACTCTCAGTTTGACTTATACCAACCTTTTGCCTTTCTATTTCAAAACTTTGCATTAACTGGCAGCTTGGCTCACAGACCTTAACTTTGATATCTTACCGGCTTGGGTTGGCACTTTTCACATTGCTATTTACCTTTACTCTACGAGCCTCATTTTTATTCCAACGAAGCCCAACCGGGTTATGTTATCTCGG